>CM051456.1:114899379-115451879 GCA_028274465.1 Plantago ovata | reverse complement strand
AGCAGGTCAACAAGCTGTTGTCCATTCCTGTAGCACTAGCTCACATGTTTCTCTGAATGCCATGTCTACCAATCATGAAGTCCCACCAGCATTTTTATCAGATGCATCAGGGAAGACTAGAGGTGAATCTCCAATCAACCTTCAGCTGATTGCTGTGCGGCGGATTGGTATTGCACCTGTTTTCTTGGTCTCCTTGAGTGATTCCCTTGATGCTGATATAATTGCTCTCAGTGATAGGCCTTGGTTGTTGCAGACTGCAAGGCATAGCCTCTCATATACGTCCATTTCCTTTCAACCTTCTACTCATGTAACTCCCGTGTGTTCGGTTGAATGTCCCAGAGGAATTTTATTTGTTGCAGAGAACAGTCTTCATTTGGTAATGTGACTCTCCTTCCAGTACATTTAGTTGTATAAAAGTGCTTTTGCATCATCGTTGCTTGATACTTCTGTGGTCATTTTTTATTTTGGATGGTCTGCTATGAGACATGATTTGCTTCCTTGTAATTGAAAACTACATAGATGCAAATAGTTGATGGGATTTATGGGTATTACAGTTGGTATGCTAACATCCTAGGTTCACGAGGACTTAGATACTTTTCATGGATCTAACTCTTTTTTCTTTCTTTCTTTGCATTAGCATATTTGCTGGGCCCAAATTCTTTTAATGGGACCATAATGTAACTAACAGTTTCTTTTCTTTTTGATGACTTGGATGATAAAACTTCCCTTAACAGTAGTCCCAAGTTATGAACTACAAGTTTTCCCTGAAATTGCATCCTTACTCTGCATTACATGCATGATTATCCGAGCAAGAAACAGTGGAAATTATGGAAAAGAACATGGGCCAAATAATTTGGATTTAGATCTTCCATATATGGATCTGGCCGCTTAGGAGATTGTGGTTTAGGGTATTTTTTGAAGTTGTAAAATTAATTGGTTCCGATTTGTGTTACCAGTTTAACATTCTCTTAATCTTCACAAATGTTTGTGGTTTCAGTATTCGGATTTGGCTGCATGGCAACTTCTTTATTATAAGCCGTAAAAAGTTACTGATTCTGATTTGTGAATGCCGATTCCGTGCTGCTTTAAGCTTTGTGAATATATGGAACACTTGTGGTTTAAACCTTAGAGATCAATCCTAGCTTCTGAATCTTTAACATGATGGGTTACTGGTAACATTATACCTGATGTTATCCAGACTCACTAAGTACCGGACTCGGGTGCCTTTATGAGTGTTGGACTTGGCTATTTAAGAGGAATTTTTTTATTATTATTATTATTATTATTTTTTTTGGCCTAAAATGAAGTGTCCTATTGCCCTTACCTTGTCTTATTTTTTTGTAGGTGGAAATGGTGCCAAGTAAAAGGCTTAATGTGCAGAAATTTCATCTTGGTGGCACCCCGAGGAAAGTTCTCTATCATAGTGAAAGCAGGTTGCTGCTTGTAATGAGAACAGACTTAGATAATGAATCATGGTCATCTGACGTGTGTTGTGTGGATCCCTTGAGCGGAGCAGTTTTGTCATCTTTTAAATTTGATCCTGGGGAGACATGTAAATGCATGGAGTTGGTAAAGGTTGGAAATGAGCAAGTATTGGTCGTTGGAACTAGCTTATCAGTCGGTCCAGCTATCATGCCAAGTGGTGAAGCTGAAGCGTATGTAGTAACTGATTTCACTTTGTGATTATTATTATTGTTGTTGTTGTTGTTTGCTTCTGTATCATTGTGTATGTGACTAGATTTCTTGCATTCTGCACAGTACGAAAGGCCGTTTGGTAGTTCTTTGCATTGAACATATGCAAAATTCAGATAGTGGTTCAGTAACACAATGTCCAAAGATTGGTTCTTCTTCCCAGAGGTTGTTGCCAGCAAGTGATATTGGCAGCAGTGCAGTAGAACGGCTGTCTAACAGTAGTCTCTGCAGCAGCCCAGATGATAGCTATGAAGGAATCAAACTTGAAGAAACCGAAGCATGGCACTTGCGATTAGCCTGTTCATCCGTATTGAATGGCATGGTCCTTGCAGTTTGTCCTTATCTGGATCATTATTTCTTAGTTTCCTCTGGTCATTCCGTAAGTCATGGAATATCAGTTCTGCCTATAAATGTCTCATTGAAAATGAGTGTATTCTGAGTAGTTTCATTCTAATTATTGAGGTTTTGAATTTGTCAGTTCCTCGTTTGTGGTTTTCCATACGGCAACCCCCAGAAGGTGAAAAGATATGCTACGGGAAGAACGCGCTTTACTATTGTGACTCTGACGGCACACTTCACCAGGATAGCTGTTGGTGATTGCCGTGATGGCATTCTTTTCTATTCATACCATGAGGTCAGTAGCTAATCTAATCTTGTCTTGTAATGAAAATACGAGCTTTGTGCCTGGTTAATCCATTAAATGATTTATTGAATTAAAAGAGAGTAGTCATAAAGAAAAGAAATCAACATTGTCGCTGGATCATTAAAGACTACTGTTTCACTCTGTGCTCGCAGGATTCGAAAAAACTGGAGCAAATTTACTGTGATCCTGTGCAAAGGCTAGTTGCTGATTGTGTTCTTATGGATGTTGATACTGCAGTCGTGTCAGACCGGAAGGGAGGTATTGCTGTTTTGTCATGTGCGAATCACTTGGAAGGTATAGTCTGAAGCTTGAGTTGCTTCTCCATGATTACTCAGCCCCTGCCCCAATTTCCAAAGAATGAACATATGTATAGGAGTACAGCTTTTAAGAGTGTTAAAAATATGGGTAATTCATTGATTGCCATAAGATTTTTTTCGTAATTCTTGAATGAATGTCAGTATTTCTACATAGAGGCGTAAGTATAATGTAATTCCCCCATTAGTCAAATAAATGGTAGCCTGATTACTCACATAAATGGTACATTGGACTTCAAAACTGGTGTATGATGGTACTTATACGAGTATTAATATGCAATATGCAATATGTTGTTGGTACCCACCAGGGTCACATGATTCGGGATCGTCTAGAATGGAGATGTGGGAACATGATTCATTTCCATGGAGAACCTGATTCTCCAGTGAATCCTATAGCTCTACTTCGCTAATTTCCAGAATTACTCACTTAGTTATTTCTCTCCGTTTCTTTCACCATTTGGCTTCCCTTCTCCAAATCACCGGATATAGCGAACCTGCACGCATTCAACAGAATCTGGTGCGGAAATGAAACACATTATGGAACGTGCGTGAATCATATGACCCTGGTTCCCAATATTTGGGTGCAAACTTTTAGTAACTTGAAATTTCAGTGCCATATATCTCTCAAATACATTGTTGTAGTTGACTCACAATTTGTGTGATCTAATACCATGTCCCCATGTTTTCCACTAACTATATCTTCATCATTTGACTTATTCCCTTGCTTTATTTTGTTATGTAATTATCTTCACTTGCCTTATGAGCTGATGAAATTTCATTTTGCAGATAATGTCAGTCCAGAGCGCAACTTGACCCAGTGCTGTTCATATTATATGGGTGAGATTGCCATGAGTATTCAGAAGGTAATGTACACTATAGTCTATATCTTATTTTTTGCTTAATGCTAACATATTACATCCTGCTGCCAAAAAATAAGCCTATGAATATGGTTCCGTGGATGGACAAGTTTGTGCTCAAATGATGTTAACCTGTGAGTGTGTGTGTGTGTGTGTGTGTGTTTTTTTTTTTTTTTTTTTTTTTTGGGGGGGGGGGGTGTTCATTGCTGCTGCACACAGTTTGAATTTATATTATTCTATATGTACGTAGTAGATATATGATGTTTTCATCCTGTTTATATATATATTCTGCTCATCTTGCAACAGGGATCTTTTTCATACAAACTTCCAGCAGATGATATGTTCAAGGACTGTGGTGCTCCGAGTAAAAGCATTAACTTGTCACAAAACTGTATCATGACATCAACACTATTAGGGAACATAATGATCTTCATTCCAATGACTAGGTGTGTGTTTATATTATCTTTTCATTTCTTCCCCTCTAGTATTTCATCTGAACAGTACTGAAGAAATATGAAAATGTCTTTGTTGGGTTAAAACTTGAGAGAGGTTAGTATATTGTTTTTATTTTGTTATTTGAAGTTTGTCTTAATATCTAACAGGAGCCTCTTGGGAAGGGATGTATTTTCGATCATGTTTCCAAAAAACTGTCCTATATTCTTGTGAGCATGTGATCTTGTTTTGGCAAAAAATTGCAAAATTGCTGATTCGCTCAAAGTAAACTTTCAGTGATTGCTATGTTTTGGATTTAAGTTGGAAAATGTGAATGAAGTATTTTCTGTTCACGGATTGGCTTCTGTACTAAAGGTTGATAAAAGCATCAATTTTGCAGGGAGGAATATGAGTTGTTAGAAGACGTTCAAGCTAGGCTGGTGGTTCACCCATTAACCCTTCCTATTCTAGGGAATGATCACAATGAATATCGAAGCCGTGAAAGTCTGGTGAGCATTATTGAACTAATTGTGAAGATATCTTCTTGTTCCAAGTTTTCTTCCTAGTTTGAATTACTAGAAAGCTCTCCTCAGTTACATGGTTATTTGAGGTGGATTTAAAGTTTCCAATTCCAAGTTCCTTATTTGTTTTGCAATCTATTTTGCAGGCTGGAATACCGAAAATACTCGATGGTGACATACTGGCTCAATTCTTGGACCTTACTAGTGTGGAACAGGAGGCTGTGTTATCGCTGCCACTTGGATCAGCAAATACAATTCACTTAAATGAGAAACCGTGTACACCAGTTATGGTTAACCAAGTTGTTCGGTTGCTTGAACGAGTACATTATGCCCTAAGCTAAATCTCCGTGGTCTCTCAGTTTGCTTCCGAGGTCCGCCTTTTAAGCCTCAGGTTCCTTTACGACGTGAGTGAGTGTTGTATCAATGGATTGCTGAATACTGTACAGGTGTTTAGAGAGTCATATAAGTCTTGATGGGGTGAGTCACCCAACAGGCATCTTTCATTAGCTTCCTGCTTTTATCCTCGGCTGCGCATCGACTACTAGCCTTCAGAGTAGATTAAGCGAGCCCATGAAATCATCTCACCTTTGTTGTATGAGTATGTGCCGTGAAATTTGATTTTACTGCACAGCAGTCGGCAGCCAGTCTAGACTTGTACTTGTCTTGAGTTTATAATGTTATATTTGTAAAGAAGCTTACTGCTAATACATTATAGATATCTGAGGTCTGAATTACAATTTCTCTGTAAACTGTAAATATGAGAGTTCTCATGAACTATGTGGCTATAGTAAAGTATTTGGTAAGTTACTGATGCAGGATTTGCAACAGGATGAGAGACGTCTTGGCTATGAGACCGACCGAAGTGCTGCTGTTGTTTTAACAAACATCTCATTTAAAATCCATATGTAGGGTAATCGACATCCCAAAATCATAACTTTCTCTGCACATGAATGGCTTCTAACTCGAACTCAAGTAATCTTAAATTTCTCTATATACCAACTCAAACGATAAAATTCTTCATCAAGCCACACCAGATTTTTTAAGCAACCATAAAAATCATATTCCCCCAAACAGTTGTATAGGTTCAGAACAAATAAAATTTGAACCCAAATCTGTATTCTATTTACATACAAGTAGACATTTCGGTCGGTCATTGACTCATTGTTACAACTTACATGGGCCCATGTTATATATAGAAACTGCCACTGAAAGAAATACACAAGTGACAGTTGTAGGGCCATACTATTAAACATGCGAGAACTTCTCAAATCTCCACACAACAGCCAGACTGAACAAATCCAGCAAACTCCTCAGGTACATGAATCTTCTCCAATTTCCCTTTCTGCCCCTGGCTCTTAGCCACTAAGAAAAACCCATGTGTACCCCCCTGGTAAGCCGACCCGGTAACCAATGTCCATTTCCCCAGGTCCACTCCGCACGCTCCAACTTGAACCGCCGAGTCCAACTCGGCCCAGCAAAACAGCGAGTTACGATTACCCGACCCGCCCACCCCAACACACGACCTCGGGCACCGACTCACTCCCCACGCATCCTCAACCCGTCTCCACTCACCCGACCCGACATCATAAACATCCGCACTACTCTTGAAAACGCCTTGCGTCTCGGTCCCATACCCGCTCACAACCCAAAACTCCGACCCGATAACCACACCCTCGCACTCGTCTCGCTCCTCACTCATCCGAGTCAACTCGGTCCACTCGTTCTTCTCGACGTCGAAAGCCCACGTCGAGCTCAGCGCATTCTTACTCTCGTCATGCCCCCCAGCAACTAAAACCTTCCCTCCCACCGCCCCAACAGCGAAAAAAGACCGAGTTGAGGGCAAGTCAGCACACTGAGTCCACCTCTGAGTCGTGAACTCGTACACGAAAACATCCTTCACCGGTTCCCAGCTCGTGGGGTCCCACCCACCCATTATCACAAGCTTCCCTTCCGTGCTGGCTACTTGGCAGAACATCGGCAACCCGTCCGGGTACTTAGGAACCGGGTCCAACCGGTCCCAAATACCAGTAACTGGGTCGAACAACGAAATACCGTATCTCGCCGGTCCATCTGGCTTTGAATCCGATTGGACCGGGATTGCTTGAACCAAGCAAGCGGGTTTGTAAGTAAACCCGGTTTTCTTCCGGTGGTAGTAGAAATCTTTGCTGAGGAGGAGATGGCGCCAGCGGTGGCAGACTCGGGATGCGACTCGGTGAGTCGAGTAGTGTAAGCGAGTTAAGCAGTCAAGGGCGAGTTCTTCAGGTAGATAAGGGATTAGCTCAATGAAGAGCTCTTGATCATCCATCATATTTTTTTCTCAATAACGGAAATAAAATTATTTTTGCAACTTTTTAAAGTGTGAAGATATGGATGGAGCTGAGGAGAATTGGGGGTTTCGAGAATTTATAGTGCCCTGGAAGTAGTACATGAACGGATTGGGGGAAGAAATCATGGGGAGACACGTGGCGGTGTTTGGATTTCACTTGAGGTACAATTATTTAAAGTAATTTTTCTTGAAAGCTACACTTATTTAGAATTTTAATTGGGCAATGCAATGGAATAGTCGACATTACCATATGGGTTGTCTTCTTAGTTCTTGTCACTTGAACGATCAAATTACAAATAGCCCATAATCTGATAATAGTAGTGACTAGTGATTTAAGTTAAACTCACTCCCTCTTAAATCAGACGTAACTATTAACTATTATCGCATTTTAGTACTCATATGTCATACATATCATATCATATATCAGCTTCGTCATATTTGATAATTAATAATTAAGATTATAATAATTTTATACTTCTTATTAATATATTAATTAGATAAATCAAATTTCACTAGTCATGTAACTCGGTATTAAGTATTTTTCTTATTTTCTTAGGATGATTGAGTATAGCTTTTGCTAGTAGTGTAGTATCTGGTAGGATTAACAAGAGTGCCCAATCAGGTCGGAATTTAAAAGTCGTCATAGACATAATTAAGGTTAATTTGAGTTTATTTGAAATTATAAATTAAAAAAAAACTGCAGTCTCTAGTAATTTGAGAGTCGAGAGGAATCGTCTTCTTCCATCCTATCGACGTGGAAAAGCTTCATGATAAGGGTATGATTTATGAAACATGAATCAATAAGCATGTGAATGAGGATGAGATCAAGTGAAGTTGACATGGAAAATATGAAAAGTTTGTTTTAAATTTTCTTACCTATTGAATGAAGGCATGGGATATGTTGCTTTTCCTATCAAGCTTTATCTTATAGAGTACTAGTCAAAGGACAATTTTAAAGATTTTTTTTTTTATGGTTTGAGGCTTTAAATGAGATTTTAAACATATAAATTTAAAAAAATGCTCCCCTCAGATGAAGGCTCTAACGGTTTTGGTGTTTAATTGGTGTTTCTAATTGGGCCCCATATGACATATACAACTTTATTATTCTCTTTCCTACTTAAAAAAATATTTTTTATATCAATTGGGGGCTTAAATGTAGGTGACTATTTAGTATCCATTTCCCATGGTCTACTAAATTGTAACTTTAAAAAGGCCCTCATTTGAGACATTTTTTGGCTTAATTGAGACTTTAAACCTCAATTAAACCCAAAAAAGACTACATAAGCAGTTCAAGAATGCTCTAAAATTATATATGTGTTTCAAGCAACCAATCATCTTTATTCGTTGATTTTACCTTATTAACTTACACCTAAGGTAACAAATTGAGTGATTGACTTAAGTAGTCCACTTCTAACAGTGTGTCATTTACTTGGACTATACGGTTAGTTTCGATCTAGCATCCTAATACTTTATGTGCATACCGGAATAATTTCCTTTATAGAATTGTTTATATTCCATCAAAATCTCACACCTAATAACCTAATGAGTAGTTTTGTTAATCAATCAATTATCAATTGGAGGTCATTCTTTTCCACTTTAGGCTTACCATTTGGAATGTTAGATTAGATGTCTCTCGACGCAATTTGCAAATTCTACCCTTGTTGATATGTACTCCAGCTTTTTCTGTAGATATGACCTGTAGCTGTAGCACTTAATTAGTTATAAAGAGTGTCATTATAAGTATGAGTATTAATCATGCAACTATGCAAGATAGAAAGAGAGAAAAAAAATACTGTACTGGGCCTGTTACAAACTGTGCATGACTTTGGAACAGTTTTCTTTGTTCTTTTTTTTGTTTTTTCCCTACATTTCCATGGATACATACAACCAAGTGCAACATTAATTCGACAGACAGGTCGAGGATAAGATCAAGATAAAAGAAAGTCCAGGCCCCATTGATGATGACTCACTCGTTTTCTATTTAATTCCCTGTTTATTTGATAACTCTAAATTATTTGAATTGAACTATAAATTTGAATTTAAAGTAACCGAATCTAACTTGACTTGAATTTATTAAATTTAAATTATAAATTTGAACTGTTGAAATTAATAAATTTAAAATTTAAAATGAACTTAATTTGAGATGAAATAAAAGTAGCGTAATTGATTGATGTATCACAGATTCTTCTCCATTATTTCATGTATATTTGTCTCGATAGATAATTACAGTAGATAAGTTTTTTTTTTTTTTTTCCTTCTTGGAAACTTGTTCCCATCAATCCTGTTTTCAACTGTTTCATGGATGACTACTGGCCTGAGTAGTGAGTACTACACTACTACTACTAGTAATAAAATAGAGTAATTGATGTGTGGTCTCAAGTATATCCTAAATTAAATCCTAAAAACGTTCTTAATCTCAATAGGAGTAATATATTTAGTTACATCATTAGCTAATAGGGTAAGCGAAGTAATTAACTATCAGATTTATTAAAACGAATTTTGCTGAAAATAATGAGCAGTTGAAATTATTATTTCCAGATTTCCTGTGTTTACGCAAAATCAGCGGGGACAAGAAGAAATTGTGAAAAACAAACTTATCCGAAAGTTTTGAGTTGTCACCGGAGCCATGTGCCGCCGTTTTGGCAAAATGACAAATTCATCACCGACGTTGATTTTTATAATCTGGAATATTAGTACATAATTCAAGAGCTGGATAATCTTTCTTAAGGTTTCGATATTCCCGTGGAGCATTATTTTCCCTTAATAATAATTTAATTGTGTTACGGTTATCCGGTGCATGGCGGCAGCATATGTAACACTCAAAAGTTTCTGATAGATTAAATGGACGCAGAACAATGTTCATACAAATAATTATACCTTTCTTTGAAAATACATCTATATAAAAATAGTCATGCATAATTGATTTTAGTCGCTAGTAGAAAGATATACTACAGTCGGGGTGGTGAAGATGGTGAAGATGTGCTCCGTCCGTAATGATTTGTTAAGTATTGGAGTGACACTACAATTTTGGTCTTGGTGTTGGTTTTTGATGTTATATTGTTTGCGGGATGAAATACATTAATTCGAAGCTTTAACATATTTTGACTGTTTAAAAAATACTTAAGATGAGTAACCCCGGTTAGTTTTGAAACATAGATCAATTTTCTATTATCCAAAACATAATCAGTACATGCCGATCCAATGATCCAGGCCACTCCCACAAAGACTTACAATACCTCACAAGACATCAAAACAATACGAGTACATCAAGCAATATGAATGAAAAATAGTCATGCAAACAGAGTACTCTACTCAGCTCAACCGTAGTCCCATCGTTGTTAGTTTTGGTATCCCCATGCAGCGTGCTTTTACTATCTCTATAATTCTTTCGCATATCCTACCATCATCATCACCCGGGGCAAAGATCACCCGATTTCTTTGTTGCCAAATCGCATAGATGGTTTCGGCAGTAGCTACTTTAAGTAGCAGTGCCGTTTTCCCTTTCCCCTTGGTCTGCCGAAGCAGCCATTGCAGTTCACTTCTCCACGCCGAAGGTCGATGTTGTACGCCAATCCAGCTCAGTATCCCGCACCATATGGTCTGAGTGTAGCATCAATCAAAGAACAGATGGCTAACGGATTCATCTAATTGACAGAACACACACAATCCATCATTAGACATACCAAATCGCGTTAGTCGATCTTAGTATCAAGCCTTTCTTGCACACAAAGCCACATAATAAATAAGGCTCTTGGTCTTGCTCCATTGGAGAAGAAAAGTTTATACCATTCAACATTCGGTTTTTCTCCCCTGATCTCGCGGTAAATAACCTGCGTGGGAAATTTGCTTGCATTAGCCATTCCCGCCCACACTTGGCTGGTAGTGGCATATGCTCTCATCTTCATTATACTCTTCAGAATCCACGAGCAGTTTTGAATGGAATTAAATTCCATTACATGCGTGCGTTGGAGGTAATACGCATGGATCCAGCGTACCCATAACTTGTCAGCTTTTTCGGTGAGGTTCCATAGGAGTTTCATCATGCTTTACTCCAGCAAGTGAGATCGACTATGTTGAGCCCTCCAACATTTTTTGGGTCACATATCTTATCCCACGCGACATGAGCTTTTCTTGTTATTTCCTCCTTCCCACTCCATACATAACTGCGGCACAATCCTCCAATGTGTTTTAGGACTTTCTTTGGTAAAGGGAATACTTGCAACCAATAGTTGTGATTGAGAACAATACACTCTTAATAAGTTGAAGTCGTCCGGCATAACTTAGCAGCTTCGATGTCCAGTGCTTGATGCGAGCGGTTATTTTATCCACCAGAGGCGCACACATGTGTACAGTCAATTTTCGAGTGGCCAATGGCACCCCACGATATTTAAAGGGTAGCTTACCAACCTCAAATCTAGTGCTATCTACAATTCCTGCTTGGGTAGAGCGGCTCACCCCTCCAAAGTAAATATGACACTTTGCCATATTCGCTTGCAATCCCGTCGACTCGGAGAATTGTTGGAATTCTTTGATGAGTAGCTGCACAGATACTTCATCACCCCTATAGAAAAGTAATAAATCATCGGCAAAACAAAGATTTATTAAGTTTACTTTCTCACACTTGGGATGAAAGTTTAAATCTGGATTCCTTCGCAGTTTTTGGAGCTTCCGATGTAGGTACTCCATTATCAACACAAACAATAAGGGGGAGATAGGATCTCCTTGTCGGATTCCCCGTTGTGCCTTAAGTAGGCGACTAGGGGTCCCATTTACCAGGTACCGGTAGGACACCGTTCTCACACATATCATCACCCATCAGATAAACTTAGGAGGAAATTTCATCGCATTGAGAATCTCTTCCAGAGCATCCCAGTCAACCGTATCATACGCCTTCTGAAGGTCCATCTGAATCATGCATCGAGGAGACACCCCCTTCCTCGAATAGCCTCTTACCAGTTCATGTGCAATAAGAATGTTATCATGTATCACCTTACCAGGTAAGAAAGCCGATTGACTGTCATCTACCACAGTATTGATTACCGCACTCAATGTCTCAGTAAGGATTTTTTAGATGATTTTGTAGACCGTAGTGCAACAAGATATGGGTCGCATAGCCTTCATGGTTCTGGCATCTTTGGTTTGGGTATTAGGGTCACCAAAGTGCAGTTTACAGCACTAAACATTCTTTCATTGACGAAGAAGTCTTGTACTGCAGAAATGATATCAGGCTTGACAATCCAGCTGGCTTTGAAGAATTTCGCACTATACCCATCAATTCCCGGGGCTTTAGAATCATCAATACTCTGCAAAGCTTCCCAAATCTCGGTAGGCAACACAAGGGCGGTGAGATTTACGGCTTGATGAGCAGTAATTTGCGGACCACCCCGCATAGCTTCCAAGTCGACACTCAGTCGACTAGCCATACCAGTGCCGACTAGATGTGTGTAGAAGCGCACAATCTCATTCTCAATGGCATCATCTGTACGCAGGATGTGCCCCACCTCATTTTCAAGATGATGAATCCCTGCTTGCATTTGTTTTTCCCGGACCGTAGCATGAAAGAAAGCATTATTGCCATCTCCCAATTTGAGCCATTGGATTTTGGATCGTTGCTGCAGTAGCTTCTCTTCATTAGTACGCAAAAGTAGAAGTTGCGCAGAGCGCATTTTCTCTTGCTGAATCAAGTGGGGTTTAATCGATCCCTCTTAAGGTCCTGTTGCACGTTTTCTAGTGCAATCCGAGCAGCAATTTCGTTCTCCAAACCTGTGAACTCCTTGCTCAAAAGTCGCATACAAGGCTGCAAGTTGCGGAGTTTATTCCATACGAAATACATTGGTTGGCCTTGTACCCCGCAACTCCATTGTTGCCGCACAACTTCCTTAAACCGTGGCTTATTGATGAATGTGTATTTTACACTTTCATTCGAGTCTTTTTCACCTATTTTAGCTATCCTCTATGTTAATTTAGCTATATTTTAGTGCATTTTATTAGAATAGTGTCACGTTTCCCTTTAGTTTGTATTTTACAGGTTTTGGTTGAAAAACGAGGTTTTCCGGGCAATTATATTGAAGTAGACAAGGAATTGGTGTTCCAGAAGCCTAATTGGAGTATCTGAAAGATTCCGGATAGGATTTGAAGTCTAGGGGTCGAGTCTGAAGGCTAAAAGGTCACTAAAAGGCAAAAACCGAGTCCGAAAAGGGGAAGAAATCCAAAAATGCGTATCTGGCCGAAAAACACTCCCGGGCGAGTCGCACGGTACGTGGGGCGAATCGCCCCACACCAGGCGAATCGCCCGGTGTTGTGGGGCCCTTCGCGCCACACAATTTGAATGCCTATATATAGTTGCTCAGTTTTCTCCGTTTTTCATACTTTTCTAGACCTTTTCTCTCACCTTTCTCAGTAGTTTTAGGTAGGAATTCTCCAGAGTCTGTTCTGGGGATTCTTAGCTTAGGAGATACTTTTTCTTAGCATTTTGGAGCTTGTAAGATCGCGATTCTTCGGAGATTGACAACCTTCGGTAACATTGTATCTTACAGTTTTTCTATTTATATTTATATATCTTTCATCATGTTTTCATTCATTTGTGGTATGATTTCTGTTGATTGCGTGACATCTATGAGTAGCTAAACTTCTCGTTGGTGATAGTATGTGATTTCTTAGCGAAGGGTTGATAATTATGCTAATGGCTATATCGCGCATTATACCTAGAGTTATTGCTTTATTTCTTTGATCTATCTAAATCTCTATCTTCGTAGTGTTGAATAATTACGGAACACAATTGGACAATTCATTGATCAAACCATGCAAAACCGGGGAATTATGCATGATTATCAACATGCTATGCTTTGAATGACCATACTATCACCAATCTCCATCATCTATTAAGAAAAACCTTTGCTAAGACGTCTGTTGATTTTATATTCTTAAGTTAGATTAGATAAAGCTAGTTATAGTCCTTAGAGATCGACACTCGAGGTTATTCTACTGCTACACTACGGTTTTCGTTGTAGTTGTGAATTGCCTTTGGCTAAATACAAATTTATTTGATTAATTGGAACCCGACAATCCAACGTTCATCACTTATCAGTGGTGCTAATAATAAATTGGAACCGTGCGTGCTTTCGACTCTGGGTGTGTTGCGTTAGATGTATGAAAAGGGGTGCATGGTCGGAGATTCCCGGTTCATGCACTACAATTTTTTCCCAAATGTAAAGTCAAGAACCAATCCAGATTGCCTAGTCCCATGTCGATCTTAGAATAGATAACACCGTGTGTGTGCTTGTTTGACCAAGTGTATTCACTACCAACCATAGTAAGTTCATTCAACCCCACATTCTCCATCATCTCATTGAACTCAACATACTCGCAAGCTTGAACAGGATGACCCCCATTCGATCTTGAGTACATCGAACATTGTTATAATCTCCCATCAACAACCAAGGTCCTTGGATGGATATAGATAGCTGCTCAATGTCATGCCAGAGCTTACGACGATCACATAATTCATTATGAACATAGATGACAGTAAACAGAAACGTGTAGTCTCCGCTAATGCTGGCCACCCTGCAATGTAAGTACTGATCAGAAGAACATATAAAATCTACATGGACTCTATTGACATCCCAGAGAAGCCAAATCCGTCCATTATAGTGTTTATCATAGTTATCTAAGAACTTCCAGTGACGACCAAATCTCCTCCGTATTCTCATAGAATTGCACTGTTTAACTATAGTTTCAAGTAAAGCAGCTATGCTAATATTAAGCTTCTTGAGGTAGGAGCCAACCTCCAAATGCTTAGCTGCCGCGGTCATGCCCCTAACATTCCAGGATGTAATCATGGACCTCGTCGTTTCGCCCCTGCTTTAAGGGCACCAAGTTTATCTCCTTTTCCCACGCTGCCAAATTGGAAGGGCGAGTTACCACTGCTATCATCCGGAGGCTCTGAGATCTGCGCCTTCTTTTTGTTATTGCGAACCTGCTGCCATGGTTCCTCTGGTACAGTAGTATTGTTAGAGCTCTGTCCCGGGTCATGGGTTTGAGTCTCTATATCACTCTGTGTCCTAGTAACCTGCCCGTCAACAATAACAAGGGCGTCAGGCTGCTGCTGTGGGGAGCCAGTAGACACCGTTTCTACTGGTTGAGGCTGCTCATGAGTTTCAGATACGTCCACAACTGGTACGGTATCCGGTGGAAGTATAGTGCGGACTATGGCAGGGGTAGGCAACTGTACAGGTCTCTGCCCTTGCGCCAGGTAGGGCCCTGCCGCACCTGTTTTGCCGGAGTTTTGGATGGCCTGGGTGGCAACCATTCATAAAACACCGACTGATCATATAATCCCCCTTTTGGATGTCTCACTTTAGTCGTTTAGGCATCTCTTGCGTGATATCTATCTCAATAAGTACACGGCCATACGATACCCGCAAGTGATCTTTTGTACACACATCTACCAACATAGGTTTACCAAGTGTACTAGAAACCCGTCCAATGATATTAATGCCCCATAATCCAAGAGGTAGTTGCGGGAACTGAACCCAAATAGAGACAAACCGGAGGCTATCCTTATTAAGCACAAAATCATCACTCCACATCTGCAACATCATAGGCATAGTATAGATAGTATATGGTCCATTGAGAAGGACGTCATCCCTCTCTTGTGCGGAGCCAAACCGGAGTATAAAGTATCCCGCCTCGTTGTAGAACATGGCAGGCATGGAAACAAAGTTCCAAACTCGGCTTATGAATTGTCGCACAACATTGATCGTAAGTTCATCACTTAATGTAAACATAACGAGTGCATTATCCCAATATTTGATCTCCTCAACAAAGTCCTCCTCCTGAATCTCAGCTTGTTTAACACCATTCACGACTGTAGGTGCAAAATAAGGTACAATAAGATTTTTCGACGGGACACGATTATTGGCAACCTTATCTGTCCAGGTCTGCGTTGGAATAGCTCTTGTACCCTCTGTCGGAATCGCATCCGTACGTGGGGGAGAGCTGGGTGTAGGCTCGGGGATAGATGGTGGTACCTCAACAGGAACAATAGCAGACGGCCGCACCGGCTCAGGGGATGGCGACCTATTGTGCGCGCTAACATCATCAGTATTCTGTAACAGAACGTTCTCAACTGTCTCTGTTGGCTTGGGTGGGGCAGGATCAGGGACTACCTTATTCTTCGGTGGCCGACCTGGTCCGTTACCTTTTCCTCTCGCCATCGATACCTTGCCGGAAAATCCTAGGAGGCCGCCAGGGTCGCCAGAGCCTAGGGTTTTTTTTTTCTTTTTTCGGTTAGAAGTGATAAGTGAGACAATAATTAGCACATGACTCCGTTTAATTAGGTCAGGTCTCGCTATTAATGATCTTAACGTTATTCCAATATATTAAAAAGTCCTGAATTAAATTATATAATGTGGTCCGGTTAGATAAAATCGAAGATAATTTGCCAATTAAGGGAGCATGCATGCCACGCAGTTTCTTGTCATCCTTGTTCTTGCTTTTCAGGATAAAATTAAAACTGAAAAATAATTGCCTAGTCTCGAGGAAAATGGGAGATGATGTCCCTAGCCGCCCGCCCTTTGCCTCACGTCTCGACCCACAATCCATGCCAGATTCGACTAATAATATTGTGAGTAGTTATTCTATTTACATTTTCTTTTTCTAGAACCTTTTACATTATTTACATAATACTCGGATTATTTTTAAACCAACAAGGTTAAAGTAAACACCAAATTGACGTAATTTTTGCTACCACTCCACTACTACAAATCTACAATTGAAATCCTTCTTCTTGCAGGAGTATTTATATTTTACTACACGGGAAGTCAAAGTTAGTTAAATCACGATGTAATCAGTAGTAATCTTATGGTTGGATTATTGTACAAGTGATTACGTTAATAAGTTGATGGACCAATTAGACAGATAATGTAGAGACACGATAAATTGACAAGGAGGAATTAAATGTCTAGATTAAGCATCGACCTGTCACGGTCCATATCAAAATTCAACTCCCCTCAAAATTAAATTATGTGATTGTTACTCTTACGAATTAAAAAAAAAAAAAAAAAAAACCTTCTTTTTCCTTCTAAAATTGAAAAGGAACATGAGAAGAATAACTTTATTGCTTAAATTTAGCAGCACCTCATTCTACACGCACATGTAAATTTTCCATACAAGACTTCAATTTTGAGTTTTCGAAAACATGACTTTGTGTTGTCCTCTATAAATTTCAATATGACCCGGAACCTTGAATACCCATGTCCCTAGACCCTAATCGGTTATCTGTTGCTTAAATTATTAATTCCTTTTAACTTTTAAGTTTTCATTTACAAGATAGTGGTTCAATTATGCCATCTTGTTTTAGATGTTCTTCCATAATACGTTCAAAGCGGAAAATGGAGCTTGGAAATATAGTCATGCTTTATTCGAAAGAGACTTTGGTCAAAATTCAATAAATACAACTAGGAATAATTACAAATTGATACAATGTACAGTACAATGTGGTGTTTGATTTTAAAAATATTATTGTATCATACTTCTATACTTCGCCTTTATCACCTTATAATTTCAAATACTCCGTCAAGGCTCGAACTTCCGACTTCTCTTTGCTACTCAAACACTCTTACCACTAAACCACCTTATCACTCATATTTGTTCTTGTAAAGGTTAAAAGTCCATTGTTGATTTTGTCTCCAGTTTTTATTTGGTTGAGGTATTGACATGTTAATTAGACATGAGATATAGAAAGACGGGCAAACTAGACGAGGGGGTCATTGTAGTCACGGTCGGAAACGGTTTTGGGGTTGCCTCCCTGTATATCTTCTTGTCTTGTTTAGTCCTTTGGTATAGTTCTTTTCTTTCGTGCATCTCTTATGCATTTCGTTGTAATGTTCTATTACTTTTGTTGATATAAATATATTTTGGCCGTTTAAAAAAAGAGAGGGTATCTTAGTAATTGTGAGCGGTGTTGGGACCCTTAGAGGAACATCTTCTTTCGCTAGTTTAGTTATCTAAACTTGTCTCTAAAGGTATTCCACCTCTTTGGTCTTGGTTAGATTTGGTTTGTCAACTCGTCACCTACCAATTCTTAGCTTCTCGCTAGGGAGATGACATACTAGACGAGGTGGGTGGTCAAGTGTAGTGCCTTTGTAACAATTATTGGATATAATATGTTTGATTTATGTGTCTTATCTAGGTTTTGGGTTAAATAATTTCATGCTTCTACAATCTAGTAAATATTTTCTTATAAATTGGTGATGCTACTTGATGGGGTGAGAATTCTCCTTAAAACTCTAGACGCACACCGAAGAGGGAATAAAGACTACCTCCTGGATTGAACAACATAGAGATGCCTTTTAAGTAATGGCTGGGACCTTCTTTGAAAATTCAACCCTAAGATATCTCCGGTCTGTCGTATGGTCAAATGGGGATGTGTGACTTTACTTGAAGGTATATGATAACTGACCTTATACAATAAACGAAGTGTGTACACATAGAAAGGGTATAGCTTGGAGAAGAATTTAGCTGGGAAGTGTTGATTACATTTTGTTATTGGGATCTATGTTGTCTAAGATAATGATTGACCTTAAGTCGGTCCAATCAGATGATGCACGTGTCATCTGTAGAGTTAGGCAGCTCGATACAGTGAATCTGATGCTCACTTTAGTGGGCTTGGCCCAGTAATTCTTATCCACGGGATGGAAATGATAACACTGACGGAGCATATTGTACCTCTTCATGATAAGGTGCTCGGGACAGTGCCTTGGCGTAATTGTCTGTTTTGTGTGTCATAACCTTTGGAGATGTGTATTTCGTTGGTGGACTCAATCCGTGCTCCTTGTAGTCTTTTCTATAACTTGTATATCTCTCGATGTGAGGAGATTTGGAGGTGCATCCTATCATGGAGGTGTTACCAGCCTGGAGATGTTCCCATCTCGAACTCCATGAGAACGTGGACAAGATCATCGTAGTTCGTTCCAGACGCAATTAGGCAGATTGGACATATTTTAATATCATCACTACTAATATTAGTATTAATAAGGTTAACTAAATTCTTATACTCTCTCCAACTAACAAAATTATCTCATTATTCTCATATATCTCATAATCAATCAAATTCAGGTTAAAATTTATCTAGCATCAAAAGATACGTGTCGGAGAGAATCGTTGCTCGTCGAAATTCACTCCATGGAACAATTTCAACAAAAAATAATCCACTAATGTATGTGAGATGTTTACCTGTTACTGGGGGAATTTGGTGATGCTCCTTGACAATTGTGGATGATACTTGCCGGTCAAAATACTTGGTGATTAGTTAAGATGTTTGAAATTCAGCATATGTTGATGCTTGTAAATTATTTGGGATGCTTGGTTGGGTTCAATATAGATGCTTGGAAATTGGGAGAAATTTCAAGAAACAAGGGTTTAAGAAAGCTGATACGCTTTTTAAACTAGTCCTACTTTTGAATTTTTGAATTTTGAATGCATGACTCTAATAAATCAACTAAATAGTATAAATATATTATTACATGTTAAATAAGTTCCTTAAACCATGTAAGGTTAATTTAGTTGGAACATATTTAAACACTTATTTATAATAAATTTATGATGTATCACAAATTTGATAGAAATTATTAATAACATCACAAATTTATAACTAACCCATGCAGCTAAACTATAAACGGGCACTTGTTGACCTTCTTTGACCAGGGATTCCAATATTATGTTAGGAAGGCCGCGGAAGCTGTAGGTCCGCCACGTACTGTATGACCAAGACTCCATTGGTGCTTTCTTTAAGTAATTGGCCGTGTTCTTCTAGGACACTGTATATATGATTTCTCATTATTGGTATAAAAGATGGCCAGACATGGTGCTGGATATCAGACCTTATTCTTTACCCCTCGACATTGGCGAATTTAGTAATAGTTTTCATGGGTTAAAATGTAAAACTGTGATACTTTAGAGGGGTCAAAATGCAAAATTTAACCAAAATCTTTATTTTTTTTTAAAGAAATACCAAAGTTTACGGGGTCCAGTGACCTCACTGACCACGGTGGCTCCGCCACTGCCCCTTGAGTTTGTGTCCTTCTCCAAGTGGTGAGTTGGTCGGAACAATTTAAGGTGTTGGACCTTGTACTTGTCCGACCTAAGGTGTGTCTAAAGAATTCGACTTAAGTTCGTGTTAAGTCCCTCCACAAGATTTGAACATGGAACTTTGTTTAAGTGAACTCAAATCCTTACCACTTGAGCCACAGACGTTTGTTAAAACTAAGCATTGCTATATTAGTAAATTAAACAATTAAACTTGTCGAGTGTGTTTCATATTTGTGTTAAATGTTCTTCATGTTTGGGAACTGGGATGAAATTGGATTACCCCAACCATTCTCCGACCTAGTACAAATCGTATCGCCCGTAAAACTAGTGATATAATGTAGTTTATGATTTGGGCCGAAGCTCTGTTGTTATATATAAAGAGAAGCCCGTACCCATATTGGATCGAGTTCGTGAGCATGTCATTAGCCCGTACCCATATTGGATCGAGTTCGTGAGCATGTCATTAGCCCGTACCCATATTGGATCGAGTTCGTGAGCATGTCATTAGCCCGTCACTGTCGTTGGGCTTCCCGATTGAAAAATGTTCGTCGCTGTGACACTAGAACGCTGCCGTTCTCCACCACTCGACCGCCGGCGCCACCGATCCACGTCGGTCTCACGGAGTCTGCCGGACGAGGCGTGTTTGCTTCAAGGAGAATCGGAGCTGGAGAACTCATCCACACAGCTCAACCTGTTGTCTCTCACCCTTCCCTCGCTTGCCTCGGCAGTGTCTGCTATTTCTGCCTCAAAAGAGTTGGAATCAGCTCAGAAGCAGCTTCTCAAACTATATCGTTTTGCAGTGAACAGTGTGAAGAGCGATCCAAGGTACCTATCATTTACAGTTCTACTACTAATTAGTCATTTCTCAAACGTTTATGCATTTGTTCAATTATCATTTATCCATAAGCCATTGATTGATTACTGCATTGTATTGCGTCATGTTCTAAAACTATGACACTATGCTTGAGATTAGCCTGTTTCTGTTCCTGTTCCTCCTTTTTATTTTATATGATTGATTTCGTGATGTTATTGAATTTTGACTAGCAATTTCTGACTGGAATGATATGTATAGTCAGCTGGATACTCATAATTCGTGGCGCAGAACGATAGTGTTTCTGTATATAGTCCACGATTTTCGTGTACTGATGAAAGTTTGAACTTGGAAGTGATATGTTTGAGCTACTCAATCAGCTAAATGTAGAGTATTTGATAATTTGAATTCGTTTTGTGTCTCTTGTCTCTTCTTGTTGCAATGTCTTTTCATGGAAAACTTTGTCATTCAGTTGCAATGTTCCCTTGTTTTCCTTCTGTCATCACTTCACTAACTTACACCGTCTTCTTCGTGGGCGTAGAGTTTCAGAAATGTTGAGGAGAAGGCAGATTGGTCTAGATTTGATGAGCATTGCCGGTAAGGAGATCTCCAGTGACCTTTTTATTGCATTGTATATTGGATTTTTTACTATTTCTTTCTGAAGAATGCAGGGTCTAAAATATCCTCTCCTCGTAAAGCGATTGGCTTGTCAGGCTATAGCTGGTACCGTATCTCCTGATGTTCTTGACATACTTCAACCAGAGGTTTCATCTGCTGAAAAAATTTCAAAGGTATCCATCTATATTTCAGAAAGGTCTTGTTTTTGCACTGAGATTTTATTTTACTGTTTTCTGTAAATTCCTTCTCATATTTGAGCCATTTAATTGAAAAAAGAACTTCTGCTTTGGAATCTTTCAGAATGATTAACCACAACACCTAGCCACCTCATTGGATCTCCAGAAGTTCTATAAAATCATTTCTCTAGGTAGATTTGTTAGAATTTAGAAGTGGGGAAATTTTTATTTTTCTTTTCCAGTCTGCTGAGGAAAATGTGCAATAAGGTCTATGCTACTTACAAGCTCTTTTTTTGTCTGACATTTGATGCAGATATGTAAATTTCCATGCAACTTAATTAAGCAGCTAGCATAAAATTGATCACTTCCTTTTATCCTTCTAATTTTTTCAGATGAAAAAGGAAGTTGCATTACTAAGGGGAACTCTTGAGGACACAGATATAGAGAGCGAGAAGATGTCATGTATCCTTGGTTTAGTAGAATCTCATAACATAATACTTTGATGAGCATATTTTTTTGTGTTATGTTTCCTATGGTGGCTCATCTGTTAAGTAAATGTTCGTCTGAGAGTGAAAGATGTGTCCTTGACTTTGCTAGTTCTGACTGAAGAATGGTATACTGCTGTTTTGGCTAGGATACGTATAAATGCTTTTCGCATTGAATTGGCTGGAGGATCATATGAAGATATGCTTGCCTCAGCAGCGGCATTAGTTGAAGCGGAAGCTGCTGTTGGAAATGCTGTTTATTTGCTTCCATCCTTATACAACCATGATTGTGGTAAAGTTTTACATATCTAAGCAGCAGGGTGCTCACATTTTGCTTTATAAGCCATTTAGAAAAGCAAAGTTTTGCTTACCATGCATTTGCATACTTTGAATAACAATTGGTTTCGAGCAGTTTTAGCTTCAGCATGCTCATGTTATTGTTAATCAGGAACACTTACATTACAACAGTTAAGTTCTGTTACAAGGTGTGGTCATTGGCCCATGTTTAAAAATGGTATTGTGGCTCATAAATTTATCTTGTGTCTATTGCAGACCCCAATGTTAATATTGTGTGGATCGAAAATGTGGATGCTAAAGTGAATGCTCTTCGAGACATTGAAGAAGGTCCCATCTTGACTCTGGCCATTTATACTTTATTACTTTCATTGTTGACACTTGACTGAGCTTGTGGTAAATGTTTGTTAAGAACTGATGATTTTTGAATTATACTTCCAAAAATCTGTTTAAATGTTACCTTAAGATGATGGAGAATGCAGTTGTTTAAGCTACATATATATGCAGTATTAAGCCCAGCTTAATACATCCTCAAAATTTTGGTTGCACCTTCACAAATACATTCCTTAACCTGGAACTGAAATACTTTGTGCCCAAGAATGGTTCAGGACTGACTTCAAGTCTTATAATTTTCTTTTTGACCATTAAATGCACAAGGTGATACCAGCAACACCAACACACACCCAGGGAAATTCCCTTAATGGTAATGTTCATTTCACACAGTACTAGTAGATTATATCTTGGCGCTGTAATGCATACTCACAAGCACCCTATATGCATGAAACCGTGTAGAAAAGTATATTTTCCCGTCTTATGGAGCATGAGAAAGATTTTGTTGAGGTTTTTCGTCTTCTTCTTTATTTTATTTTATTTATTATTATTTTTTTTTTTGAGAAAATATTTGGTGAGAATTCGAGTTGTGCAGGGCCTACCGTCATGAAACATGCACGCGTTTCATTCGAATAATTTGGAACGGCGAGTAAAAGAAGTCTGTTATTTTGTAGTACTTCGTATTTACCTGTAGAAGACTGTTTATTACTTTATTGTTAGAGTTCATTCGAGACTTGTGCATCAATGTTTAACAAATTCTGTGGTATTTGCAGGGGAAGAGCTCCGAATATGCTACATTGATGCAAGCATGGAATATGAGGCTCGACAGAGTTTTCTGTATCATGGATTTGGTTTCCAGTGCAAATGTTCTAGATGTGTATCTAAAGACTAACTGTCTGTTTGGAACTTTGGGTCGAATCTTACTGTATTGTGTCAATCAATATTTATTGAACTTTTTCACGTATCAAACTCATATTACAATAACAAAACCATAACTGATACTCAATACATTATTGAAACAGATAAATTGAAAGCTTGGCCAATACTTCACCACTTCAAATGGTGGTGCAAACAATTCACAGGCAACTCACGATAAAGTTTGACCGATGCTCGATTCGAGCTTAGTTGAACAGCTCATGAGTGAGCTTCTAAAGATCGAGTTTGTTCTATGACAAAATCATTGTTCGTTAAAGCCCCAAGCTTCTATATATAAACACTAACAAATAAATTTAAACAGAATTACAAATACAACACTAAACTTGAATCTGTGCAAGTGCAATAGAAGCTCCTAGAACTTAAAATTGATAATTAGGCAAAAATGCGTTTTTCAGTTAAAAGTTTAATGGATCTCGCAAAGTTTAATCTTCCTTATGATAGAATTTCTGCAATGCTGCATGCTAATATAAGATATTTTTTTTCTTCTTTTGTTTAAACTTTTTCGAATAGCAAATCTAACATGTACTCCACATCATAGGACTCGTTGTTTTGTAAACCAGTTCTTTTTTTTTTCTCCGTTCTACTTCAAGTAATTATGGTGTAGCAGGCAGAGGCTAGGACTCGTTATTTTGTAAACCAAGAGTTTTTTCCTTTCGTTCTACTTCAAGTAATTATGGTGTAGCACAGTAGCAGGCAGGGACGGACGTACGTATAGGCCAGGTGTGAGACAAGTGTCTCACCTGGATTTTTTTTATATGAAGTGACTATTATGCTACCATTAAGTATATAAATTACATTTTCAGTTCACTTGTTTTGCTATAAGACCATCTCCAGCAGGGGCTGGAGATGAGTCTCAAGGCTGATGGCCAGGCAGGAGCTGATGGCCGGTCTGGCCATATTCTGCCCTGGGCGGTATTTTCTTTTTTTTTTAATTTTTTTTTCTTTTTTTTTCCCTTTCTTTGTTTTAGAATGTACACCCATCTTTTTTTCACTTTTTTTTTTTTTTTTTTTTAACTTTCCTTCTTCTTTGTCCTTCTTTTTGTTGGGTTTGGTAGTTTTATTGTTGGAGATGAAGAGAGTTTGAGTGGGTTTGAGAGAATAAAAAGATTAAAATGTTAGTGGAATGCTGACGTGGCAGGAGAGAGAGGGTTTGGGAGGGTTTGATGTGTTGGAGATGGTCTAAGGGTTCTTGTCTCCGAGGATTATACATGTTGCAAAGATTCAGTTGCTTTGGACATATCATATACAAGTTTGATTCAACTTCTCCACATTTTACCCATTTAGTTTACTTTTCATTTTATTTTCTCTCATACATATCTTACTATTTTTTTTTTCATATACATATCATAATATCTATTTAGTTTTACACTGTATATTCTTTTATAGCCACCATTTCATTTTATTGAAAAGTTATATAAAGTAATATAAATCATCATATTAATTTTTTTTCTTTCTATTCTTTTGAGATATATAAAACATGTAAAAAAAATTTAATATGACACTACAATTTAAATGCAATTAGTTGGTTATATATAGTTTGTCAAAATGAATATATATATACTATTCACTTAATATCGGTTCTTTTCTTCTTCTTTTTCTTATTAATTTACATTTTGTTCAATATTTTTGCTTTGTCACCATTTATAAATATGCAAGGCCACTACTACTATTTGCATAACACAAAGAATCAATAGCAAAATGACTACTTACACCACCAAACAGTCCTCGCTTGTGTTTGTGGTTGTGCTCTTGCTCCTCTGCTCTGTTTCACGTACTTCACCTCATTCCCTATTCCTTTTTTTTCTTTGACGTTTCTGTTTCTTTGACATCATTGTTCATTTTAGTGAAGTGTATTCTATGTGTAGTCTATTTGCATCACCGCACTATTTACCTTATGAGTGATTCCACCTTATTAGTTTAATCAAAATAAGATGATTGATATAATAAAAGAAGATGAGAGATCTGACATATTACAAAAATACTTCACCTTTGAGAATCACCATTTCATGTCATTTCGCAATAAACACATTATGCCGAAGTTTTTAAAGTTTCACTTTTCCAAGTTTAATCCTTTGCCTTCCTAATTTCACTTTTGCAGATGAAGTAGTTGCAAAGATGTGCAAGGCGCGCAGTCAAAAGTTTAAGGGACTTTGCCTTAGTGATAAGGACTGTGCGGTAATTTGTGGCACTGAAGGTTACACCGATGGTCTTTGTGGAGGGTTGATCAGACGTCATTGTTTTTGCTACAGAGATTGTCAACCAGTGGTGGAACCACCCTTAGGGCTAGAGTGGAATGTAGACCAAGTTGTCTAAAAAAATTAATTTTTTATTTAGATTTATTTGTGATAAAAGTATATATAGTTACAAATAAAATAACTATATATCTTGTAGCTCAGCGGTACTGAATCGAATAAGCCTTGTTTCTTACTACACTACAATGAATTAATCATTAAATTATGTCAGTTTTGATTGATGACACTTCACTTGAACATGGGAAACTTCCTAGTTCCTACTAT
This sequence comes from Plantago ovata, assembly GCA_028274465.1. Lineage (NCBI taxonomy): Eukaryota > Viridiplantae > Streptophyta > Magnoliopsida > Lamiales > Plantaginaceae > Plantago > Plantago ovata. The sequence goes on along the minus strand of CM051456.1, from coordinate 115,425,839 downwards.
ACCACTTGGTTGAAACGAATCCAAACATGTAAAGGTTTCAATAAATGCTATATAGAAATTCAAGTAACACGGACTTGTTTGAACAATATAATAAATATATTGTGAATAACCAACTTAGATAAGAACTTGTTTCTCGGTTGCCCACTAAATTTGTGTAAACATTCGTTGTTTTTTGTTTAAAATAAAATAAAATAATAATAATAATAATAATGACAAAATACTTCGTATTAGATATCATGGGGCAAATCTCACAAAGTTTGAAACTTTTGGTGCACATAGCTAATTTCGTCTTACCTGCCTAGTGCCTACTCTATCTATCCCCTTTTCTTCTTGCTACCGAATTGGCGGCGAGTGCACCTGGTACCATCTCCAAGCTCTCCTCCTTGTTCTTCCAGCTCAGGTATCATCCATTTTTCTCACTTCTCTCTCTATTTACTCTACTTACTAGTACCAATGGAACTGGAAGAATTCTGAAACCTTAGGTACAAAAAATCACAATTATAGATACGGTATAGCAGTGTAATTGGGCGACTTGCTTGTGCGTCGTTCATCTAGAGTAGAACCCTTTCTTTACAGTTTACAGTAATTTTTCCACGGTGAATCTTGCTTAATTAATTCGACTTTGTAGTTGCTACTTGTTAAGCTGCATTTTCTTGTTTTTGTTTGGTTATGTGGTTATTATTTATGTTAATTTGACTATATGTATAATTATCATGTGATCAGATATCGTAGTTTTCGCTACTTAGCAAATAGATTTTCACTTCCTGGTGTTCAATTACAGGACAACTGGATACTGTCTGGATTGATGGTGGAATAGTACTATGTGTTGTGGATTATATAACCCCAAGTTTTAGCACGTCCCGTCGTAAGTTAGTTAAGTATCTTACTGCTCATACATCTTGCCTCAAAGCAGAAATTAGAACCACCAGCTAGTACTTCCATGATGAACATAATACATTCAGCTCCATCATTCATCCCATTTAGGCCATCACCCGTTGCAGTGCGTTCACCGCTTTCCTGTACTGTTTGGTGCTACCGTAACACTCGATTTGGCTCTTCTTGTTCAATTCGATCTCGATTCACTTCCGCCAGTTCATCATGTCCGTTTCCGTTGTCCGTTGCCGCTGCTACGGCTGCTTCAGATCAAGAAACAGTTTCTGCCGTTGAAGTTGCGGATATTGTAGAGAAGGATTGGTCATTTCTTGAGGGTGATGAGACTGATTCTGATTATACCAGCAAGATTGACCGGATCATCTCTGCAGGAGAGGTTGTACAAACCTCCAAGGTTCTTGTTTCTGTTGGCTCTGAATCTTTTGTGGATAGGCTGGTTGATTCATCGCCTTGTGAACAGTTGCTTGTTGTTCATGATTCACTGTTCACTCTGGCATGCATTAAAGAGAAAGATGATAACATCGACTGTTGGCAAGGGGAATTGATAAATGTTCCTGAGAAGTGGACATCTTTTGAGGTTGTGTATCTTTACTTCCTACCTGCTGTGCCATTTGAGCTTGATCAAGTGCTTGCTGCTATAGCGAAGCTGTGTTCACCAGGTAATTTTGAACTGAAATTCATTTCTCGGGCTTATAGAAAAATTGAATCTTTTGTCATTCTTGCTTATGTTCTGTTTTGGTGAATGTTTCAGTATGCTGAGTGAAGCATTTAGTACATATGCTATGTTTCCCAAAACTAAATCATAAGCTATCTGGTTGCTTGTAAACTGAAACTATAGATGATAAGCTAGTTGAAATTTATAGTCGGATAAGCTTGATGATTTTAACGGAGGCGTTTAGTAAATTAGTTAATAAGGTAGCTGATTTGATAAATCTAGAATATAAAAATGGATAAGCTAGCCAAGCTTAATAACTTATTAAATTGTCTACCTTATAAAGGCTATAAGCTACCAAGTAGGTACTCACATAGACATAGTATATTTATTCTTGGTGAAGCATTCAAATAAGCTTCTGTAACAAATACTCTAGCTGATAAATTCACTCTAAACATAGTCTTTGTACCTAGAATGGATGCAACTATTTGTGATGGATAAGCTTTCGTGTTGTCTCCTTCACGCCCAAATTTCACTCACTGCAGGCGCTAGAATTGTGATCAGTCATCCCCAAGGCAGAGAAATGGTTCAAGAGCAAAAGCGCCAATATCCAGACATAGTGGTTTCAGATTTTCTTGAGAAAGTGCATTTACAAAGCGTCGCAGCTAAACATTCATTTGAGCTGGTTGAGTTCATAGATACACCTGGATTTTTCCTTTCTGTTTTGAGGTTCAACGGAGATTGAAACAATAGACGGCGACTTATTTTACTGCATGCACCCCTGTTGTATCGGATTGTTGTGAGATGTAGTTTTACTGCATGCATCCCTTTTTTTAGTGCATATATCTGGGACTGTTCACTTGAGGGCTTCTGTGTAGAATATGGACCTGGATTACATGTTTTCTTGCAGTGGCTTGTGCCGTAGACTAACTCAAAAGTTGTACTTCACTATTCATGCCATATTTATACGTTCCAGGAATAGAGAAATGGAGTTGCTTGGTACACCATATCACACCAGAATAGATATGGTGACATGATTCATTTAGGGAGAAATCAAGGTGCAACTTGGTAGTTGGTAATGCAACTGCACTGTGAAAATTTTACATATTGTATCTGTAAAAAACCATTTATGTATCTAATGTGATAATGTAGTATCTCCACGTCCCCTGATTCTTGATTACTAATTTTGTTAAATAGAAAATTTATGAGAAATAATTTCATTGTTCGGACGTACACTAAAGGAAAATTATGAAAAACATAATAAAGTACAAAAACATAAAAAGTACAATTAAATTGAATGAACATTACAATCCAACTTGAGAGGCTAGAAACTTGATGACTAGCAGATAGATGGATGAGTGCTCAGTGGCGAAGTCAGAAGCAAAAGCAAAATTCAGATGGGTCTAAGTAAAATATATAACATTTTTCTAAAAATATTTTCAAAAAATTATACATGCCAATAATGCCATATAGTAATTTAATGAAAAAAAAATTAAAAATAAAAACATTTTTCATATGCTTCTAACTATGTTATACATTAAAATATTAATAATATTTTATATTGATACGCATAAATTAAACCTTGAATTAATGTGAATAAGATTTCAAGCATTAATACATTCCACATCAATAGGTGAAAAAAGATTGAACATGCACATCTAGATTTAAAAAGACAAAATGACAAATTTTAAAAATGTAAGATAAAGTCAAAAAGAAATTTTTTAAATGATTGAGAAAAGTCTAAATAAACACATAAAAAACAAAAGGAGAAGGAAGAGTGTTATTAAGTACCAAAAGGGACTAGAAATTCATATAAAGTTGGATAAGCTTAAAAAATAAGAAAAAATTGAGAACAAGTTGGGTCGAACATAAGATATACCGTAAGAAGTTTTGATTCTAACCACTGGGACAAACAAATTTACTAGTACTATATATATGTTATTATCTAGAACTCCATTAGGGTCCAGTTCCCACTGGGCACTGCCTGGCTTTGCCATTGTGAGTGGTCATATTGCTACATGTGATTATAAACATATACTCGTATGAAGTTGCCACTTCTATATATACACAACAATAATATTGTAATTCACATGAAAACATATGTGACTTCCTAAACAATATTGGGTCACAAGCAATGCAATGGTATAAAACGGTTTCACATTCGGATACATACACCAACCTATAATGCTTACATTCCACGACAGCATATGTGGGTATGTGGGTTAAAACCATGTTGCGTCCAACGCACACATTGTGATGGTATGAAACGGTGCCGCACCTGAAATAAATGCACCGACCTATAATGCGTACATTCCACGCGAACATATGTGGATATAAACCATGCTGCATCAAACACACTCATTGACATTGTGTATGGTCATATGCGAGATTAAGGCCATAAATGAATAACAAATAGGGAAAAGGGGGAAATGGTGGGTTCTTCTTCTTCAATGGCGTCATCACTATTCCAACAGGCTCACCAAGGCCGGGATCTAAATCTACAGTTATATCCAGCAGATGATGGTCATATCGAAGAAAAATGTCACCTATCTGGCTCCTTTATCGTTGGTAAACATTGTTTTCTCCCTTAGCATGGATTTTTTTCTCTTTTCATTAAACTGTTCTCTTTACCAATTGATTGGTTCGCATAGCTATGGCTATTTAATCTGATTAATCGCTTAATTAACAACATTACTCTTTTGAAAGAAGAGTTGATCATCTTTAGCTTCTGGGTATATATCTACTCATAGATTGATAGGTGAGCATGTTAAGGTGATCAATTTTTGTAACTTTGGAACTAGGAGCAATTATGTTTGTGATAAAAAATTTTCAATGAAATGATTTTTTTTTTAAAAAGAGTATGTATGTATTCAGTTTTGTGTTTTTCTGTTTCAATTAAAAATCTACCCCGATGATCATTTTATTAACTGTTAGTAGTTTGCATATCTTTTGATATGTCATATTCAAATGTGATTTTTTGGAATTACTCGTTAAGCATAGCTAGAGATCGCTTTAGAGCTATGCAATTGATCATAATTATTCATACTGTGCAGGGATGCATTTATGTAATGGATTTCTTTGGGGGGGGGGGGGGGGGGAGTGCATGGTTTTCAAGTTAGTGCTTAGATATAGTCCTTATGTCTTGGCAACTTTTGTTATATATTTTGTGCTATTGTCAATTACATAGAGTCTAAAATGGCTATCTAACACAACTCTTATGAGAGTTTGGATTTATTTTTCATCTACGGTTTCCCCTCTTAGATTGCACACTCACATACGAAAGATATTAACAAGGGAAATAACAAAAAAAGATGGGGTTGTCAGGTTGACAAGTAGATAGATGAATAGGATATATCAGTTCATCAATACTTTAGAAAAAAACACCTATATTACAAAAAAAATTAACTTTAACATTATTAAAATCTCAAAAAGTTGACACTATATTGTAGCAAAAATAAAAGTCATCTATTAAGTTGCCAATACTTTCAAGATTATATGCATGTGTGGAGATAAATTGTACAAAAGCAAAAGACCTCTTTCATCGATACTTTCAGATGATTATTTGTATGTATATGAAATCAAACAATCCAGTGAATGTATAGCTTGAAAGACTCACGAGTTAATTTGATAATATTAAAGTTAACTTTAGAGTTTTGTAAAGGAGAGAAATCTTGCTATAAAACTCCCCTCACCTCCTTACTTCTCAACCAAACAACCACACATCTTTGTCCATTTCCTTCATTCTTTAGTTTCTTTCTTATGTGTTTGTAAACTGAGAGGGGGCATACGGAAAAATATCTTATTTTTCAGGAAAAAAAAAAAAAAAAAAGAAAAAACGATGTCAAAACAGGAGCTAGTTAGCCATTCTAGTCATTCTGTAATTGAGAATGGCACAACAAATATCTTGGTGCAAGAAGAGATGTCAAAGCTCACAAAACGTGCCAAGAAATGGGAATTCACTTGCACTTTCTGCTTCAAAAAATTCCCAACTGCCCAAGCCATGGGGGGCCATCAAAATGCTCACCAAAATGAGCGCATGGAGGAGAGGAGGCTCTTTGTAAAGGATCCAATTGGAAATAGAAAGCGTGCATATATCCGTGCAATGCAAGGCGTTGGCGCTGAATCCTCCCAGCAAGGCGAGCTTATAGGGGAGAATGATCATGATTCAATTGGTGATAGAAAGCGCCCATATCGTCATGAAACGCGAGCCACATCGCCTAGAGCTAGAGACAACAACAATCATGGCCTCAATCCGAATACAAAATCGAAAAAGGTAAATCAAAGGTTTGACAACATTATACTTCACCTAAAACCTTGCAAAGCCTATGTCATTTCTTGGTGATTTGTTGTTTTATTGTTGATGGTCATGAAAATAAAGTATTTATATAAATATTTTCAATGGAGAAAAAGTAAACACGAACTAATTATATATCTTGATGTGAAAACTTGATTGTGCCACCCTATCCCCCTAGTTAAAGCAATTATTTTAGGATTGGCCGTTCTAATTAACTTCTAAGGGAATCAATCGGCACAACCAGTGTTTTCAACTTTTTTTTTTTTTTTTTGGTGTAGTATATATCTGAGTTTTCCATATGTAAATTGATTCTCATATGTTTGTCAATTGTCTTAGTGGTGAAAATAATTATAAACATTTCTTGCTTCTTCAGGAATTGTATCTTTTAGGGAATGTTGGGGCTCGTGATGCAAGTGAAGAAGATGTGGTTGTTATGGACTTGGGTGGCGATGGAGAGAATCTAGATTTAACTCTAAAGCTCTAGGTTTCATTAAAGTTTCAGTAATAAAAGTTCACTAGTGTTCCAAGAAGATTATGTTGAATAAATTAAATATGGATAAAGATTGTTATCATTCATGAATAAATTTCTATCCTTTCATTTTACTTTTGTATTTATTTAAGGCACTGGTTGGTTTGTTTGGAGCGGTCTAGATTCGAAATGCTTGTTCAATGTTTTGTAAATGTAGATGGCAAAAAATTTATTATGTTCGAAATCTAATGTTCGTCAGTGAAAAGGTCATATGTGTAATGATTGCAATATTTCTTACTGAGCGAATGAGTTAATGTTGCTCCATACTCAAGTTTTGTTTTTTGCTTTCTCCTAATCTTTTAAAAATTTCATACTTTTCTAGTTTCCTGGCCTTTTTATCCATTATTTATCTATGTGTACATAAAAATGAGTAGTCTCTATAAAGTACATTTTCCATAAATTCTGCAAGGTTATTGTAATTACTAAAGAAGGAAATGAAAATTACACATTTAATAGTAGCTTTTGCGTGATTCGCGGGAAAGTGAGGAATAGAAACAAAAATTAACAAAATACATGTTCCATGAAAAATGGAGGAAAATGTTTCAAAAAAAAAAAAAAGGAAAAAAAAAAAGAAGAAAGGGGTAAATCAATATTATTATAATAATTTTCATTATCTTTCTCTTTGTGGCCGTATTTTTAATTTAGTTTTGAAATTTTGGCAAAGGCATATATATGATAAATACAAAGTTTGTTAGGGTATTTTACACAATTAACATTATTAAAAATCCCAACTTACCTCTCAATTATTTATTAAAAATGCATATGTTGTCTTATTATACATTGCTTAAAACATATTGTATTTTATAATATTAACGTAAATTAATTCATAATAACTCCCAAAATTTCTACATTCGAATAAAAAATCCACAAAAATACATACCTTTTATAATAACTAAATTAAAAATACTGATTATACATTTTGGGGATTGTACATTAAAGTATTATTTTTTTAATTGAAAATACCTTTTTGGACAATGCCAAAAAAAAAAAAAAAATACCTTTTATATTTAAAAAGGTACCTTTAGTGAAATTACTTTACTTCATAATAAATCCTAACCCCCAAAATGTTCTATTCAATCCCTTTTATTTTTTAATTAAGGGATGGGAAAATGTATGTATTACTCTTTTTGGGGTTGTGTTTTAGAACATGAATGTTTTGGGAGCCCGAAGTACTTATTGAAAAGGAAAGGAAAAATTAAAGCGCTAGAGAGGATTAAATTTTATCATCAAATGTAATTACAAATAATTGTTATTTCCCAAGTCATATTTTGTACTTCAATGTAATTTTAGTAATAGTAAAAACTTAAACGTAATATTTGGTGGTAAAGTTCAGCTCCCATCGGAGCTAATTTATTTAATTTTTGTATTTCTTTAGTTTTTCTTTGATAACGCTACTCATACCAAGAAAGTGCACCTTTCTTTTCGTAAATCTATCAAGAAAAACTTCAGAGTTAAGCGTGCTTGCTCCGGAGCAATTCTAGGATGGGTGACCTATTAGGAAGTTCCCAGTGCGCACACGAGTGCACGGATTAGAACACGTGTTGGTCTGTGGGGCCAACATATCACCCCGGACAGCTGCCCAAGAGTAACCTCGCCGGCCCATTAGTGGCTGGTCGTCACAATACCTTTCCATGTTACACTATGCACAACTATCTCCCGTATTTTCAGCATTGCCTTTAGAATCCATAAACAATTTCCTCCTGGGAGAGAGGTCTCTTCTTTCCCACGGTGTATGTAGTAGGCATATACCCACTTAACCCACAATTTGCCCGCCTTATCACAAAGATTCCATAACATTTTGGTAATTGTTGCCATATTCCATTCTATTATGGATGTGATATTAAGGCCGCCCGCACTCTTTGGATCACAAACACTTTCCCAAGAAATAGGGGCTTTACGAGTCACTTCTTCCGTCCCACTCCACACAAACGACCTACATATAGCTTGACGTGTTTTAACACCTTTTTGGGTGGAGGAAAAATTTGCATCTAATAGCTTGTTATTGAGAAAAACACGCGTTGCACAAGTTGTACCCTTCCCGCATAGTTAAGTAATTTGCGAGCCCAATGATTTACTCGCGCCACTATCTTACCAATCAAAGGTTACAAAGATGCACAAATAACTTCTTTGTTGTCAAAGGAACACCAAGGTATATAATTGGCAATTCACCAACATGGAAACAAATCAGCCGCCGGATAGCTTCCTGTTTGCACAGTTTGACACCCCAAAGAAGATCTTGCACTTCATCTTATTCTACTGTAGTCCAGTTGATATAAGATAAATCATCAAAAATCTGCCTAATTAGCTGGACAGAGCCTATATAATTAATCTTTTGAACATCATACATAACTTTATACTTACGAAGTATAAAGTAAAAGCTCAAGGGCAAAATGGAAATTTTGCTAAATTTTGCATACTTTTAAACTTATAGTGAGTATGTAATTGAAAAATACGGAGTATACCGTAAGGGATTTAGATGTAATTGTTTTAAAATAATAGGGACCAAATGAGAATTGGGTGTTTAACAGGGCTATCACTTTGTTATAATCCCTGTATCAAAATTTGTAGTACCCAGGACCCTGAAACAAGACTGCTGCCGCCTCTCTTCTCTCTTCTTACAGACACTTTCAGCGGCAAATTGGTGGAACTTGAACCTGTAAGTTTCTCTCTCATTTACTCACCTTCTCTTCCCCTTCGTTGTATTTTATCTGAATGGTTCAATTCATTGAGTTTCTAATTGTTTAAGGAGGTCTTGCCGTTATTAGTAGTGGTTGAGAAGATGATGATGTTGTGGTGATTCAAATTTCTGTCTTTCCTTGATTATCGAGGTGGGTTTTGATAATTGTTTACTGGGCAACAAACACCTGAACCTGAAGGGGATTTATTTGTCTGGGTCCGGTGTGTGCCTTGCCAATATTTGAGTTTCTTGATGTTTTGATAATGAGTTGTTGCACCCGGTGTTTTTCACCTAGATTTCTCAATCGGAAACGGTTTAATTTCCTTAGCCTCTCAACTTCTGCTTGTGCTGCTGCTGATTATCACTCGGATGATAGTGTTGTTGTCAATTTGAGTAATTATGTTGAGTTGCATCGGAGAATGAGGATGCAGGCTGAGTTAGGTGACCTTGATAAAGTCTATGATACCTTGATGCTCATGAAGGGTATTTCTGGGAAACCGACTGTTTTGGATTATAATGCAATGGTTAATTGCTATTTTACATCTCGGAATGTGTGTGTCACTAGTGTGTTTGAGGTTCTTGATTGGATGCAGAAACATGGCCCTAGGCCAAATGCAGGAACTTATTTTAATGTTTTGAATGGTTTGGTGTTTATTGGGTTTTTGGAAGATGGGATTCGGGTTGCGCAAAGGATGATAGATAGTAGTTTTGTTCCTCCGCATACTGTTATATCTGAACTTTTCAAAAAACTGGTGAAGTCTGGGAACTTAAAGGGTTCTGGAGTGGTGCTTGAGCTTATTTTGAGTCTTGGGTACACTCCAAGCAGTTACCAAGTAGGTATATATGTTAGAGATCTTTGTAAAGCTGGTATGGTCAAGGTGGCTTTTGAGGTAGTTGCTGCAGTATCGCAGATACCATATTTCGCTAAAGGATATGTTTTTAATCCTATTCTGAGGTCTTTGTGTATGGATCGTAAAATGACTATAGTCCTCTCTTTTATAGGTTGGCTGAATAAAAAGGGGCTTACTCTTGACGTTTACTCATATACTGCATTGGTTAATGGTTTTGGCAAGGAAAAGTTATGGGGTGAAGTTACTAACTGTTTGAATGAAATGAAACGTGTTGGCTGCGTTAGTATGGTAACGTATACTGTAATAGTTAAGTGTCTATGTGATGATGGTAAATTGGATGAGGCTTTAAAGATTTTGCAAGAGATGGAAGCAGAGGGATGTTATCCCGACTTGGTGACATTCAATATTGTACTAGGTGAACTTAGCTGTCAAAGTAGGTTTGTTGAGGTTTATAATCTTCTCCAGTGTATGGAACAAAAAGGATTACAACCTGATAGGTATACAGTAGCTGGGATAGCCGGAGGCATGTTGAAAGCAGGTAAAATCAAGAGGGTTAATGCGTTCTTGAAAGATATTATATCAAAAGGCTGCTTCCTTGATGATGTAGTGTATAATATTTACTTGCACTCCATTTCTCTTCTTAATGGATCAAAAGAAGCTTTGGCCGTGGTGCCGAAGATGATGGAGATGGGTTTTAGGCCGACTAACGTGTCGTATAATATAATACTAAAAGGATTGTTAACCGAGAATGATGACATTGATGAATCTTGTAGGCTATGCCACCATGTCAAGCCAGCCAATGAAACAGACTTAATCTCCTTCAACATCATGATGTCTGCTGCATGTAAGCAAGAAGATTCAGCTATGATTCGTCGGATTTTTCGGAAAATGGAGTGTGAAGGTATAAAACCAGACGTTATAACTATGACATGTCTGATTCAGTATTATTCTAGAATTCGGAAAATTGAACAGTGCTTTCAGCTTTTAACGTTCATGTTCGAAAATGGCTGTCATCCCAATACCATTACTTTAAACACTCTTCTTATTGAGCTTTGCAAGAAGCGTTTACTTAGGACGGCAAAAGCGATTTTTAGTCATTTCAAAGACATTGGAATTTCTCCGGATACCACTACTTATAACATTCTACTGCGTGCTTCCATACGAGAACACAATGTTGCCCTAGTAAATGAGCTCCTTGGGGATATGTATGGTCAGAAGGTGAAGCATGACAGTGGGACGTACGGTTGCTTTTTGTATAGCCATTGTCAAACAGGCAAAATATCACTTGCTCTTCAATTTCTAGGTCAAATGCGTGAGAGTGGAATGCTTCCAGACACTTTTATGTACAATACCATGATCAAAGCAATGTTAAAGCGAGGGATGCTCAAAGAAGTCATCTTACTTTTAAGGCATATGGTAATCGATGGTTTAGAGCCCAATGAAGGTACTTTTAGTGCGTTAGCACAAGCCTACAAGACAGGCTGTTTGAAGGGATTCCCTGGAGTTGTAAATGAGTTAGTGCTTGCCTTCTTTGATACTGGGAAATGGACTAATGAAAGACTGGGAGAATAGAAGAAAGTTTTACCAACTACATCACTAAAACCTCTGACTGATGTCCCCTGGAACTGTGCTTTGGCGACAGATTTAGGCCGGACCTCTCTCTGCAACAGGTATATAGTTTATGGCATTACCTTTTTTGAGAATTTTAAGCTTGATTTTTCTGTATGTAGCTTTGATTTTTTATTTTTATTTTATTTATTGTTAATTTTTTTTCTGATTGATTTTTTCTTCTTCTTTGCTTGACATGTTTGTTATCTTTGGAGCTATTCATATGCAGCAATGATCTTTTGATAATAGGAATACTTAAAACTAAGAAGTAAGAAAGGATGATCTTCCTATAGCATTCAGATTTTTGTTTTTGTTTTGTTTTTTTTTTTAAATTTCTTTTTGTAAGTTCCAAATTTACTCTGATAATGTTTTAACTGTTAGTTCTTAGTTTGCGCATCTTGTGCTTCATTATTCAGATTCAAATGTGATATCTTCAATATTCGTTGAGCATATAGTTTAGTTTTGTGATGTCCAAATGTGCATAGTTATTACTTATAAACTGTGTGAGGGATTCAATTTTGCAATGGTTTTCTCAGGGCTGACGCGCATATTATAAGTGAAGTGCTTAGATAGTCCTCCATAAATCTTAGCAAATTTATGATATTTTGAGATCAATTACAAACAAAAAATGCTTAGTATCCCTACGAAGATCAAGTAAACAAGAGTGAGAAATGAATTTAAACATAAAAGGAGAGCCAGGACGGCATCAGACAGATAGTAATTCCTACTACCCATACATCCAATATAAGCTACTTACTATCATACGATTCTTTAACCTTGTTTGTCAAAACAGGGCAACTTTTTAACTTAATTGTAGTCAGACATTTTAATTTAATTTATAGTCATGTGCATGAACTTACTAGATTCTATGGATGTTGTTGTTCTTATAAGCTGGTCAAAGGTTCCTGTTAATATGTTTGTATATGATTTAGTCCTACCTATTGGATTCCTGTTGACTCTTAATTAACGAGGGTATCTGGACATGTTGATAATACTGCACTATATTCCTTGAGTGCAGATGAAAGTGCAAAATTGTTTGCTTATATCTTTCGAAAAGTGCAAAATTGTTTGCTTATATCTTTCAACACCTTGGTATTGGGAGAATCAAGTGATAACTTGATGGGCAGCGAATTGAAGAGTGGAGTGGTTTTATCTGGCGTAGAAGCTCCTGGAGGCCACAATGTTATTTCTGGGACTTATGGTTAGCATGTTGGAGCTCTACTTTTTTCATCAACATACTGAAAGTTCTTGTAGGTTATTTAATTAAGTTATTTATGTGGTTTTCTAGATTACTTACAAGACTTCGAAGCTGATGTAGCACAGGATATGGATACAAGTGGTGTGCCTGCTGGAATAATGAAGTGCAAATATGTGGTATTGATATCCCGTCCTTGTATGTTTGTTTCTAAGCTCATGTCTATATAAGTTTCATCTATAGCTGTAGACGAAAGTGTGGTGACATTTAGTATTTCTAGAATAAGATGTTTAGAAAGAAACTGGTCATTATTTATATTTGTAGGTTTGTGATAAAATCCAGTGGTTTCCGCCAAGTTGTTTGAATCACTACTTCTTCCTACTTTGTAACAAAAACATGTTGGATGCTACAATATCATATGTTTTGCGATTGCTTGTCATCTCTTTTCATTTTGGTTCCTTTCGCTCATGTTAGTAGCTCAAATACTTAATATTGTCTACAACTTGAGTGAAGCGTCAGGGTCCCTTTTCTCCAATTATGTTTGTGTTTAATCGACCTGGTGATCAAGTTTTTATTTTTTGTATATCAACCTATGAAGTATGAACTCCATTCTATTTCAGGATGGAGGAGAAAAAAACTGAAACTCAAGATCAGGTATAAATGTTCTGTATACCTATGACGTGGCATATACACGTTCTGTATACCTAGATAAGTTAAGACTTATAGAAGCCCTGAAGAACGGATTTCAGCCTGAGCAAGCTCATGAAACAGCAACTAAGCTTGATCTTGATAGCCTTGTTGTACTTGTTGGCGATGAATCAGAAATGCCTGCCTTGTGGCCGAAATTTTCAGGTTTGTAATGAGAGATTATATTTGGGGGGTTATCAAATATCAAAATGTGGGATCTGAGGCTGCAGATTTTGTGCAAAAATGACATTCAAGAAAACCTTCAGTGTATAATAGATTTGCAACATTAGATGACATATGAACACATCATTTCACAATTCATAGAGTGTGCAGTTTCGCTGTAAATATCTATGTTGTAGAGTGCCATTTTTTTCCAAGTTATGTATAGTATGCTAAATTAATGTCTCATTTGTTTCAGCACTATTGTCTATCTGAAGCACCACACTGCTGTGATGAAATAAATAGTTTATCCCATGAGCCATGAGGCATCAAAGCCTATTACTCCGCCTGGAAGATAATGGCCGGAAGAGAATAACACTTGGTATAAGTTTCTGCAACTGTAAAGCACAAATATCAGACTTGTAAACTTTTAGTACAACTCAATTTGTCAATGAACTTGGTCAATAGTATTTGGTATTCAGAAATTGCCTTATCCATATGGGTGTTGCTTTCAGCAGCATTATATGTCTGACGTGGCTATTTCTTTTTTTTTTTTTTTTTTGCAGAAAGATGCAAAATCAGTTGAGAATATGATGATAGATGTACGCTCAAATTGAGTACCACCGTAAATATGTTCGAGTCCAATAGTTTCTTTTTGTTTCTGTTTTGGTTTAACTCGTTATCATCTTATTATGTATTTATGTATGTACTAGTTTTGCTGTAATTATCCATCTAATATTCATTGTTTCAGCACTGTGACTGTTGAGATTATGTTGTTTCTCTTGGTCAATATTTAGAGAGTATTTATTTGTTGCTTATTTACTTACTCGTCATATAAAATATCTAGGGGTGTGCAAAACAACCGAATCCGGAAAACCGACAATCCGATCTGACATTTTCGGATCGGATTTCGGATTAGCATGTTTATTCGTTTCGGATTCCGGATCTGATTAAAATCTGCGGATTTTCAGATTAATCCGATCCGATCAATAAACAGCTTTTTTTTAAATTTTTTTCCCTCTTATTGGGAGTTTCTCTGTTTCTGACCCACTGTATAAGCTTATAAGAAATCCTAACCCATTCCTAATTCCGCCTCCCTTTTTCCTTTTTTGTCCTCTCACGGCTTTCTTCTGGTTTGTTTTCCGAATTGATCTCGCCTTCGCTGTCTTCAATCTGGTGTTGCTACTATGTCAGCCTGTCTTCAACCTAATGCCGCCGGTTGTTTCCGCGGCTCACCTCGGAGTTCCAAATCTATAGTATAGTAGTGGCGGCAGAGATCCGAATATATATAAACTTGGGTGGTTCACTCTTCAAGCTATTTACTACTAATGTAGTAATGTTGAAAAATCAAGGTAGGTGATGGACTTTGCTGTTCGTGAATCGTGATTTTCTATTCTAATTTTGGACTCTTCGGATTACAATTCTGTTTTGATCTCTATCTCACTCTCCAACTCAAATTTCTTGTTTTCTTTTATTGTTTGGTATATTTGGAAAAAGGAAAAAAAATAAAAATAAAAGTAAAGTTTGAATTTTCGGATTAATTGGGTTGGATCGGATTAATCCGAAAAAGTTTTGGACTAAACCAATCCGATCCGAAATTTTCGGATCGGTTTTCGGATTGAGTAAATATTCAAATTTTGGATCGGATTAATCCGTAATTCGGATCGGATTTGATCCGATCCGATCCATGCACACCCCTAAAAATATCCATTTTAGTTTGTTTCTAATCAATAATTTTCAATTTTGAATATAAATTAATTTCTAAACTATAGCAATAACATAAAAAAATTATATTATGCAAATTCATGGAATCGTAATAATAATTGTTTGTGTTATTCTGGAAATTTGCTCCAATGAGATTATTCCATACAAATTTTGTTAATATGAGACACTTCATGCACTTATATATTAGGTACAGTAGTAAATTAAAACATGAATAATTTAACGGAATTATTCAGTGACTGACTGCATAATCAATGAAATTTGCGTACATATTAAAATGTACAGAATATTAGATTTGATATTATGTGCATGTGTATTAAGGTTTGAAAAGGATTAAATTGGTGGGATTAATCCCCAATTTATACCCGCTTCGTCGAGGTCGAAGTTTCCCATATCATTTTGTTGAATTTTTTCGATCGAAAATCACTCATAAGTTATAGGAGAAAAATCAAAGAAATATATACTGTATATTAAAATACTATAACTATCAAACTATTTTATTAAATTTTCATTTGGTGTGATTTAGCCATTTAGGAGTAATTTGCGACAAAAATTGCCAACCAAATGAAATATAAAACATTTGACTAGAGAGGAAGTACTAAATAGCATTTTGGTTCGTGGACTATATATAAGCATTTGTACGATTTGACTTCTCAAAGTTTCAAAAAGTTTACAATTCACCCCGTTATTTTATTTTAGTACTTCTTTCATATGAGGACAAATCACTCAAATTTTGAAACTTTAGGGGATAAATTGCAACTTTCAAACTTCTAAGGGAAAATTTGACAATTGTATAAGATTTAGGGGTAAATTAAAATGTAAAAATATGAATTAAGGTTTGAAAAAATTTTAAATCGGTGGGATTACTTCCTAATTTATACTCCTTTCGTCCAGGTCGAAGTTTTCCATATCGTCGGTCGAAAATTACTCATACATCATACTATAAGAGAAAAAAAATTAGAAAAAGAAATATTAAAATACTATAAATATCAAACTAATTGCAACTTTCAAACTTCTAAGGGGTAGTTTTGACAATTGTATAAAATTTAGGGGGTAAATCACAATCCTATCAAGTTTAGGGTCATTTAGCATAAACAAACGAATTTCTATGGGCAAATTACTTCTTTGTCGTAATTTATATCAATGCGTTTTTCCAATTGAATTACTGCACTAAAAAGTGAAAATTCAACATCATAAGTGTATTAATTTAAAATATGATCCGGAAAAATAAGGTGATGAGATTTATTTGTGATAATGGTGATAACTAATTTAGGTTCGACGGAGAATATTCCATGATAATTTTGAGAGCGATAATCTTCGATGAGGTTATTCCACACAAATTTCTTTGAAAAAAGACACTTCATGCAAGTAGTATTAATTCGTTTCTCCTTTGAGGGTATAATTGTAAATTCAAGATGTTTCCTAAAGTAAGTTCTACGAGCATGCTCAAAAGGGAAGAGAATAGCATTCCTGTGGAAATATCATATATAGTATCAGTGGTTATTGGAGGTTATTAATAATATCAGTGATAATGACGGTGATGGTGATATTAAATTGCCAGATGTAATCATGGAGAGCAATTATACATCTACTTTGCATGCATAATATGCCCGATCATGAATTAAACCAGAAAAGTGCAATATTCACACAAACAAATAAGATGTTAGAGAATATTAATCATTATGTACTGTATTTGATGCTAAGTGTGGTACTGTCTTTGATGCTAAGTGGTGATGCATACTACTTGATCAACAAGTTTCGATTACATATGTAAGGCTCTGTTTGATTCAGCTGCCGAAAAACTATGAACTGAACTAGGTTAATCAGATGGATTGGACTGAACTGATATTATCAGTATAAATTCAACTAAGTAAACCTAAAAAAAAACTAAACAAATCAAAACTGAACTAAATTGAATCGCATGAAAGTGAACTTAAGGTGAAACAGATTGGCCTAAGGAAGGAGAATATAGTGGACGACGAAGAAATATATTCGGTTGAAGGTATGGTAAACTTCTATATATATGTTACGATAAAATCTAAAATATCAAAATTTGAATACGTTAAAAATACGTTTATATTTTTATATATTTACATTACTAAAATTTTCAAAACACCAACTATGATTTACATATGCATCGTCCAATTAAATTTTTTAATAGTCAAATCATATTATTTAATTTAATTATCCAATACAATTATATCAAAATAACCAAACTTACAATCAGATTAGTAGTTATTACATAAAGAAAATATGCATATTTCCCAAGTGGTGGTTATGTGGTGGCTTTGTTTCAAAACTATTAGTCTAAGTTAGTAATATAAAGCAAATTAAATAATAAGAAGAAAATAAAGGAGTAGGAAACATACGTATTCTCTCACTCAATATTGTTGAGCGGGTGCTTCATAGTTATGTTGAGCTTCTTTATTAGAGAGAGTATGTGTAGTAGTTATATAGATGATTTCCAGTTAACTTAATAGTTGTGAGTTGTGACATAATTTTTTAATTTTTTCCATGTAAATTTTAGTTGATATACATACCAATTTAAATTTAAAAATATTTTTAAGTTGCACATGATTATATTTGAAAAAATATATTTGACTTCATTTCATAATATAATTTTATTGTATTGTTTATGGCCTAACTTAGAAGTAGTTGATGGTAAAAGTTCAAAATAAAATTCAATTAAAAGTTTAAAATGGAAGAGGGGACTACAACGAAAATATGGCACAAATTTTTTTTAAACAAGCTTTTTTAATTTTTTAAAAAATAATCTGGTACAAGTTTTTTTCATTGAAACCAAAAAATTCAAACACAATTACATATAAGCCCACACATGCTATGCACGTGACCCCCTTGTTTGGCCGGCAGCAAAAGCCAAAATTGTGACGAGGAAAAATCTGTACTTTCCACAGTTTAGAGCGTGAAAAGTCAAAGTTGTGGGGTTATATGTAATTAAAGTTGAATAAAAATGTGTTCACTCTTGGGAATAAGGAAGGGGTCGATGTAATTTCGTTGAACAAAAGGGTGTTGTATGTAAACAACCCCTGAACACACACACAAATATTATAAGTCTCAACTTGGTGGTGGTGGTAGATGATGTTTTCAAGTTGGGTGGTAGATAATGTGCAATTTTGTTTAAATTTCCCTTTGACTTTTCAGATATGACTCTTCAGAACAATTTTGTATGTTCATATAAACTCTTCGTTGCACCCGTTTGCACATTACTTAAATACCGTTTCTTTTTTATTTAATACTAACCGGTCACAGAAACTCATCTTAAGAAATTGACTAAATATGGTCGTTGTTGGTCTAGTCGATAATCGGTACTTTAAAGTGTCCATATGGGGTTTAATGGAAACGGTTCCTTACGTTCCTTTATTTCTGTTAGTTACTAAGCAGTGCGTTTCTTCCAGACCAATTCAGTCTGTCGGGAATTTCTTCTTTGCGCGTTTATTACAACGACAATTGCAATCGTCTCCTCTGGCGTTCACTTGATTATTTTCAGGTTTTTTCTTAACCCTTCCTTTGAATCAGGATCCGGCCATAGCACAACTTTCTTCATGACAAGCATTCTCTCCATCTTCATTAAATCTTAAAAGTTGTGGGTTAGGTTATTGTGTTTGCCGTTGCAAACTGCCTAATATCTCTTCATTCTTTTTCTGATTATCAGTCTGATTCAATGCGTGTTCTGTTCTCTATATGTTTTTTTTTTCTTTTTTTTTTTGGAACAAAATTAGATTTTCATTCCAAGTAGACAATTCAAGTACAAGCTCTCAAAACAAAACATAATCCTTTAACAGTAGGGTTTCCGCCAGCAAAAATCAGGAAAAATGAAAAAAGGCTAACAATCTAACTTTGAGCAATTACAGAAGGATAAGAGTAAAAAATAGTCCAAAAGTTTAGGTAGTTTGGCAAATGCAGTCTATAGTTTGGTGGTCATGGCAAATATGGTTCATAAGTTTGTAAAAGTTGGCAAATTTGACCCTTTTCGTCAATTGGGTTGCCATGTCACATTTTTTATTTCCAGATGGATTTACATGTCATATTTAAATTAAAAAATAAAAAAAATAAAAAATAAAAATAAAAATATTAAAATTAAAATATTAAAAATATTCAAATGAAAAAATAGTAAAATATTATTAAAATATTAAAATTATTTTTAAAATAAAATATAAACAATCGAGCAATTCCATTATAAATTCCCCACCAAAACAACGTTACACCAAAATGAAACTATCCAATCTTCATAAAATAGGTTGTTTAGCTTTTACATATTTTTCAGTTTTTTTTTTTTAAATTAAATTTTAATTTTCTATTTTCTTTGTTAAAATCTTAATTTAAGACTTCCTTTTTTATTCATGAATTTTTCCATGTTGGCATGACATCTCAGCTGAAAAAAGTACACATAGGCAAAGTCAACGTAAAGGACCAAATTTGCCAACTTTTATAAATTTATGGACCACATTTGCCATAACCACCAAATTATGTACTGCATATGCCAAGCTAGCTAAACTTTTGGACCATGTTTGCCATTTGCTCTATTCAGCAAAAGTAAGAATATTCCAGCAGCGCCTCTTTGTCATTCATTTGGCTTGGACTTTCAATAGTGTTTAGAAACCATGAAATTTCTCCTTACATGTGGTTAATTTTGCTTGATTTTTGTACGCGTTTGACTTTTCGCAATTTGTTATCATTTTTGTTCTACTTTTGGTTTTACAATTGCATGAATACTGCTGCGATTCATATTCAATTATTCATTGATGAATGCCGCAGATTGATGGGTTTATTATCGATGTGGATATAGATTGGTTGTCACTGGTTTGGAATGATTTCAACCTCCAAGAGTAAACACTCTTTTGTCTGGAACTAGTTGAGGAATAGATTGCCTACTTTCCATAATCTCTGCAGGTGATGAATAATTGATGAAAATATCAATATACAATATAATTATATAAATAGTATGATAATTCCGAACAGTGCACCAGTCACTCTTGTTTGTTCATTGTTCTTTGGTATGCAAGCTGAGAAAATCATTGGCTGATTGGATCGGATTAGGAATGTATCAAGCAGATTCGGTTTTAAGTATTTACAAAACTCAATGTGAAGCTCCAAGGTGCAATTGAGGAAGTAGCCATTTGTCAGTGAATGTTGTGGCACTTAACAACACATTCATTTGTTCAATTTGTATATCATTTGTTTATACAAATTGGTTCGCATTCTCTCATCTCTGTTCGTGTTCAGTCGGGAACCTACTGCTATGGACTTGTATTCATTGGCAAGGCTGTCAAATCTTCTTATGGTGCTTATGATAGTACTTGGTATCGATTCTGGTTTAGGAGTACTGTTTGGTTTTGGTGTGCTTCAGGTGTACCATATGGTTTTATTTCTCTAGGTTCCATTCGGTTGAGCCATTGAGGCATTATATAGATCGAAATTGCCGTGGTTTTGGTTGATTTTGTATTCCGGGGTTTAATTGCTTATGCTCTTCTATTAATAAAAACTTTTTCCGTTAAAAAAAAAAAT
Organism: Plantago ovata; assembly: GCA_028274465.1. Lineage (NCBI taxonomy): Eukaryota > Viridiplantae > Streptophyta > Magnoliopsida > Lamiales > Plantaginaceae > Plantago > Plantago ovata. The sequence continues at coordinate 115,405,048 of CM051456.1, read as the reverse complement.
CGTCTTAGGGTATCAAATGCGTCCTTTTGGTCAGGGATGATGCAGAATAAAGACAAGATAATAGTTTTATCCTTTCCAGGGGATCTGGATGTATTACTTCTGTTTTGTTACTAATCAATTTAACGGATGTATCAAAAGCAGAACTTTAGTATGCAACAGATGACAAATAAGCAGGTTAAATCGTTCCAGCCAAGTTGTTTGCCTTCTAAGAGCAGGCCTTTTTTTTTTTTGACAGAAAGGTAATGGAGAGAAACATTGATGATTTAGTTTACAGGGAAATAGAAGACGACCTTTAGTAGAAAAACAGCCTGCCACTGATCATGACAAGGATCGAAGGAGTATCCTCAATCCTGCTTATCTCAATAAATCAGAGTACTTGGCTACTACCTCTTCTTTTTGTAGTTATGTCATATATCATAAAACAGTACCCCCCCCCCCCCTCCCCGGATTTTATCATATTCACATAGCAAAAATTGTGAGCATTGCCATATTATCTAGCTAGGGAAAGCCAGAAGAATGAATTCTTCAACACATACTGCAATGAAAGCCGATGATTGTTCTTTTAAAGAATGGGTCATAATGTTTATGGAGAGTAGCAATCTAAGTTATGATCTTTTTTTCCACGGGAATTTGTTTCCATCACCTTTACTTTTGCATATAAAGTCTCCAGTCTTAAATTATTATCAAAAGTTCCGGTTCCGTGTTTATGTTAAGTTACGGGCACCGCGTTTAGTGGGTGCATCATTTCTAGTTCTTCTAGTTCTGATCAATGCTTATCATGTCGTTAAGCTTTTTGTTGCATTTTCTTATCAAGTGTTGTGGTTTACCTTGCAAATACACTGGCTTGTCACTTTTCTGCTCTTATCCCTCGCTAAGTTTTACTAATTCACTAAGAAATTCTTGATGTCGATAATAAGCCACAATTTTTCCTTGATAAAAGGCAAAAGCTATAACCTGCAGTGACAAGGAATAAAGTTCCTTGTGACTGTGAATCCAAATGCTATTTCTGAAATAAGCTAAAGTTCCAAAGCACTAATTGAACAAGAAATGTAACTTGTCTTCACCAGAAATGGTAAAGCTTTGGACACGATCTTTATGAAGAAAAAAGAAAAGAACGGGAAACAGAAAATGTCTAACCACATTTTATTTTGTTTGGAGTTGAAAATTTAGGACCCACCCGATATAGATCAAATCAGGTCCAAATATACTTTCACCTGATGGGGGGTCCGATCCGGACCGGATCGATTCTTTCCGGATCTGTATGTATCCAGAGGCCAAAGTTTTATCTATGCTGATTATAAAAAAGAATCGGATCGGACCTGGACCGGATCCAGGTCAGTCAGATCGGATCCGGTCTAAAAAGTTTGAAATTCGTCCATGAAACAAAGGGTGGACTGATTAGGATCAACTACCAGGCCTATGGCCATATGCGGTGTGTCGCAAAATTTATTGCATGATTGATTTCGTAATAGTTTTTTTTTTTAATGGAAAATATTACAACTACTTATACATATGCATAACAACATCTTATACCACCTTATATCTCCACATCTAAACCGTCATATGCAAATTTGTGATCAAATCCATATACCCATGTGTTTACAATAAGATGCATATTGAAGCTATAGTTAACCTCAACAATTAAAGCCTACTCTCATAGTCTCATTTTGAAAGAAAAATGGGCAAAAATTCTAATAGGTATTCTTTACGGTAAAATTTATTTGGTCGAGAGCACTGTAAAACGTTTTCTAAAAGGGATTACTTGAGTTCACAATACTCAAAATTGTATTGTTAACCAAGGTAACCAATTGGGTCAATAACTTTAAGTACTGTGGAAATTTTTTCATTCATTAAGTTATGACTGAAAACTATTTCAACATGCATTGCATCCACTTGTGAGTTTACCATTTTTAGGAAAGAAATTTTCAAAGCAGTGCCACGAGCTTGGTATTCGCACGTGCTAGTGTAAGTCCTGAACCAATAGATTATGTCTTTGCTTAAACTACGGAAGATTATGTGTTTGCTTATAAACTACGGAAGCTTTTTTTTTGTGTACCCCACCCCATGTTACACGATTCTACATAGCATTTGGTGATTGTGGTTGGTTTGTATTGGTACTATTTTTGTGTAGGTGATATAGGAATACTTGTAAATGTTCCATGTTTCCGTACTCTAAACAACAGGGATAGGGATCCCTATGTAGTATGTACAAGCTGAATTGAAGGCTAAAAGCAGCAGGAATTGGGTGTCCAACTCCAAGTTCTTTTAGAGCTTCATATTTTGGTCACAGAATTCATAGGTACAATTATGTCATGCAGACATGCAGTGTTGTCGTACTCTATCTTGCTTTATCATGTGTCCCGTGTACATTTGAATACCCTGTTGATTGATATGATAGCTTAAATTATCCTCTTCTTTAGCTTCGAAGCTTGATGTTGAATTCTCTACGGTCACAAGTTTACTATTGCTGGGAGTAGCGATAAAATTGATTTTGATTTCTTTGCTATGATAGGCAGGGATGGTGGGGTTGCACCTCGGCTGAAAGATGTTGCTCTATCTTGTGACAAGTTACATGAAGGCTATGTTGAGGTGGGTTCATTACTCTTATGTACATTGTCTTTGTTTGCAGTGTATGCCGTCTCATATTATAAGAAAAGTGTGTTTGCTTCACTTGAAATTCAGGGGAAGTATTGCAGTTGATCTAAAATAATGTTCCACTTCTTTATTCTGCCTATACATGTTCTCTTGTAAATGATGCCAGCCTATACATGTTCTCTTGTAAATGATGCCAATACATGTTCTCTTGTAAATGATGTCATATCTGAGGGACATGATGAAATAATTGGCAGGAACATGTCCTCAAGTACCCATTGTTTTGACTGGCCAATGTCGTTATTAGTAGATCTCACATGATATATGGATTTCCAATCAGGCATGGGAATGCTAGTGTACCTACCATTGTTCATTCTTCATTAACTATTTTTTAAAGATATTATTTGGGTGTTTACTCTAGTGGTATGAATCTTGCTTTCGCAAGAGAGGCTAGTTCGATTCTCGCAACACCCATTCTAGTTTATATTCCAGGCTGAGGGCAAAGTTTCAGGCTTGTTATTCATGTCCAGTAGTTTTTTTAGGCTTAGCTATTCGATATTCACATCTGGAAATTTTATTAATTGCAAAATGGGTATACTAGGCTTGTTATTCATGTCCAGTAGTAAAAATTTATTAATTGGAAAATAGGAAATTTTCAATATGGGTATAGTTGGATTTGGTGATGAAATGTTTGTGAACTTGTACTTTTGGTGATGAAAAAACTTATGCTGATAATAGATCTAATTGTCATCGGAATAGGACTTTAGGTGACAATAGGTTTAAATAATTTGTCGAAGGAAGTGAACTGCTTTAGGTGGCAAGTTACTCTTGTCATTGAAAGCATGTTATTCATTTAATTGCTTATGGACTTTAGGTGATGAATATGACTTAGATGACAATAGGGTTTAACTAATGTGATAATATTTTTGTCATTGGATTAAATCTCTTGTGACAAATGCAAAATTTGTCACCAGATTTTAGGTGACAAAATCAACATTTTGTCACCATAATACTAATATGACGGCTCTAATGTGACAAGCCGGTGACAAAAATGAACGTTTACGTGATAATTTTTTAACTTTAAATGACAAAATATGTCATCACCAAAAACCCTTTTTTTTGTAGTGCAACAAATTGTAAAACATTATCTAAATTGAAAACTAACGCAAAATATACACACTATGGTAAGATGCATAGAAATGAATATACACTTTTCTTGTTATGTGGCCTTAATTTTGTTTCCAAAACTATAAAAACCAAGCACTGATGAAACTTCTTTTTGCAATGTAAGCACAATTTAATCCCACGTGATTAAAAAAGGTAACAATATCTATATTGCATAAGCTTGATGGCTATCGCATTCTATTTTATTAGTGTCATCTTGCCTATGCAAAAGTGGAAGCATGGTGAGAATACGATATACCTAAAATTGAAAGAGTGTGTGTGTGTGTGGGTCATCCATGCATTGGATGAAAAAAACATAATCTCTGCACCAATAAGCTAGTTATTATATGCACAGTTGAAAATACATAAGCAACCAGGAAACCCACTATTACACCAAGCAGTGAAAGGCATGAACTTGTGAACGAGCATTACTAAATAAACAGTAGGCCAGACGAATGGTATCCACAACACACCACAAATTCCACATTACAAGTCCTTTTTAACATAATGAGAAATGCTCTAAAATGTGAAGGATTTATTCACAACAAATGGGATATATAGTGACAGATTATCCCTGTATACCTAACAATTAACAAGAGAAACTGAAAGAAAGCATTCAATAAAATGACTTCAATTCAGCCATGAATCATGAGTGACACTTATAGAATCAAACCCAATGATGCTCCCTACGAAATCTAGTTCCGCCAACTATAAAAATAAAAAAAAAAAAAAAATTACATCACCAACTATTCACAAAAATCGGGAAGTAGAATCATAAACAAAAAGGAACAATAACTGCAATACCTCTGGTCTTTGAGATTCTCAAATAATCACCCAGCCAGAGAATAAATTAGGTAAGCAGAGAGAAACTGGTGTAAAAGCCATTCAATTCAATGGGAAATTACAATGGAATAGTCAAGTTTGGCTAATCTGATGCAACATTAAAACTGGAAATATTAAAAAAATAGAAATACTATTATAAAAAAAAGTGATAACAACATTCACATGTTTATTATCGTCGAGAAAATGTATGTAAATTGTAAAACATTAAACAATTGGCATAAAGTCAAACAGAAAATCAGCAGCTAAAGTCAGGTACACATACCTTATAAATATGTTTTATAAAACGGATCCGATCGGACCGTCGGGCCGTGGAAACCTTTAGCCATCGGCCTAAAGTTGCCCCAGAAATGCCAAGAAACCGGAGACCCCAAAACCGGAAATAACGGCCAAAAGCCGGCAAAACCAGTGAATCGGAGAACTAATGAGCCGACGGTTTTTCCGGTTCTAGGTCAAAATGCAAAAAAGAAAATAGAAGAAGCCCTTCTATGCAAAAAAAAATAAAAAGGAAAAGCAAAGATACAAAACCCAACCCTTCTTCTCCACATATGCTATAATCACTCCATCTTCACTTCACCTTCTTTCTTGCCCCATTTGGCCTTCCCCTAGATCACATAGAGTGCCAGAATAAAGTGCTAATAGAGATCTGAATTATACAGCTGAATAGGCATTAAATCTAGAAAAGAGAGATGGGAGATGAATAAGCACGAAAGTAACAACTTATCCATTCACCATTCATGGCCAAGCAAAAACGGTAAAATTGAAATTTTATACAAAGATGGAATTTCCCGGTGGGGATTTCGGCGCCCAAGAAGAGAAAGAAACGGAGAAGTATTGAGTCCGTATGAATTGGAAGTTGGAAGGAATATATTTTATGGGTTCTTTTTGTTTGCGTTGGGCTCATTTCTCAAGTCCAAACTTACTTTTAATGCTTATTATTATTGCAAAAAGTCCGAAACTGAAGATTTAAGAGTATGGAGGACTTTATTATTATTTTTTAATAAAAAAATAAATAGCATCATTTGAAATATATGTATAAATATTAATAATATACTCCCTCCGTCCCACTCTAATTTACCCATTTTGATTTTTTTCGGTCAATAATTTTCAATTTTGACTCTCAATTACTCTTAAACTATAAAGATAAACCATTTGACGGAATCTTTTTATGAAAATATAGAACCTAAATTTTTATAATATAATTTTATTAAATATTTTATCATTATAGTCTAAGAGTAACGGGGGGTCAAAGTTGAAAACTGTTGACCGAAAAAAGTCAAACTGGGTAATTTCAAACGGGACAGAGGGAGTAATGGTATACCGGCTCAATCCAAACTCATAAATCGACTTAACAGGTCCGATCCCGGTTTGACCTTTTTCGGGGTTGTCCGGCTCAACTTTCGGTTCCGTTTTTTAAAACCACATAAAGGGCGAACTTTATCACCCAGCTGGACCGACAAATCACATCGGACTTAGTCAGGGTCACTAATTTGTTCAACAAAAATTCTCTAGAGTATAATCGAGAGGAGAATTAGAGTCTAGTGATGAGCATGGCGTTTGACATAGGAAGGAGCCAGTTTCTGATCTACAATATCAATGCCGATTGCCGAACAAGGAGGCTCAATTAGCCACCTAGTTGATCATTGATTTGGCCAGATTGATGACAAGAGAGAGAGACTGGAGGGAGGAGAAACGGAAGAAAAAGAGAGGTAGGAAAAAGCAAGACCGGGCTCACGGGTCTCGGGCCGCACAGGCGCCCAGTCTTGTCTTGTGTTATATTCTTATATTCGTATTTTTTTTAATTTTTTTAATTGTTTATTTACACTTATTTCTTTTTCGTCTATTCGAAAATCAAAGGTAAATACTCTTAAAAAAAAGATGAATATAATTCAATTGTATATACGGGTGTGGATAAATTCTCCCCAAGACACTTCTGAGCCATATGATTTTTATATAGGCACACCAAAATCCAAGGCAAGCTCACAATTTGAATAAACAATTCAAATTAAAAAGAATTAAACAAGTAGTAGTGACTGTTTGCAAATGTTAATAACTAATTCTAAACATTTACTTAGTATGTAGTTAGATATAGATTATCATCGAACATAGAGAAATGGGGAAGGAGTCTTGACGAAGTCAAATTATGTTGTTGATTTTGGTTAAAAAGGAAGGAGAGGTTGAAAATTTACGATTTAGTGGGCTTGTGATTTATGTAACTTCGTATTTGTTAAATTGTTTGGACCTAGAAGAATAATAAAGGGTGGGCGTTTGTTAGAGGAAACAAGCTTTGCAGTGATGGTCACCTTTTGACTTGTATTTCGAGCATCGTTTGTGCTCTTTTACTTAAATATTACGAAACAATAGAATATTTTTAGTCGTTTAAACAAAAATTAATGCAAATTGTAGTTTTCTTTTATTAATACTTCTCTTTGAAGAGAAGGTTATTAAACAAACAAACATACTAAATTTATTATTCTAGAGGCAACAACACAAATCTTTACGACATTGAAATTTTGGTCCCTTGCAAATTTCCCCACAACCGACCGGGTTGCATCCAGCTTCTTGTTCATAGCAATTTCCAAATATTTGATTCACTCTATAGTGCCCCGATTGCACTGCACCATCAATCTCTCCGTCTCTAGAACCTGTTTTAAGTTTCACAAAATAAAAACGAGTTATATTGAATACATATATAATCTTTATTTATTCTTTGTTGCCTCAATATTTATATTATATATATATAGCACTCAGTTTCTAAAATAGAACCAGACATGGATTAGTCAATTATTTTCCATATCGTTGGGCCGTTGGCTAACTAGACAAATTTATGGATGAAGGTTGGCATCGTCATGTGTGCCATGGGCAAGATAAATTTTGATTCAAGTATGGATCAAAATGATAGATTAACATGGATCAAAATGATAGATTAATTAACAACAAGCGGAAAAAAAAACACCAGAAGCGGAAAAAATATATATAATAAATTTACCAGAAGCTGTACACACCACGAGAGCTAGGCAGAGCAAAATATAAAATGTTTTTCCAGCCATGTCTACTTTTAAAATGTTTTAAGATGTGAATTCGATAGGGATGGCTACAATGAAATTGTCATGGCTCTTGACAGTTAATATAGTACTACTATGATAAAGAAGATTAATTGGTGAAATTAGTGACTTTATTTTTCTTTTATTTCTTGCAAGATTTTTGTATGAGATGAATATTTGCATTAAATTAAATTAAATTGAATGATCCTTGACTATCTTTGTAATCCCATCATTATTAATTGGTGAAATCAGTGAATTTATTTTTCTTCCATTTCTTGCAAGATTTTTGTATGAGATGAATATTTGCATTAAATTAAATTTGAATTGAATGATACTTGACTATCTTTGTATAATCCCATCATTGGACTTTATTTAGTAGGTTTTTTCCATTGAAGATTTTCTTCTTCGTTTGAAAGTTAATTACGGCATCGGATTACTATTCAAAGGTACACATAATCAACACCAAAATACATATTTTGAGTTATAAAATTAATATAAGCGTATTTAGAATTATAAGGTAGTAAGTCCATCTCCAACGACGTTTCATTGGGTTCGTTAGGTTTGTAATGTTTGTGAAACTGTAATAGCTTGACTTACGATACAATAATGTATTAGTTGATAATTATGTATGACTCATGTAATATTGATACTTGAAAAAAAGTTCTATTGACATTTTATTTTCTTTTTTCATTTTTTTTATCATCCATTTTATTATAACTTTTGATTTTTAATTTTCATTTGTTTCATTCGATTTCTTTTAATTTACTCTTTTCTTTTCTTTTTTACTTATCTTTTTTCTCTCCACTTTTCCCCTTTCTTTTGTATTTGCTTTTTTTTTCCTATTTAAAAGTTGAGTTTCAATTTTATATTTTAAAATTACATACCACGTTATTTCGAAATTAAACTTTAATACTTAAAGTAGTAGGATAGTTAGATTTATCATTAAAAAAAAACTTAATCAACACCAAAATTTTCACCACCTAACCGTATTACAATGCCCCGTTTTATTTTTTTGGGAGGTTTCATATTTTGTGTTTTTATTTTTAAATAAGTAAAGTTAAAGGTCATTTATAATATATAATATTACAGTATAACATGTTTTAACTTTCAAGAAAAAGAAAGGAAAATTACGGCATCCTCCATAACTTATAAAACGCAGCTTTGTACTCTCACTTTTCCGTTTCTCTGTTTATTAATCTCCCAAATTGAAGTTTACAAATGAAGTTTATTCTGGAGGCAACAACACAGATTAATCCTGGAGTTAACAAGTGAAGCTTATTATTCTAGAGGCAACAACAAAAATCCTGATGACATTGAAATTTTGGTCCCTTGCAAATTTCCTGACAACCGACCGGGTTGCATCCAGCTACTTCTTCATAGCAATTTCCAAATATTTGATTCTACGTTCGCGTTGCCTCACAACAGGCACCCAATGAAAAGTTGACACGTCATTCGCATTCGCCAAAAAGAACGTAGAATATATGAGGATATTAAGTTGCTTCTATAGTTGAGACAATGTAAGTTGCTATCTATGAGTCTGAAAGTTTGACTTCTTTTGTAGTGAATGTTTCATTGGAGAAGATTACGACACTAATTATCCATTATTAGTATCTCAATTATTGTCATAATTTGTTAGTTTGTTGTGGAGTATCCATTGGAGCTCAAACTATGTCCTTCCTCAATCTCCGAAAGATACTTTGGAGTCGTGGGTACGTCTACGAGATGAACTCTGTATAATTTGTCTTTTAGAATTTGTTGTGGACTTGTTTGAAGTGGGCTTTATTAGGACTTGCTAAAGAGATATGAGATACCCATCGATTGTGTGGTCTTCAGTTGAGTTGATTGGCTTTATTTGGACCGACTTAAGAGAGTTGAGATACGCATCGTGTGTTGGCTTGAATCGAGTGTGTTGGCTTGAAGCGTGTGTAGACTTTAATATTCAATCAGATGTAGAGAGTTGAATAACTCCTTAAGCGCGTGCAAATAAAATTAATATTAGTTTATGTGTTACTCGCATTTTGATCATGCTATTCTTGATTAATTCGGTTCGGATAGGGTTGCTATATATGTTATACTTATACATCATTCATCTGTCATATTAATTTATAAACGAATGTATTTCGATATATACTAATTCAGAACGTGAACGTTTATTACAAATGCAACATTATATTGTAGTTGTAGGTTTATAATCCATTACTTCCATTAAATTTGCCAAAAATGTATTTTGATTCATTTTATGGCCAAACTTGCGTTATGTTGGCCTTTTAGTCCTCGGTTTTCTTAATGTTGATCATTCTTTAATTATCGGGTGAGTTAGAATCATATTTATATAGGATCACCTGAATCCAACTCAAACTCAATTCATGTAGTTCCATGTTAAATTTTATTTGGATTATCGTATGAAATGAATTATGGTTAAGTATAATTTGGATCGAATTGATTTTGGTCAAAATAAATTTTGAATCAATTTCTCTCTTGTTCAATTTTATTCTTGTTTTGTCGGATTGGCTCTCGGATTATTAAACTGTATATTTATGATGAGTCGCCGGATTAAAGTTACACCTATATATATGCAATTAAAATTAGTAGATATTTATATTTATATTGTGAATAATATCCTAATCGGATAATAAAATTAGGATAGATGTAGCCTATTTAATATAATATCCATAGTAGCATGATGATTATGGTCCATATTAGTTATATATACGAAATATTGGAATGATGAAGAGACAACAAAAGACAAAATAAAAGAAAACAAGAAACAAAAAAAAAAAAAAAAAATTATTAAAGAATGAGTTGCGCTTGAGCTCATGGACTGGATAACAAATATACAGTATAATCAGGTATCACTAAATATTGAAGATGAGCTGAAGTTGATGACCATGGAGTAACTTGTTTGGGTCATGTACTTTCTCATCTCAAAACTGGCTGGCTAGCAGGAATGAAGAGTCTTGTTTGAGACAAAAATTAGTACAATACATAAGATTATTTTCGGCTAGCTAGCTATTTCTCTCGCAGTATGTGATCTTATGTAGTAACATTTAGCTAGCTCTGAACAAAGCTATCCTTAACTAACATAAGTTGATACAAGCAAGCAACAGTAGACTATGAATCAAGACTTTTCCAGGCAAGATCAAACTCCTTGTGTTGAATTCTGGGGTATTGGCAGCCTTCTATGCGTCTAGTGAGCAATGAAATGACATAGTGAGATGCACTTGATGCGGTACAGTAGGATGTCACACTGAGTTGAGTGAACTTTGGGAGCACATAGCCTGTGAAAGATCAGAGTCGAGTCAACTTTGAGGCTTGAGCTAAACACACACACTTTTGGACAAATATATATATACAATTCCTCAAAAGATGATGTGTGAAGTTGAAATGTCGCATAGATTCTAGTATGTTCTAACCAACAACAACAGAAATCATCTGAAATATGCACGTAAGGGAAAATATCTTTTGATCAAAATAAAGACGGAAGTTCCAATGAAAAATGGTTCGTGTATCATACCTCCAAGCGCAGCACTGGCAGCAGAAAACATTACCAGGGGCGGGAGCTATAACAGGCAACAAAGTAAGAAGACTTAGAATAAACATGAAGAACTCAGCAAATAGTCCATAATGAAATCAGATGTATGATGAACATACCCCAACAACAACAAGGGGAAGCCATTTTTGGCCCTTGGAGACAACTCTGGGAAGTCCTACACGAGAGTAATTAATTGTGTAACGAGGGAGCAAGAAAACAAGTAGCGGGAATGGAGTTATTAATTACTGTACCTGTGTTGAGAGCATGAACTGTACCAAGCATGGCACCAATTCCAGAGCCAACCTACATGAAATGCATATAGAAATTAAAAGCATAGTTTCTCAGCAGCAGGAATATATATGTATGGGCTGAAAAATATAAAGAAAGTTGAACCATACTATATAACATCAAGTCATAAAGACTCAAAAGTACTTGTGAAACTGGAAACAATTTATTTGCTGCTAGTTATTCACTCCCATGATTTGTAGTTCGAGGGGACTAAGTTCGGGGAGATAAATACTGAATTGCGAAAAACAAATTATATATAAAAGAATATGCACCTGGGTTCCGCCCCTGCTTTATCCTCAGGGGACGGAGTCGAAAAAAGGTGTGTTTAGAAAAGTGAGATTACATTAATTACATACCACGACAGCAGCCTCATGGATAGCTGGATTCATCTTCTTTTCCCAATCCTCCTGTAATTAATTTGAATTTATTTCAAAGTTGGTAAAGTAATGCTGCTGCTTAATTAATTGACCCATCTTTAAGAATAATACAAATACAGTAATTACAAGAATCCAGCAAGTATCGAATTCAATCAAATGAAAATTAGGGAGTAAAAGAAGAAGAAGAAGATAGATGTACATTTGTTGGGTTTAAGCGGGAGAAGCAGCGAGGGCATCGATTTGCAGGTTGAATGAGGGGATCATCATTATCTCCTCTTCGTCGTCTTCGGGATCTCTTATCATGTAATTCTCCATCCAAACTGGTGAATTCTAGTGCCATTGATAGATATAGATAGTGTTTGTTTCTTCAATGCTTGTACCTCACAAAATAACCAATCCACCAAAGAAGCTGCTATCTTAATCTCACTCCCTTTTCTACCCGTTATAAGCACTAAGCAGCTTGCCTTCCTGTCCAAGTAATAATAACAGCAGGGTTTAGATGTTAACTTGGATATTGCATATTAACCCTTTTATTTTATCAAAATTGGCAATTACCCTCCTTATATTATATGTATACTCAAATTAAGCCCCTCATGTATTCACTAAAAAGACTGAGCTATAAATAAAACATTTCCTAAATTTCCAGATTAATTTTGTTGGTCTCTCTGACTCTTGACTCTTGACTCTTGAGTAATGAAAGTTTCAACTTTTGGTTAGTTTATATTTTATAATAACAACAACGAGGCCACCAGTTTATCAGACCGGACTAGATGAACGTATGCCATTTAAGTAATCTGGAATAATGTTTCCAAGCTAGTATATATAAGAGTGAGTGCAAAGAAAGGAACTTGTGCCCTGGAGGTAAACAAGGAAGCTGTTAAGTGTCCTATAAGAGTGTACTTGTGCTTTTCTTTCTTTCACCTAATGCTTTACTTGTTAGTGCTGCCTATATCATTATTAAACTTCACTGTCTCATAATTTCAGGATGAACAAGATCTTTTCTGCTAGCCTCTTCCTCTTCTTCTTCCTTACTGCCGCTTTGGGTTCGTTTACTTGTACTCTATATATTATATATGTTGATTTTTGGTACATTTCAACGATATCTAGAATAAATGATCGGTTTCCATTCAGATATAATGAAACATGACATTTTGAGCCCATGTTGCAGTAGCAGCAGATATGAATGAGGCACGTTCAATTTGGATACCAGAGCACAGGTGCCACGAGAAATCTGCTTCAGCAGGCAAATGCCACTGGCATAAATGCATGAACAAGTGCTCGGTAAAGCCGCTGGGACATGGATTGTGCAGGGGAAACTATTGCATCTGCACATACTACTGTCATCAACCTCCAAACTAATAAGCTAATATATCTAATGGATTAGCACTTTTCTTCAATTTGGCATTCAGAATTTGCTTGTAATCTACTGAAAAGTACCTTGGTGATTTCTTGATTCATATGCAGATAATGTAACACTCCTGAGAACTACTATCAAACTGTTGCACCCTATTTAGTATGAATCAATTCCTTTCTTCTGTAGTTTTATGGCATTTAAAGTTCATTTGCATTAGTGCAATAAATTAGATTCCACACCTCTTTGTAATATCAAACTTTTAAACAATTATATGCAATTATATCAATCGTACTTGGTGCACACATTTACCTTGGCTAGATCATAGATAATATGTCAAATTCAAGACTAAGGGACCCTTTTTACTCGAGGACTAAGTCTAAATGTTGCAACCGTATTATAAGTATTGAACTGTGCTTACTAAAATGAAATATTACTAGTACTGCACAACAAAATTTGAAGTACAATTACATTGGATTCCAATAACTAAAATTTATGATTACATCATGGGTCAGATTCTATCACAGTTATACTTACGATTTAATTTGAATCACGTGATATGCAGTTTATTACGTGAACTTGTGAGATTTACCCGACACATATCCAAAGGACCGCGGTTGTAGGTTTATAAAGTACAAAAGTTGAAGTACAATCCTAATCCTAATCGTAATGCAATAATGTACATTGCACATTTTGAGGCCCAGTACTCCTCTCATGAGCCGAGGTGAGTATGAGAGTATCAACAACTCAAGTAGGGAGTGGCCAGAGTCATAGTAGATGATGCCAACTTACACTCGTTAACATTAATATAAAATTAAAACGATTTGTGTAATATTGATAAATTAAAGTATTTTTTCTTTCACGAGACAATAGCAATAATTTATGAAAGTTGATTCACGAGATTTTTACTTAACATCATTAATATAAAATTAAAATGATTCGTGCAACATTGATAAGTTGAAGTAATTTTTTTTTTCTTTCACGAGAAAATAACAACAATATATGAAAGTTGATTCACGTGTTTTTTACTTAACGCCATTAATATAAAATTAAAACGATTCGTGTTACATTGATAAGTTAAAGTAATTTTTTTTTTCTTTCACGAGACAATAACAATATTATAAGTTTATTGACGCGTGTTTTACTCAACGTCATCATTAATATAAAATTAAAATGATGAAGTCTCGATTACAAGCTATGTTTTAAAAAACGGAGCCGGAGATTAAGCCGGACACCCCAGAAAAAGGTCTGATTGGGGTCTGACCGTTTCAACCGAATCGTGAGCCGGATTGAGCCGTTATATCTTTATAATAATATATTATATATATTTATTTACATTCTAAATAATACTTCCTCTTATTTTATTTAGTTGTCACTTTACGAATTTCACACTTATTAAGGAGGACTTATTACTAGCTTTTATTAGCTTTGTGGTTATAAAAATTATTCTCAAAAACCTATTAATATTAATATAATATTGTATTGATAGTAGTGAATATAGGAATAAAAGAGAGTTAAACCTAATATTATCAATCATTATACTTAAAGTGACAACTATTTGTATTATAGCAAAATTTATAAAGTGACAACTAAATAAATAAGATAGGAGGGAGTATAATATTAATACTAACTACCTTAATTTTAATTTTATTTATTGAAGTTCAAGATTTCTACCCACATTATTAAGTATCTTATTATGCACAATTATTACACCTTTAAGGCTTTTAATATGTTATTGTGAATAAAAAATAAAGTAATCATAATATAGTTAATATAATAAATTAATGATGATATATAAGGCAAAAGATAAGAGAGAGAGTATGTAATGTGCAATCATAATTTTCCCTTCTCTTCTTCAACCATCAACCGTATTCTCTGGGTCTCTGACTCTGTATCTTATTTTTCTTTTCTCCTCTTCTTCAATTCAATTCCCTAATAATCAGATCAGATTTGATAGATAATTCGTAGCTTTATACCTTCTCCATTGATCAATTATCAATTTTTTCCATACTTTATATTCTTCATTAAAATAAAAATCCAAAAAATGAGTACCACAAAAACGCAGAGCAAAACTGAAAAACAGGGCAAATCGAGAAGGTTGAGCAGAAGCAAGAGAAAACGAGGCAGATCAAGAAAATTGCATCAAGATCCCTATGATTTGACCTGTTTTGTACATAAAAAAAACCCTTCCCCTTTTTTTTTACAATTTAACCCCAGAACCGGAAAAATTGCCGGTTCATCGGTTTTACGGTTCACCGGCTTTGCCGGTTTTCGACCTTTTTTCCGGTTCTGGGACCTCCGGCTTTATAGCGTTTATATGGTGACTTTAGGCCGACAACTTCCGGCTTCCACGGTCTGACCGGTCCAACCGTCCGGTCCGATCCGTTTTTTAAAACATAGATTACAAGAATTGCATTGATAAGTCAAAAGTATTTTTTATTTCATGAATTATTCTATAACACTAATATACGAGTATGAAAACTTCATTAGATAACTTATTATTAATATAAATAAAATTACAAAAACGTGAATAATTATTGTTATTTTTAATGAAACTCTAAAATTTCACTAAAACACAAGTCATTAACAATCAATGAAGCATGTCTACAATGAGCAGTAGTTGAGAATTAAATAAATTGTTCTTAGAGGTCAATAAAAAAATGAAGATGGATAAAATGATATGATTATTTACTAAAAAAAATAAATGATATGATTATGAAAATAGTTAGTTATATAGCCCGCGCGCATAATTTTGTATTAAAGATAATTATCCTATCGCAATTTCTTTTTGCGCTACTACTAAAAATGAATTTAGTGACCACCCATCTTTATCATCACTAAGATCCAATAATTTATTTATTCTTCATTATTGTTCTTTATCTGGATATTTAGACTTATGTTCAACAAGAGTAATAGTGTATTAGGTTCGGTAACAAACCGGAAGATCCATGTTATCGTAACATAGAGTTCCAACGGAAGTAATGATGCCAACTTGACTTGTTTAACACCATTAATATAAAAATAAAACGATTCGTGTAACATTGATAAGTTAAAGTAATTTTTTTGTTTTACGAGGCAACAACAATAATATATGACAACTGTTTCACGTGTTTGTTAATTACCGTCATTAATATAAAGTTAAAACTATTTTGTCTCGATTACAAGAATAACATTGATGAAGTTAAACGTTTTGTTTCTTAGGGACTTGGGGCTCCGGTTTCTTTCATGAGACTATAACAATAATATATGAAAGTTGATTCACGCATTTTTTCACCAAATAGTACGAAATTAGACAAATAAATTACATCTACATTTAATCGTATGACACGTTATGCCATAAAGAAATTTTTTATTTATTAATTCACAAAATTTTATAATACCTCGAAAACAAATTAAGCATTACAAAAACGTGTATAGTTATCGTTATTTCCGAATCTCAAACTCTAGAATCCCACTAAATCACAACTTATACTCCTCCACTAATATCTTGTTGTTAAAGATCGATAAAGAAAAAATGAAAATGGATAGAATGATAAGATTATGAAAATCCATTAGTTAGTTATATAGTTTTGTATTAATAATTATTGATAATTATCCTCTCGCAATTTTTATTTTTCTTGCGCTACTACTAAAAATGAATTTAGTGTCCACTATCACTAAGCTCCAACAATTTATTTATTATTATTGTTGTTTAGGTGGATATTTATAATTTATGGTAAATATAACTTGCCTACTTTTTGAAAAATATTGCAGACACTAGTTCCTTTAGCTAAAAAAATATTTCAAATAATTTTCTTCTTGTCATCCCTTTCATCATTTTTCGCTACCTATCATCATCATCACCATTTCTCTCATTCATCATCCCCTGTAAAACCCTAACTCTCAATTCCAATCGATCCCAATCCCTCCCCTCTCTGCATTCCTTGCGCAACCAACTCGCAGCTTCATCCTACAATCTCCGAGTTCACCAATTTTCTCTTTCCCCCAATTCCAATTCGTCATAAGATCTTCAATTTTGCAGTGACCTGCCTGTGAATTTGGGTAGTGATTCTGCAATTGGAAAGGCTGGCGATTGGCGCCGGTGATGTCGGATCCGCCACGATTTCGGCGAGAGTTGCTGCTTGTTGAATCTTGTTGGATTTCGCAAAATTTGTTGTTGTTGTTAGAAAGAGGAGAGGATTGTTGTTTCAAGTCGATAGAGGAGGGTTGGGGAAAATGCTGAGCGTGCAGCGCGTGCATCTCCCGTCCGAAATACCGATTGTGGGCTGTGAGTTGACGCCCTATGTGGTTCTCAAGCGTGCAGCTGATAAATCTGCCATTACCGAAGATGTTACTGAACTCAATCCCCTTGATGGCTGTTTCTTGAGATATAGATGGTGAGACACACAGATCACCCACACAGACACTACGTTTGCGTTTTCTTTATTATGTTGAGTTCGCAATTCTTGATTCTGTGAAATTGCGAGATTTGGTGTTTTAGTGCGAACTTGCAAGTCCTTAGCGCAATAACATGTAGTATATAGTCTATTACCCAAACAAAGACTTAGCTGTTGACTCTCTGTACTCTCAGCTTCTTGGTTTTGCTTGCTTCAATGTTATAATTCTTGTGTTATTAGTTTCTTTTGTCATTGGCATGGGGTCATAGGGATGTGAACTTGGCTATCAAAATATTTCTCTTGTCCTTGTCTGTTAATTTGTGCATAAATGCTGCAATGAAGGTTAGTGTGCGTGAGTCTGTGAAATGTACTAGTGTTATCTGACTGATTGACTGTTTGTTTCCACATATGTTTAACGTCTGGCTTAGTTGAGGTGATTGATTTCTATATGTCACTCCTTGTGAGCAGTTTATTCTGAGGCATTATTTATTTTTCAGGGCGGATTGTTGTCTGTAAGGAAAATTGTCAACCCCCCCTTCCCTTAGAAAATAAACTGTGAATAGCCTTTTCTAAATTGTATGTGTATTCTTCGAGTTGATCGATACTATACTCACTTTGTTTTATAGGCAACATGAATATGAATAAATGGACTTGTGTGTTTATGTTGTAGGTAGGAGTTAGGGTGACAAAGTGAATTTGCATGTGCATCTAGTTTTACAGTGTTGATTTTTCTGTATGTTTCCTCTTATGAATTCTTTGTTCTTGGTAAAGGTTTCGCATTCAAAGTGATAAGAAGGTTGCAGTTTGTGGTGTTCATCCTGCTGAGCAGGCTACGTTACAATGCCTTGCGTGTGTGAAATACAAAGTACCTGTTTCCAAGAGTTATCATTGTTCTCCCAAGTGCTTTTCTGATGCCTGGCAACATCACCGTGTTCTGCATGATCGTGCCACCAGTGCTACGAATGAGAATGGAAACGAGGAGGAAGAACTTTTCGGGCGATTCAATAGTACTGGTAACACAGGATCTGGATCAGTTAATATGAGTACATCTCAGTCAAATGCCAGCTTGTCCAACGGATCAACTTTATATCCTGCTGCAGTTACACAGAGGAGTGGTGGTGAAACGTGGTTTGAAGTTGGCCGTTTTAAGACATACACACCAACAGCGGATGACATTGGTCATGCCCTCAAGTTTGAATGTGTAGTTATAGACGCTGAAACAAAATTATCTGTTGGACCTGCCAGTACCTTGTTAACTTCTCGTGTGATTCCAGCTCCATCTCCGAGTCCACGGCGCTTGATTTCTGTGAATACAATTGATGTACCTTTGCATCTAGACGTTTCATCTGCTGGGACATTTACCGTGCTCTCCTACAACATTTTATCTGAGTCATATGCTTCAAGTGAACATTACAATTATTGCCCCTCTTGGGCACTCTCGTGGACTTACCGCCGTCAGAACCTTTTACGAGAAATAGTTGGTTACCGTGCAGATATTCTTTGTCTTCAAGAGGTACATATCCACCACCTTGGAAATTACACTTTAGACTTTTTAATGCTTCAGAAATTGTTTTATGATTCAAATGTTTAGAATATACTTGGTAGTAGAATTTCGTAACTGGTTCTCATTACTTCTATGGACGATTTAATGATTACAAAATTTTCTACAGATACAGTAGGACTTCTACTTGGTCTTTAAGAAAAAATGTATAGTTTCTATATACCCTTTCTTTGAAGTTAACCCGTTTCCTAGTAAACATATACCTGCCATTTTGATTCAAGTTGGTAGGCTTTTCACGGAGTGAACTTTGTTTGCAAACTGCAAGACGCTTTTTTTGTTTTTGTTTTTTTGAAACTATTGCAATGACTAAAGTGCTTATCATTTTTCTTCTTCCAGGTTCAAAGTGAACATTTCGACGAATTCTTTGCACCTGAGCTAGATAAGCATGGATATCATGCCCTTTTCAAAAGGAGAACAACGGAGGTGGGTTGAACCATCTTTGTTATTGTGGATGAAAAAGTTAGGCAGTCATTAACATGCATTGCGATTCTGTCATGCAGGTTTTGGGTGCAAATATCAGTAACATTGATGGATGTGCAACTTTCTTTCGTCGCGATAGATTTTCACATGTAAAAAAATATGAGGTGAGCTCAGTTCATCACCAGTGCATTTATCATCCTCTGGACTCTTATTATGTCTTAATCACAGATATCCACCTTGTAGGTTGAGTTTAACAAAGCTGCACAATCTTTAACTGATGCTGTTGTCCCCAGTGGTCAGAGGAAACTTGCCTTAAATCGGTTGATGAAGGTACCATATCTACAAATTTAAACATGCCATTTTTCTTTGTGAACCTAGTCTATGATTCTTTAATCAATTTTTTGCAGGCAACATATTCATCTGATATTCAATTGTTCCATACAGGATAATGTTGCACTTATTGTAGTTCTTGAAGCCAAGTTCAGTAATTCAGGGATTGAAAATGGTGGGAAACGACAACTTGTCTGTGTGGTAAGATTCAGATTCCAGAATATGTTTTTCCTTTTGGACATAATATTCATTTTTTCTTGCTTCGGAACAAAGTTGAGGTTTTCATACTTTTGGGTCTGGCTCAAGTGAAATTCGTAGAAAAAACTAGATTTACCTAAACGTTAAGAAAGACCACACCAGCACCCACCTGCACGCTTGAAACATTCCCCCCCCCCCCCCCAAAGTTACACTAGTGTGAGTGGCCTTTTTTCTAAAAGAAAAGAAAGAACGAAAAAGAAAAGAAAGAACGAAAAGAAATAATAGAATAAAACTTACTTTTGTTTATTTACTTCACCAAAGATAACGTGTCGGCGGCCACTTCATAGACATATTTTGCTCAGTCTCTTGTTTACCTGTTACAGGCTAATACACATGTTAATGTTCCCCAAGAATTAAAGGATGTCAAGATCTGGCAGGTTCTTGTCTCTTTCTTCTTCTCCTGACATGTTAATTTTGTTCCATCTCCCTCCATGTCTAATAAATGGATTGATATTTTTTTTGGTCCATATCAGGTCCACACACTATTGAAAGGCCTGGAAAAAATTTCTGCAAGTGCAGACATTCCGATGTTGGTCTGCGGGGATTTCAATTCAGTTCCGGGAAGGTGCTTTTTTCTTTTATTGTATATGCTGATGTAGTTTACAGTTACACATCTTAGTTGCCTAGTGTCCTGTATAATTCTATGCCTTAACTTTTCTGTTTGTGAATGTAGTGCCCCTCATTCTCTCCTTGCTATGGGGAAGGTCGAGCCGCACCATCCAGATTTGGCTGTTGACCCTATTAGTATTCTTCGCCCTCATACCAAATATACCCACCAGCTGCCATTGGTATAAGCTACTGTATATTCTTGAAGTACTTGGCAGTTGTTTATTGCATGTAAAAGCTATTAATATATGTGGCCTTTACTTCCCAGGTAAGTGCATATTCGTCATTTGCGAGATCTGCGCATGGTCCTGCTCTAGAGCAGAGGAGGAGAATAGATCCTACTACAAATGAACCCCTATTCACGAACTGCACTAGAGATTTTATTTGTACTCATGATTACATATTCTATTCAGGTATGCCAGAGTTGTCTCAACTTTGTGTCGCCTTGTTACTTTTGAGATCTGATTTGGTATACATGTTTTATGTGTTTGATTTTGCTTTATTATCTAGCTGACTGCTTAACTGTGGAGTCCCTGTTGGAGCTGTTGGATGAAGATAGCTTGCGGAAAGATACAGCTCTTCCTTCTCCCGAATGGTCTTCGGACCACATAGCTCTGTTGGCTGAATTTCGCTGTAAACCCAGGATTAGACGCGGATGACAATAGGTATGTGTTTATTTCTGTTTCTTCTACATATCAAGCTTAGTTGTGTATTCTAATTCTGTATTTTTTAGTACTTGCCAGTGGCTTATTTAATCTAAAATAACCTTGTGTTGTTTTCTGCAGGTTTGGTCCAAAGAAGAATTGGAACTAAAGAAAATAGAAAAAACGATTGTACCAATAGATGATGATGTTCATTTCATTTTGTAGGTGTCTCCCCAATAATGGGGTGAAAAGTTATGAGCTCCTTTTGTATCATGCCTGCCACCTTTATTCTACAGAAAAAAGAAATGAAAAATTATCATATGAATTACAGTGCCTTATTTTCTTTTTTGCTGTAGTACTACTGTTTAGTTACCTCCTTCAGTAGATGGAAGTTGGGTTACTATTAACATCCAGTCTTCAGAATTCTCTTTTTAAGTTTCATAAAAGCCATCCTTGCATTGGAATCTTGAAGTAGATAATGGGAAAAGAAACTGCGGAATTGCCAGTTTACACATAAGAATGAGTTTTAAGGAGTACTACTGTCTTCTTATTGCATTTTCCTAAACCTCAGTGTTCACCAAAAATTGTTCTACAAAAAGAGTAGCAGCGTAAATATAAAAATAAGATGATTATCTTGTTAATACATCAATGTGTTTGCTTGAACAAGAAGTTTATTTGAGGGATAAGGGAACAACAACTCGAGAAAGCTTCAGTTTTTTAGTTTATGATATTGCATGTTGTTTATACGTGGTTTTCGTTTTTGCTAAGAACTGCAAGCTATTCGACAACATATCAGGTGTTAGCTAAATGTCATCTTCCAAATAACTTCAAGAACTTGAACAACAAAAATAAGCCATTGTTTGATGGGATTGGCTAACTTCAGTACCCTTCGCACTGTACTAATTTTAGTACACCATTTAATAGTTGACACTTGGTACAATTTGTAATAAAATAATAATTTATAAATACAATAAATTATATATCAAAATAGCATAAAAATAATTTTAATAATTATCAATTTTCAAATGTCAAATATCAAATATTAATATTTTAATATTCCACCACCACCACCACCACCATCACCACCCAAGCAACCAATACCACCCTCCCAATCTAAATTATATAAAGATAAAGTCGATGATGGTCTACGGTACGGAAAGAAAGACAGGCGATAAGACCGTAAAAAATTTCACGAAATAAGCAATGATGCAGCATTGTATTAACATTTATGCAGCATCGCTTACGACAATGTAAGTCAACAGTAAGCATCAATGCTGCACTGTTTTAAATACGTTGCAACGGCATTATAATAAGCATCAATGATGTATCGATGTAAACACATTGCAATGGCATTAGAAGAAGAACTTTAGGAATCCATGCCGCAGCATTATAACAACAAAGTTGATGTTGTTGGTTGTAATATTCCAAATACCCTAAACCCTATGCCCTAACCCTAAACCCTATAACCTAACCTTAAACACTAAAACCCTATAATAGTAATAATTTATAATAATAATAATAATAATAATAATAATAATAATAATAATAATAATAATAATAATAATAATAATAATTTAGTATAATGATAAAGTATGTAACAAAATTATATTATGAAAATTTAGGTTATATATTTTCATCTTATAATTTCGTTAAATATTTTATTATTATAGTTTAAGAGTAATTGAAAGTCAAAGTTGAAAGTTGTTGACCGAAAAAAATCAAAATACGAAGTTACTGAGAGAACGGAGAGATAATAATAATAATAATAATAATAATAATAATAATAATAATAATAATAATAATAATAATAATAATAATCACACTCAAACATGTTGAAAGTCATGAACGTGTATCCTTGAAAGATATACACTATCTAGAATACGCAGTGGAAGAACAAGTGGTTAATTGCTTCAACGCTAACGTATAGGTAGTAGAGTCCGTATGTAAACACACGACATCGTGCCAAAGATGGGTTTAATACTTCTAAGTTCTAACAGTATTATTCATGACCTAACCTCACTAATCTTAATAAGCCTTAATTGAATTGAACATAACTTAATTAAACTGAACGTAATGAGCCCGAACTGAACTGGAGTTGATGAATCTAATTAGTTTAACTTTAACTTATCTTAACCAGCCTCAATTTAGTTTAGTTAAGTTCATATGCCCGGTCAATATCCATGTTTTGTTGGTGATTTTAGTGTCATCGATTCATTTTAGTAGTAATGTGATTTGCTAGAGACTGATGCGATCTCTCGTTGAGCTCGGAACAAGTTCGGGTAGTGCGGAGTGCACGTTTGTTGAGCCAACGAGTTATCGACCACGAATACGAAGCGGGGGTCAAATATAATATTTAATAGAATACAAGGACCAATTTGCAAATAATTATTCTAAACGACAAGTCGATGCTGCTGCAACAATATACATTGCTACATCAATATATCTTAAAATCAGTGGATTATTACGTATGTAATGCTGCAGCGTAATTATAATGTTGTTGTATCATTGCACACGAAACTATTTTCAGATTTGCAGTTCGGTTTTCAGGTAGTGGTATACTTATCGTATTGGTCGCCGAATTAAGGTGGTTATCGAATTTCGGTGATGGTTGCCGGATTCCGGCAGTGGTCACCGGATTTTGGTGGTTGCCGGATTCCGGACCACCGGATTTTAGTGGTCGTCGGATTCCGGTGGTGGTGGTGGAGTTTAAAATACATTTTATATATTTAATTTAAATGATTATATTAATATTATTTATAATTTTTTTAATTTAATTTACATTAAAAATTATTTTTTACTATTATGCGACCACTGCGAACCTATTATGCGACCACTGCGAAGCCATGTCGCATTAATAAATAATCAACGGTTGAGATTGAATCTTGATTTGATCTAATGGTGTAGATGGTGTACTAAAATTAGTACAGTACGACGGTACTGAAGTTAGACGCTCCCTTGTTTGATTCAACTTAAAAAACAGTCTTCTGAACATATTAGTTTAGAACAATCAACAATATCTATTTGGCTGTTAAGATGCAAGTACATGCAAGTTCAACTTTGAACTAGTCCTGATAGGCAATAGGTTTATAACTTCTTATAATATGATTAACTTGTCAACATTATCCATCATTTAAAAACTAGTATTAATGTATTGCCAGATTTGAAGAAAACTAGAAATTTCTCACAAATCTACTTCACGAAAGAAGTATCCAGATTTACAATCCACCAGATAACAGAGAAACACCTATATATAATAACATCAAACAGGTAAGCAATTCAGTCAATACAACCATCTATTTCACCAAGCATGGACAGCAGAACTGTACTATCAGTCTTG
This sequence comes from Plantago ovata, assembly GCA_028274465.1. NCBI lineage: Eukaryota > Viridiplantae > Streptophyta > Magnoliopsida > Lamiales > Plantaginaceae > Plantago > Plantago ovata. Next base: position 115,380,328 of record CM051456.1, on the reverse strand, counting down.
ATGCTCTCCATGATGGTTTGTCTTACGAGTTCGGATTTCGCAGAAGACCAGAAAGAGTGCAAGAACCAGCTTCTGAGCCTATCTCCCTGCATAACCTTTGTCAGCGGAGATGCGAAAGCTCCAACACCAAGTTGTTGCGCGGAGTTCAGCAAAAACGCAGACAGCTCCAAGCACTGCCTCTGTATCCTTATTAAAGACCGGAATGAACCTGGCCTTGGATTTAAGCTCAACGCTACCCTTGCTCTGAGTCTTCCGTCTATCTGCCATGCACCAGATATTGCTTCAAAGTGCCCCGGTATGTATCACACGTGACAGTATAAGTTGTCATTACTGCTTCACAAATTTATGTTGCTAGTTACAGCCTACGGATTTGATTGATGATGTGCTTGATCTGTGAATAGGACTTCTGAAACTAGCTGCCAACTCGACGGAAGCTCAGGTTTTCGAGCAATTTGACAACACCTCATCTTTTGGCAATAGTACTACAAGTCCTGCAGGTAGTTTTCGAATCTTTTGGTTATATTATATAACAATGCAGCAGGCCAGTTTGTTCATTTTCGAATCTTCTTTTTACGAAGCTTTTATGTTCATTTTGATGCTTTTAGACAACATACCAAGCTCTAGTAGCAAGTTGGGGCTTAAGGGAATTCAACAAGCAGCTGTTCGTGGAGTTCTCGTGTGGATTCTGTTTGCTGTTTGCATAGGCAAGATGTAGGAAAAGTCTGTTCGAAAAGCTACGTTGTAAATCTTTCTTGTGGTAAATAAGTAACACAGGTTACATTCAATGAGAAAGAGCCAAACATGTTAGAATCCATTTCCAACACTTAGCAAAGAAAAAATCAAACAACAACATCACAACTACTTTTACATAATAAACCCAGTGTAATATACTGCGAAAAAAATTAAAAATCTACGCTTCCAATCCATTTGTTGCTGAACTTCTGTTTCAGTTTACACCAACAGATACATCTATAGACCAGGTGTGGAACATTACTACAGGAGCAACACTTCTAAGATTCGATCTTGTATAGAGTTATATGGTCTTAAGCATTAGAATCAGGGCCAGCCGGTTTAGAGTTGAGAAGTGGCTGCAAAGCTTTGACGACGATTGTCATGTTTGGCCTGAAATCTGCTTCGTACTGGACGCAGAGTGCAGCAACCGCACCCATCTGAGAACCAAAACGTATAATCCACAACGTTAGTCTCATTCTTGAAATAATGAGGATGTATTGTATTAGTACTCACAACTGATTAGAGAAAGTTGTACCTTTGCAATAGCCTTAGGAGGGTAGTCATCATTTAGCTTGGGATCCACACATTGCTTCACTTTATCTTCACTTAATCTTGGCGTTGCCTGGAGAAGTACGAAATGGATGTTCTTAGCAGAAGATAACGCACATAGCCGAACCAACACAGAAGAGTGATGAGTTAGTATTACAACTTACCCAGGTGACAAGACTCTGTTGCCCTTTAGGCATTGTGTGATCTACAGGTTTTCTACCTGTCAAAAGTTCTAAAAGAACGACTCCGAAACTGTAAACATCACTCTTCTGAGTAATCTGTCCTGTCATGGCATACCTGATTCATTCGAGTTAAAAGATCAGTACATCCTGTAAACTATACAAAGTTTCACTCCTTGATAACGCCATGTTTTTACTCACTCTGGTGCATGGTAGCCGAATGTTCCAAGGACTCTAGTGGAATGCAAGCGAGCTGCTGAATCTGAAGACTGGTTCGTCAAGTTGAAATCAGCTACTTTTGCAAGAAAATCGTCAAACAGTAGTATGTTGCTGGACCTGATATCACGGTGGACAATAGAGGGCTGACACTTCTCATGCAAAAACTCGAGCCCTCTTGCTGCGCCATAAGCAATCTTCACTCTTTGACTCCATGTGAGAACTGGACCTGGTTCTGCTCCTTCCACACCCTTCCTACCTGTACAATAACACACACAGTTAAGCACAATGGCGAACCGGTTTGTGTTTCTCTAATCTATAGTTGTATTTTACGTATTCGATTTTGACATACCATGCAAGACATTGTGTAGAGAACCCATAGTGGCATACTCATACACCAAGATTTTATTATTTGCTTCCAGGCAATATCCGAGCAATGCCACAAAATGGTCACTCTTCAGCCTTGAAACCGTCGATAACTGCATTCAATAGTGCTTTTATCAGCAAACAGAAAATCTTTCTGTTATAGTTTTCTTGAAAAGCAGCTCAATTCAGTTCACCTGAGAAGTAAAGTCAGAGTCCTCTTGTTCTGATGAACTGGTGTCTAGCTTCTTGATTGCTGCTTTCTCTCCACTATTCAACTCTGCGAAAAACACGCGTCCACAAGAGCCTTCTCCAATTAGAGCTTTTGTTCCGAAATTACCAGTTGCTTTATTTAGCTCATCTAACGGCATGGATGGAAGTTCAATAGGCAACACTTTCTTCGCGCCTCCACCTCTAGTGGCTGAAGTCCTTGCTGGATCTCTTTCACTGCCTGAATATCAAACAAATTTAAGACCAACCATAGTTGAGATGTCTGTTTTACAGTTTGTAATGTGAATACGAAGACACTGTTAGTAAAAAATCTGTGCACCAGCAGCTGAAAACTTGACAATTTTCTATCACATGCTCATTTCAAAAGATCCTTTCTGATGAATTGAATGACTTGTTTTACAAATGCTTCTAATCATTAACAGCAAATGATTCTTTTAAGCTAATCAATAGCACAAACTGTTCTGGCAAGCAATTGTTTTTTACTTTTGCTACAAAATATGCAATAATCACAAGCACGAAGCCAGGATTTTCGGTTGTTCATGCATACGTACCTCCACCGGCGCCACCAGCATATGGATTTCCGGGCTTAGGCGGGGCGTTATATTGGTTTGCGGGAGGATTGTAAGTCTCATCTTCCGCCCCTCCACAGCAAGACATTGTTCAATACAATGCGAAAGGTCGGTGAGAGGCAGTAACTCGAGAAGATTACATAAAACCAGCAAGAACGATGAAAACTTTGTCCTCAGAGACAATGAATGCCTACAAAATGAAACATAATCCAACATAATGAGAAGAAACTTAAACTGCATTGTCATATGATTATCAGATATGAATAATGTAATAAAAACCCAAAATCCCAGAAACATAAAAATAATCAAACGTGAGGCAAATGGTAAGGAAAACTTAAACTGCATTGTCGTAAGATGATCAGATGAGTAATGTAATAAAAATCCAAAATCCCAGAGAAAGATAAGAATCAAACATGAGGCTAATGGTAAGGAAATGAACCTGCTACGAGGACAAAATGATTGGCAAACTGGATGGAGAAAGATGAATTTGTTAAGCCTTTTCTTTTCTTTTGTTTGAACAAAGGTAAATTGGTTCTTGATTTCTTTTCCCTTGATTTGATTAGCGGGAAAATCGGATGTAACCCTTATGAACCATTAAAGTGAATTGGTCAGTATATATATGTGCATATGATATTGTTTCCATGTTGATGTTGCATTGCACGTCTTGGTTCACCTAATTATTATTCCCTACATAAAACTGAAGCACAATAATTATTAATTTTCATGGACGGTTATTAGTGAGCACAACGACGCTTGCATGTTGGAAAATGCAAGTTGACTTTGCCACTTTGGCCAGGAGACACTGGATCACAATTGGCCTGGAGAGTGCACGGATCCGAGGATGCTTCCACACATACCGGATACGTTATGTGACGTGTTGAATTAAAAAAAAAAAAAAACATCAAAAGTGTTTTATCTATCCGTCTAGAGGTGGCAAACGGGGTGTTCGCATCGGAGCAGATAGTTCGGATCTAATTTCGAGTGAGTGAGCTTGTTTCGGATGACTTCAGATTGAACCGGATTCAGATGCGGTCGGATTCGGGTCTTGGTCAAATACAAGTGTTGTTCGGATTAAACACTATCAAAACATTTCGAATCGAATCAATTTGGATTGGATCGATTCGGATTCGGTGTTGATTGAATATTTCAAACGCAAAATTATTCTTATAATGAAAATTTATTAAATAGTACAACTCCAAAATCTTAATAAGTTAATTATATATAAAATATTTGTTATAAATGAAAATAATTATGTATTCCCTGCAAATTTAATTCAAATAATTTCAGATTGAATGAGTTCGGGTTACATTTAATTCGGATGAGATCAACTTCGAATTAAATTTATTCGGATGGATTTGGATAAAAGTTCAGATGTTTGATAAAAAAATTCGGGTGAGACTTCGAATTTAGATGGCTTTTGCCAGGTTACTTTTTTTTAAAAAGAAAATTCTCGAAAAAATTATACGTAAATGCACACTTCATCAGCCAGACAGCCACACATATAGACAAATACATATAAAAATACGCCGGACACCAATCCAGAAAAACGAGGACAGCTTAATTTAGATACCAAATTCTAGGGAAAAAAAATTGTAATTTTCAAGTCAATTGACATCACACTTTCCTGCCACATATGCACTGCAATATGCAATTGGTGTATTTGAAGAGAATTTGCCACTGCCAGTGGTTTGAGGCAAATCATAATAATCTGGCAACGCTTTCCAGGAATCCAAAAGGTATGTAACTTCCCGGCCCGATAGAAAAACAGAACGCTACTAGAAATTTAGCAATTTGATGATTTTCCCGTGTCTTATTGATTTTTTAATCTTGCCCCAATTACTCTATATTGAAAAGATTGAACTGGTAGATTCTCACAGAGATTTTAGTCAGCTGCAGTGTGAGAACTTTGTGGAGTACATCTCTTGCTTTGTGAGCACCTGGCCTCTACATTTCCCATATTGATGTTCGTTCGTATTGACTTGGAGGTAGCTCTTTGTCTCTTTCCTTGAATTTTCTTTATTTGGCATGATAATAGACATTTCGGTATCTGCATTTATATTATTGATTGGGTAAATTTTAAATAGATAGGAAAAATGATTTAATTAAGTGGGTCACTAAAATCACGCTAACTCACTCTAATGCGTACAAAAATGATACTCCCTCCGTTCTCTCGGTTTGAATTTTTACTTTTTTCGGTCAACATCTTTCATTTTTTACTCTCAATTACTCTTAAATTATAATGATAAAGTATTTAACAAAATTATATTAAGAAAATATAGAACCTAAATTTTCATAATATAATTTCATTACATACTTGATCATTATATTTTAATTTAAGAGTAACCGGGAGTCAAAGTTGAAATCTGTTGACCGGAAAAAGTCAAACCAGAAAACTTCTGAGAGAACGGATGGAGTATACCTTAAGTACATGTAGAACATTGGTTCCATGTTCAGTGTATGAAACTATCAAAGTGGGAAGTTAGCTAGTGCAATATTTCCGATTTCCCGTATGGTTAAACCGGGAGACTTTACTCAAATGAGGTTGTAATCCTTTGTATAGGTTTAATAGTAGAGGGATCTAGTAGTTATTGCTTGTTGATTTGGGGGTTAACGCCCTTTTACAGGCATTGGTCTATCTTAAGTTGGCCCAATCTTATTGTGATAATTGTTGTCTCTAGAACGTGCCGCATAGCCCTAGTAGGCCCAGGCCTGTGTAGGTGTATTTTTGTGTTTATTCCAGAATACTCTATATGGTGCTAAGTTATGTACCTTCTGCAAGTACCTCGAAGTGTACCTTCTCCCAAACCTTCCTATGTCCATAGGAGGTTATTTTGAGGTTACCTTATTTAAGTGACATGTGTCGGCAAGAAGGATGAAAGGTCCGGACGTAGGCCTAGGTGTAATGGTCGGTGAAGGTCTTGTATCTGTAGTGTTGTTTGTTGTAGATTCTTAGATCGGAAGGTACTAAAGTTGACTTTATAAAATTTTAAACCACAACGAACTAAGAGCCCTTAATTCGTACTAGTATGTAGGATACGGACTAGACATATTTCAATGTGATAAATTATCTTATAAGCTTTACACAAGAACTTCAAGATGCATTGGTGGTATACATAGTACATTCTTGGTCTTTTTTATTGAAGATCACAAGACCTTTTAGACAAAAATAAAAAACATTTTAGGTAGTTTCTAACAATAAGAGAAATGCATCCACGTGATTGTTGGAATGATTCAAGAAAACATTTTACGCAGCTACTGTACTAAGAACTTGGTGGAGTACATCCCTTGCTTTGCACCTGGCCTCCAGTGGTATAGCTTTAGGCATCGATAACCCGCTTCCTTCTGTCAAATCTACCTTATCCTCATCCACCCTTTGCCACTCAAAACACTGTATAAGTGATCCTAAAGCCAATCCAATGACTCGTAGAGCTAAGCCATCTCCTGGACACGACCTCCTTCCCATCCCAAATGGTATCAACTTGGGTGCCCCAACTTCGCCAGCTTCTTCAAATCTCTCAGGCTTGAAGCTGTCACGGTCATCCCAAGTTGTGGGATCCCTGTGTACAGCCCACGCATTCACCAGCAATATTGTGCCTTTCGGTATGTCATATCCACCAACTTTGCAATCACTTGATGATTCATGTGGTACTAGTAGCGGAGTTGCAGGGTATAAGCGGAAAGTTTCTGAAATTATATTTTCAAGGTATGGGAGATGGGATAAATCCGATTCGTTGATTATGCGATCCTTGCCTATGACACTGTCAATTTCTGCTCTAGCCTTCTCTAACTTAGCAGGATTATTCAACAGAGCAGACATTGCCCATTCTAAGGTTACCGCTGATGTATCTGTCCCAGCTAGTAGCATTACCTATCATATAATTAAATACCATATGGTCATCAGCACATTACTATGAATCAATCAACTATATCTATAGGTAGGTACGTACATAGTATATAGGTTAAACATAGGTACACATATAGTGTTGTCATAGACAAGAACATAAGAGTGTAAGTATACTTTACCATTATGATCCCTTTGATGATTACATCTGAGTAATAGTCGGGTTCAGCTTCTTGCAATGAAAGTAAATGTCTGAGCATGGTATTTGTACTTGTATTGTTCTTGTGCTCTTCAATCAGACCTTGTAGCATTTTTCCGAATAATTTTGCCCATGCCTTCTCATATCCCTTGTAGTCTATCCATTTGAGTACCGGGAAAAAGTCCCCCGGGCTAGCTGCACCACCTCGCTTGAAATCCTCGTTTATTAGTTCCCGAAACATTCTCCCCTCCTTGTTTTCCTCCTCGTCTTCACCAAATAGCACTTCCCGGCCACCATTCTCATTGTATGACTGAAAGTGAGTTCATCAAACATATGTTTGAGTTCAACTCTTGCAAAATCTTGCCGTGAGCAGTTGTATAGTTTTTGCAGTAGACGTCGAACTTCATCTTGTCTTTCGGAGACAAAATTGTTTAGGCGAGTGGTTGAGAATACTTCAGCAGTAATGAGGCGCCGAAGGTTCCGCCAGTGTTCTCCGTATGGGGAGCTCACTAAAGTGGTGTAGTTGTAACCAACATACTTTAGTCCCATAGAGCGTGGTCTGCCTGCTAAAGCAATGTCATTTTTTGTGAAGCACTCTTTGACTATTGCAGGGGAAGAAACCACAACGATCAGACGGTTTCCGAACCGCAGTGAAAATATAGGGCCTAGTTTCTTGGATATTTGGTGGTAAACTCGGTGCGGGCGTAGTTTTTTGGATATTTGAAATGGTCGTTTGAGGAGGTAGAGGTGACCGATCAAGGGAAGTGCTGGCCAGGGGCTGGGCGGAGGTTTTCGTTTTCCGGTTGTGGAAAATCTTGTTGATGCTGCAAGAAGAAGGAAGATTGAGAGGATTGTGTATAGCCAGCTTGTTGAATTAACTGGTTTTTGTAGTGATGTATGTTTGGGTATTAAATGCCAATATTTATAGGTATAAAATTAGGTAAATATAATATATCATGAATGAATAGTGTGCAATGCATAGTATCACATAGTGTATGCACAGTAGTGTCCAAATTATTTGCAAATTGCAATCATCCATTCCATGCATGCATGTCTTCTCAGCAGGTGCCATTATTGAAGAAACCAAATTATTTGCCACATGTTTTCATTCTTTTTCTTTTAATTTTGTGCTTGCAACTATAACAAAGTTTTTAAACAATAACCATACTAATACTCCTGGACACAAAATATTTAAATCAATGAAGAAGTTAAGCAGTAGCATTACATCAAACAAAAAAAATCATATACTAATAAACAATATTATCCAATACTCCTAATTAAGACACAAAAAAATCCGAATATACAAAATAAAACAGTAGTACTAAAACATGTAATCGGTACCAAGCTCAATCGGTGTAATAATCAATTCATTAGATCATCATTATCAGACGTAATCAATCATCCAAATCTCTACGCGTCAAACAACAAAAATGAAACAACAAAGCACAATTCTTCTACAAATAGAAACCAGATACAAAAGCGAGACGTGTTTGCAACAAATGGTAGAGGTTTCGTAGTTGTTTTGAATTACCTTGAAATTTGAATGACGAATTGACAATGGATGATCAATCTGGGGCAAATTAATTAAGCGGTCACCATCGGTTAGGCAACTAGCAAATCGTGACTATTTAAGATTTAGCAGTTACCATCGGCTAGGTAACTAGCAACAAGTTAAGCGACCAACATCGACTAGGATTTTATTATTTTTTAGGTGAGGAGGTCGACCTGCCGGGAGGTGTCCCGAGGGTATATTCATTTGATCGTAACATCAGCTGATAAAGTGTTGTTCTTGATGCCCGGATCGAGCTAGCTTAATTATCAATTTCTTTCTCAAGCTGTTAATTTCTGTTAAAAGACCAATTTGCAATAATCAATTAAGGATCATTTAGAAGCATAATGTATGAAAGATGTGTTGATATTAATCAGCCACGACAGTGCCTCTTTAAGCATGGGAGATATATACTGGAAGACAATGTTGATAAGTGATAAAAGGAGGCTGCATTATGGAGATTATTATTGGAGAATGATTGTCTGCTGCATGCATTATTCACTGCCCATACACTATTAAACAGTTGTGTGGTTTAGATTGAAGTTAGCTAATGTTGTAATGCCTATAAATATGCAAGTTTGTAAACGTTTTCATCAACAGAAAAGTTAAAGAGAGCATGCATATATATTCTGTATGTTGAGTGTTGTGAGAATTTATCTAAACATCGAGTGAAAAATTACTAAGCTGCCTCAAATAAATCTCTTTCACCTCCAATTAATCTTGTTATGTTTCTTCTTTAATTACTATCCTATAAACCCAACAGTTCAATTAGTGGTACGAATTCCAAGAGACGTATAGCCACCGCGCTAACGCTCTCGTAATTAATAGGCGAGTAAAAAGTAAAATCATAGTATATATATACCGCCTTAAGTCATGTATTCCAAATCCTTCATTGCATATGAATTGGAAACTCGTTCAATCAATATAAACTCCATATATACCTTCAATCTTATTTCGTGAAACTACATACAGTCTCAAGTGCACCCCGACATCTATATTTTAACAGTTTCCTGACGAAATCCTTGGTATGGGATGTAATCGGCCTTATCCACCTTGTTGCACAAATACTGTCTTTTAACCAATATGTAAGAGAAAAGACAGCAAAACACGGTAGATGCAGTTAGCTAACACCCATGTACCTGACTAATAACCAAATGTGCACATTGTATCATTTTTAACTGGATTTGGTTTTATGACTGAAGAAAACGCAAACTTGAAAAAGGTAATGTAGACCGTACCATGCAGGAGCTAATGGAGATGCCAAAATTCCATGAAAGGATAAGGCCACCTCTAAGAGCAAAACAGGAGTTGTTTTCAGCTAAGTTGAAATTGAGAATCTAGTTTGATGAAGACAAGACATGTATGTATGTGAGCACCGTAGCCCCAGCAGACACCTGCATATAAGTAAAAAACTGAGATGAAGAAATAGGAAAAGATGACACTACAAAACTGCAGCCCAACCAAACTTGATATCTTGATGACACTGCAACGTAACAGAACATTTTTCTATTGACATTATTTCTAACTTAATTGATTAATATATACTGAATTATGTTAAGATACAATTAATTAAACAAATAGTTACCTGAAACAATACCTGCAAGGTGTACCCTCAACCAGAAGCAGGGATTCTGCTATATTATCTTGACCTGGAAAACTCGAGCTTCCTGTCTTGTCTTGCTCGGCAAAACTTGATTCTCTGTCGAGGCTTATCCTGGGCGAGACGTTTCTGTCATAATTTCACCTTCCGAGAGCTTTTTGGAGAAATCTTGGGTTGTTTTCTGATATCCTGTGTGCATGTCAAATATCAGGAACCAGAGGATTCACAACATTTTACAATTTATAGACCATATCTTCTCTTTGTTATATATTCCTAAAGGATGGAAGGTATGTATATAGTTTACATTTCCATTCACTAGTCCTTATCTGTTTAGAAAAATATTTCTTTTGCTTATTCTTGATCGAGCATAAATTGCAGATATTTTGGACAGTAAATTCAGCGCACTCAAGAGCCCAAAATACTTCCCAGAACCTGAAAGGTTTGATGACCCTTCAAGATGTGAGGGACTTGGACCCGCTCCTTTTATTACATTCGTACCATTTGGAGGAGGATCTAGAATGTGCCCCGGAAAAGAGTATGCTAGACTGGAAATCTTAGTTTTCATGCACAATTAATGTGGTTAAAAGGTTCTAGCTGGAAAAAGCAATCCCGAACGAGAAGATATAGTCTTCCAATCCATGCTTCTCCTACACCAGTTTACGGGCTTCCAGTTCACCTTCAGCCTTATGAGAAGAAATAAATCTGTCTTCAGTAGTGTTCCTGTGTTGCCAACTGCTCGAGTTGAACTTTAAAGATGTTCTGTTCCATATATATGGAGTATGTATATATGCAGCTGGCTGTTCTTTCTGCTTGTTTTCCTTATAAGTTGATGTATAAACTTCCTTTTTCTGTAAGTTAAAGCTTCAAGAAATGATTGAATTCATTGAATGAAAAGATGGAAAATACAGGCTTCTGTGAGCTGCTATTTATAGCAGTTACAATCTCAATGTACACACATTAATGCATACAGTACAAGTTAAATCCCTTTTCAGTTGGGATAAAATGGAAATGCGCTTTATTGAAAAAGCACGTTGCCTCATTCCTTTGGTAATTCGGCACGCTTTTCGGGTTCTTCCTCTTCAACCCCCCTCCCCCAAGCGCGCCTTAAAAACACACGTTTGCCACATAAAATGTTTAGTTTTCTCCCTCATTCGTAACACTACTAATTTTTAACAGTTGGTTATGTATTTTTGGTGTATCGTGTCATCTTGGTGACTTGGTGTTGTTGTAATTAAGCTATAGATCTCAGATCAATCATCAATTAAGGTCGCATGATTTTATAATTAACGAAGCTGTATGCATTGCAATTTACTAATATTGCACTGAGCACCGACGCTATATATAAATCCCGGTTCCATAATTAATTTGTTGAATTCCTTTTTCAAACTTTATGACACGGATATATCATTGAAGTCATTTTCAAACCTTTAGCTAGGTAGCTAGTTATTATAGTATAACGATAACCACAACTTTTATGCAAATTCTCATCACCCACACTGTCATTACTTATATGCTCGCTAATTTTGTCCACAAATCCATTTTCATTTAATTTTCCTCTTTTTAAGACGTTGGAATTCGGAAGACCCGAGATAATTTTTTTTTTAAACGACAAATATTACAACTTTTTCCACACTAATATTATACAAACTTTCTAAACCACTTTATAACTTCACGCCTAAACCAACCTTATAACTCCACCACCGCCATGGATCAAACTATACACCTTTCGTTCACTATTCCAACCCCTTACCGCTGCACCACCATATGATTCAAACCTGAAATAATTAACATCCTACAAATCACATTTATAGACTTGCCTTCTTGTTATGAAGGTCCAGTAAGTTGGAGTGTATAACTGTACGTTTGGCATCGGTTTAAAGTAAAACCATAAGGTGCTATGCTCAACAAAATACAATGAAGCTTGGTCTGACAAATTGTTAAATCAAGATTGTTAGATGCAAAAATAACCGTTTTGTTAAATCAAGATTGTTAGATGCAAAATAACCGTTTTGTTAAATCAAAAGTCCTATATAGTTTTGTCGTACGTACTAAAAGTCTAAAACTATTTAGAACGTACATCAACTTCTATTATCCAAAACAATGCAAGTACAATGTCGATCTTAAGATCCAGGCCTCTCAAACGAATCACACAAGACTCATCTCACTCAACATAAAACAAAGCACATGAACATTTAGCAAGGAAAACAAGTACATCAGTTCAAGGTGCACAGTTTCATAAACGCTGATTTCTAAGGAGGAACAACGTCCCGCAGCTTTGGCAAAACAAGGCAGCGAGTCCGTATTACTTCCTTGATCCTTTCTGTCACAAACTGGTTAGCATCCCCATGCTTGAAAATGATCTGGTTTTGCAATATCCATAGGGCATAAAGGGTTTCTGCTACAACAAGCTTTATCAGCAGCGCTTTTTTCCCTTTGCCAGTAGCGTTTCGCATTAACCACTGCACTTCAATGTCCCAAGCATCAGGTTCGTGTTTGATATTCATCCATTGCAAGATCTCCTTCCAAAGCGCTTTAGTAAAGCCACAGTTAAAAAACAAATGCCGGGTAGACTCCAATTGTTGGCAAAATACAAATAACCTATCATTCGGCAAAGTACAAATTTGTTATAAATTCACTCGCTCACACTTGGGATGAAAATTGAAGTTTAGGTCCAGTTTCAGCTTTTGAAGTTTCCTCTAGAGGTGCTCCATAACCAGAACAAAAAGTAGTGGCGAGATAGGATCCCCTTGTCGAATTCCTCTTTTTGCCTTCAAAAGTTTGCTAGGATTACCATTCACCAGATATCGATATGACACAGTTTTCACACAAATCATCACCCATCTGATAAACTGGGAATGGAAGTTCATCTCAATTAGAATCTCCTCCAGTGCACCCCAATCGATTGTATAAGCCTTAGTTCAAGTGGTTAGAATGTTTGTTTGCTATATATTTGGCCTGGGTTCAATCCTCACCGATGTAATTTAACAAAGGTCTATAACTATGTAGATCTATGACTTTAATGATTCGATTTGGCCGATTCATTAGCCTAATTACAATAATACTTGAAATAATCAATCTTTGCAATTGATTGCCTTTCCACAACATTTGTATAATTTATAATCATATTGGAGTGCCAATTTCACCCACCAAAGAGAAGCTTATCACCTCGTTTAGTACCATTTAATTTGTTCACCCCTCATACTGTTTTTTTCGTTTTAAAATGTAATGCATTCCACTTCTCAAACTATATTAAATTTCAAAAATTCAAAAATTTAAAGGGAGGGAGGTTGTAAATTCTAAACATTTCCACTCCCAAATTTGTACCGTCTAAATTAGCCAATCTATTTGCACACACTTTTGCACACCGTTTTATCCATTTAATCAGTTTGCCAAGGGTTATGAAGCAACACTTTGCATTCTTCAACCATCTCTTTCATCGTTATATGTTGATATTAATGGTTTTTGTTTGATCAAAATTGGAGTAGTAGGAGTTGTAGAAATTGTTCGGGACAACTAGTTAAATTGTATAAAAGTTACTGATATATGTTCAGAAAAACTGAATTTTATACTCTCAACTTTGAATTGAATATTTGTATACAATTGTAATGTGAGAATCTCATAATTCACTTTGATTCACATCTTTTACTCGTATGCCTTAACAAACTTTGGTTGAAGACGCACGAAAGGTAATAGACAGAATATGGAATATTACTTTGCAATTTAATTAAAAAAAAAGTTAACTAAGGACACATTAGCTAATGGGTTTAGTCATAGTAGGAGTTTCATTGGTATACATATATGCATTGTATTCTATGTATTTTTATTTTACATGGGATATATTCCGTAGTTGACTTTATCATGTTTTAATTTTAAATTCTACTAATTTGTAAATGTAATATAACATCGTAGTAGTATCATCATAAAATGCAAATGCATATGATTTTTTATTTCTTAAAAGAAATGTAAATGCAGTCAATGAGTCAACCAAAACGTTTACACGAGATTTTGGAATTCATTTGTGATTTTTCGTTGGAATAAATGAGCAACTGGATTTCCAAATTTGAAAAAATGCAGCAAAATGTGTGAAATTCGAAATCGATCGAATAGTTAGAAAAGGACAGAGATTATAGGTGTGGCTAAGCTAACTTACAATCAAAGACGTGTACACGTGGCAAAGTAGCAGTGGTATGTCTCCAACTGATTCCCGACGGTGGTGGCAATTTTGATATTTTCTCCAACTCAAATGTCATGTTTAACCTACTATTAAGCGCCAATTAGTTAAAAGACCTTATAGCTATGTTGTAACAACCGATTTTAGTCGTTATCTACACAAATTGAAGTAGCACTAAGGTCCAAGAACGTATATTTTTCCATTTGATTTAAACAAATTGAACTAGCACCAAGGTCGAAGAACGTTTTTTTTTTTTTTTTTCCATTTGATTTAAACAAATTGAACTAACACCAACAATGTATATTTCATCTAGAATTAGTAAAAAATTCTTTTCATTTCATTCAGATGATGATTATACCTAATTATATCGTTTCTAATTCTAATTTTCTTCCAACTCCCCATAAAGGTTTACATTGATTAATTAGTGTCATTCGTCACTATCACTAATTTAAACAAAACCTTCAAAGGAACCACTTCACTAAACAAGTTAGTGCAACTTTATCCAAGTGTACATCAAAGACCATTACTACATATTTAGTGTATTACTATCTCATCGATTTAGGCTCTTAATTAAGCTGTCTTGTAAAAAATAATAATAATTAAGCTGTCTTGTAAAAAAGGTAAATGAAATATTTTAGAATATTTTAAGAGATGAAAGCAAGATTTTGTAGGATTTTGACTAATCTTTTACCATCACTTTTTTACCATAACTAAGATGATTTCTCGAATCTTTTTATGTGTGCTAATATTTCTCACTAATTACGTGTGTAATCCGTGATGATTACAAACCTGACGATTGGAATCGTCGCAGTTAGCTCAAGTTTGGAACCAGATTTAGGTCCAGATTACTTGAAGAAGATTAGAAAAAAAAAAAAAGAAGTTAAAGATTGGGGTAAAAAAATTTCTCAAGCAGAGCTACATACATAAGAAACAAAAAATTGTTCGTAATTAAAGTAATTAAGACCAAAATTACTTTATTCTTTCTGCAAAAAAGTCACATGACACGATAGCGTTCTCTCTTCTTCGTCTTCTCCATTTGAGTCCCTACAGAAAGAAAGCCAGACAACACTGGTCTTTCTCATCTCTTCAACAAGAGTCCGAATTTCTCACACAACTTGCTTCCATATTATTCTCTCTTCTCTTTCCAAGAAATTCTCATCCAATTCCGTGAACCCAACTGGTACAAACACACACAAGTATTAACTATAGTACCGAAAAAAAGGTAAGTAAAAAAACCTTGTTGCCGACCGACAATGGCATCATCGATAACAAAGTACGCACCCATCAATGGCATCTCCGAGATGAAACCACATTTTTCCATTCTCAAAACCAAAAGAAGTGCCGCCTTTGCTTACTCTGTTCTCTTCCTCTTCATCGCCTGCACAATCTTTCTTGCCTTCACACCTTCTTCCAACTCTTCTTCCCCTTGGTTCACCAATATCTTCTCTGTCGGTTCTAACACTTCCAGTGTACTTTTATCAGATGACTCTTCTGACAGATCTCACTTCTCTTCTTCTTCTTCTTCTTCTGTTTACAATTATCTCTTCCCCAACTCCTCTAGATCTCCTATTAACCAAACCCTTTTGCCTCTCCAAAACCAAACTCTCACTAATTACACAGCCCAGTTACAGAAACCCTCTCCACAAGACTCACTCAACAACCAAACTGTCGGGAATAATCAGCAATTCGATGATAAAGGTGGAGTCTTGGTGCAAAATCTGACTTCAATTGCTGCCCCAAATTCCACAGTTTCTGCAAATGACACTGTAAGTCCATCCCCTAAGCCTGTAGTTTCTACAAGTGATGATGATAAAGTTGGAGTCTTGATGCAAAATCAGACTATAAATTCAACAGTGTCTGCAAATCAGACTGTAAGTTCGTCATCACCACTGGCAAATGATGATAAAGTTGGAGTCTTGAAGCAAAATCAGAGTACAAATGATGCCACAGTTTCTGCAAATAAGACTGTAAGTTCATCATCATCACCAGTTTCTGCAAATTTGACACTTAATTTAACACCAAAGCCGGTGGTTGTTGAAAAGGGTTTGGAGGTTAAGAATTTATCTTCTTCCTTCATGAAGAAACAGAGCACTAAGGAGAAAGATGGGGTTAATGATCTCATTGAGTCCTTGAGGAACTGTGATTTCTTTGATGGGAATTGGGTCACAGACGAGTCTTATCCACTCTACAAGCCTGGTTCTTGTTCTTTGATTGATGAGCAGTTCAATTGTTTTCTCAATGGTAGACCTGATAAGGCCTATCATAAGCTTAAATGGAAGCCCAAGAGTTGTACTCTTCCCAGGTCTGTTTTCAAATCCTCTGTTTTGCTTTCCACAAGTATTATGTCTAGCGTTTGTTTTTGAATTCAAGTGTATGGTTTAGTTACAGTTTGTTCTTGAGTAATGTAAGTTTACTGATTAATTTAGTTGCATTAATCTTGAATATTCTCAGATTGGATGGAAGCCACATGCTGGAATTGTTGAGAGGAAAGAGGCTAGTTTTCGTTGGCGATTCTCTTAATAGAAATATGTGGGAATCTCTTATTTGTATCCTTAAAAACTCTGTTAAAAACCAGAAGAAAGTGTATGAACAGTCTGGCCGGCATCATTTTCGATCCGAAGCTTCTTATTCTTTTGTATTTGAAGTAAGTTGTTATTAATCAATTTCTGTGTAACATGGGATTTATTTGAGTTTTTATCTTATCGAGTTTGCTAAAATCTTTGTAGGACTACAAGAGTACGGTGGAGTTTTTTGTATCACCGTTCTTGGTCCAAGAATGGGAAGCTGCGGATAGAAATGGGAAGAAAAAGGAAACGCTTCGATTGGATTTAATCGGTAGCTCTGCTCAGAAGTATAAGAACGCTGATATTATCGTATTCAACACTGGACATTGGTGGACTCATGAGAAGACTTCCAAAGGGTAAAACTTGTTTAACGTGGATAATGTACTAACTGGAATGTGCTGTGATTCAATGGTGTTAAAGTTCCATCGTGAAATGTTGCAGGAAGGACTATTATCAGGAAGGTAGTCATGTGTATAGTGATTTGAATGTGCAAGAGGCATTTCGAAAGGCTTTAACAACATGGGGAAGATGGGTGGATACCAATGTCAATCCCAAGAAGTCATTAGTCTTCTTTAGGGGATATTCTGCCTCTCATTTCAGGTACCCATATCGCCTTGCTACAGTCTTTAGGAGTGATTGGTTTCTTTTAATGTTCGGTCTGTTCTTATAAGATATGTATAATGGAAATGTTGTTGATGGAGAAGATGCTGGGTGTTCATGCCTTACAGCCACGATGTTAGAACTTAGAACTATATAGATCCTTTATGAACACTATTTGATTGATTTTGGTCTCACTGTCATTATATGAGGCCTGAATTGTTCTTGTTTTATGAACCCTAGTTGTTAAATTTCTGTTACTTTGGTGCAGCGGTGGGCAGTGGAATTCTGGAGGGCAATGTGACCACGAAACTGAGCCAATAAAGAACGACACATATCTCACCAATTACCCGCCTAAGATGCAAGTTTTGGAGAAAGTGTTGACAGGAATGAAGACCAGTGTAACATATCTCAACATCACACGAATGACAGATTACCGCAAGGATGGCCATCCATCAGTATATCGTAAACAACATTACACCGAAGAAGAGAAACGATCTCCCTTTAGATTCCAAGACTGCAGCCACTGGTGTCTACCTGGAGTACCTGACTCGTGGAATGAAATCCTCTATGCTGAACTCTTGGTAAAACTGAGCCAAAATCAGCAATAAAAGAAGTCATAGGTGAATTACCTAATGACCTGTACTATTACAATTGTTTGTGTTCGTTCGACTCGGCTTCGCTTCGAATCAAGAAACCTCGGTACATACCGCCCGCTAGGCCGCTACGGACCCTGTGTTCTCAAGAGTACATAATATTGTAGCACATGAAAAATTGGCAGGCTCATATGACATGAAGGTGAGTCTAAAGAAATGTTTCATCACACTTTTTTTGTTCTTTATAGTAGCCATATATAGAGAGGGTCAGAGATACTTGTATGTTAAGGAGAGTTGGTATTGTTGGAATTTGCTACAACTATTGAAAGTGGCAAAAGTGGCTCGGTGAAATGTACATTTTTTATTATTTTGTTAGAACTAATAGTATAGTTTATGAATATCCTTATCTTATGTCTATTTGGTAGTAGTACTTTAATTTGTCTGATCCCGATTAATAATACTAATACGCTATGATTAAGGGGTCAAGCTTTATGATTAAACAATACTAGGGGTTAGTACGGCTTATATTTGTTTTGTTCTCGAAGTTTCATCGTGCTTGCATATATTCCATTTTATGTGTTTTTAATAGTTTTAAGTACTTATCAATGGTGTTAGATCGAATTAGTTTCGGCAATAGAAATGTGACACGGGATCTTAATGCAATTGATTTCATTAAATTAAAGCTTATGGTTAGATTATCTACTTCACATGGGATGTTTTGACCAATGACATAATGTTAATGTTGGCATTAATTATGTCTATAGGTAATTAATTACCCCAGTCGGCTTAACTGTGGTTTAGGTTGATAAGTTTCAGTATTTGCCAAATTGCCACTTGTAGGCCAGCCAATAACATAGAGGTCCCTTTCTTTTCAATGTTTTAATTATTCTGTACTCTCCGCCACTTTACTTTGGACAGCTCTCCATAGACCTTTTTATTTGTTTTACATTAAAATTTTGGAGTACTACGAATAAGATGCTTAATCAACGCTAGGTTTATCACAGTGCATATTCATCTAGTTTTCGTTCTTGTTTCATTTTCTCATTTCCCAGCTTGTCCGGACTCCGGTGCGGTTATGAAATGTTTTTTTTTTTAAACGGTAAATTTTTTGGACTCCAAATATTACAAGAGAAAAATTAAGGTGCATAAGAGGTGCGTCCAATACAGAAAACGAGGTTTCAAAACCAAAAAAACAAACACAACACATTGATATCCTCAAACGAGGTTTCAAAACCAAAAAAACAAACACAACACATTGATATCCTCAAACTCTTGTGGGAGAAGTAAATTTTAACCACTTTTTCGTCTAATAAATCTTACCACTAACGGTAATTCAAGAAATAGCTTACCGTAAGAGCATTAGCTAACCTTGAAAAAAAAAAGTACCTTAGGCTTAGGCTTAAGTCTCTTTTATGTTCATCTTAAAATCAATCAATTCAATTCAAATTACTTTAGTTGTTTTTTATACTATAAATAAGTTCAATTCAAATCAATTTAGTTCCATTGAAACGAAAAAAGTATAGCCTAAGTCGAGATTTAGACACCATTATTTGATTTAACCATTTCGCCTCGCACACTTATCTCGACCTTAACCAAACACCTCAACCCTTCAATTTTAATATACACAAACTAATAATTGACATCTGGCAAAATCGTTTTTAGATTTAAACTTCAATATTATACGTTACAATAGTGGAGCGAGGTGGGTGCGAGTGATTGGTTTGGGTAAATTGCAAGAAGGAAGTTGGCAATGGTTTGAATACTCTGTTTTGGTCGGAGAGATGGGGAGGTAGGGCTAAATCGCTAAAGGATGTGTTCCCAAGACTTTTCTGGTTAGAATCAAGGAAGGATTGTCTTGTTGGGGAAAGACTTGTGGGAAATCTTCGTACCTTGACTTTTCATGGGGAGTGGAGAAGAGAGTTGTTAGTTCGGGAAAAGGAAGAGTAGGTGAAATTAAGAGAGGAGGTAGAAAGATCAACGTTGAGAGATGGAGTAGAGGACACTTGGGTTAGGGGCGCTATAAAGGGAGGAGGATATACTACTAGTGAAGGTTATCAAGAACTTAATGCTCATGGAGGGATCATAGAGATTGCACGGTGATATAAGGAAGTTTGGTTGAAATATGGGCCTTCAAAGGTCAATGCTTTCGTGTGGAAAGCCCTACAAGACCGGTTACCCACAAAAAGGTAAACCTTAGAAGAAGAGAGGTCTTTTTGAGTGACACGGAATATCTTTGCAAATGGTGTGGGAGGGAAGAAGAGACCTCATGACAGTTCTACGGGGTTGCTCATTGTCATGTAAATTGTGGGATTTGATGGGTAATTAGATTCAAGTAGGCTATCCTTTAGCTAATTCGTTGGTGGAGTGCCTAGAAGCTTTTGTTGGTGCAACTCCAAGAGGGAAAAAGAGAGTATGGCAAATATTTTGGCATGGGATCCTATGAAATTTATGGTTGGCAAGGAACAAACTCTCCTATTCAAATAAAGATTAATATCCTTGGGAAGTAGTCGAAAAGATAAAAATATACATTGTTAGTGGTGGCTAAGAGGGAAGGGTATTTTGAAAACAAATGCTAGTGTGGTGGATTGGCTTTTGGAACCAAGACAATGCCTAAACTTTTAAGTGTTCCTTTCGGTATCTAACGATTAATAAGTTTATCTCCTTGTCTTGTTGTCTCGTGTAGGTGCCAAGAGGTTGAACCTTCCTTAAGGTGGTCAGGTTTATGTGTTTTCGGGACCTCTCTACTTTGGTGAGTAGATTCGAAAAGGA
This sequence comes from Plantago ovata, assembly GCA_028274465.1. Lineage (NCBI taxonomy): Eukaryota > Viridiplantae > Streptophyta > Magnoliopsida > Lamiales > Plantaginaceae > Plantago > Plantago ovata. The sequence continues at coordinate 115,359,603 of CM051456.1, read as the reverse complement.
AATTGATCCTCTTGGGATCATTCCTTTTTCGGATTTTAATCCAAGGACTTGAGCTTCTTGAGTCAAGTGTAAAAAGTTCGGAGAACTCAGAGTCTCGTGTTGAGGCTTTAAATTGCTTGCCACTTGCCGGTTGTGTGAACTTAAGAGAAGGGATAAGGTTAACATAAGTCGTAGTCATCCCGCATTAATAAGGATGGACCTTGACGTTTGATGAAGTTTCGGATGTTCCTATCTCAAAGTTGCTTGTTTTAAGTTCACTTTCCGACATAGGGTGTAGGAGCGTGATCGCATGAGGCTTAGGGTTGGTGCGCGTAATTGGTTTCATGTGAGGTGCTTTTGAGTTTTGGCCCTTGTGGGGGTATTGTTCATCATCCGGTTATCCCATCCTTTGGTGCTTTGGTGCGGCACATTTTGTTGCCTTGCGGTTTGATGGGTTCTTTAGCACCATCTTGTTTCTTGTTTCATGTTTCAAATCAAGACTTGTGTGAAGTTTGATCTTGCGAGGTTTTAGGTTGCTTGGTTGGGAGGGTGTGTAGTGCTAGTTTTCTTGTTGGTATGGTATTGGTGTAGAGGTTGGTTTTGTATTTCTTCTTGCCTAGAAGTGGTTGAGGCTTTGGTTGTACTTGTATTGAGTCATACCTCCCTTTTTCGTGAGTGTCCCGTGGCCCAAATGAGACCATCATCTTTCATATCTAGCTAAGTCCCCTAAACTTATTACGAAAGATATGCCCACTCCTTTGGACTTGATTAAGAGTTGATGGTACAACTTGCAAACTCCCCGGATCTTGGGCTCTTACTAGTAGGATGGACACACTAGACGAGGGGTAGGTCAAGTTTTTGCCACGGTCATAACGGTTAGGGGGTGTACGCTTTTTACTTCTCTTATTTGTTAGGTGTTTTTATAAGCTTTATGCTAGAGGTGGTTGTAACGTAGTACTTTGTAAATTTGAGCATTTCTTATGTTTGTAAATTTGAGCATTTCTTATGTTTGTAAATTTGAGCATTTCTTATGTTCCGTCCGATTAATATATTTTTTAGCCGTTTAAAAAAAATAAAAATTTACGTTACACCCACAATTATTATTAAGAAGACGATCAAAATGTTTAGAGGTTTTTTGGTCACGAGTCCAATTACACAAGCTAGTGCGCGTGTGTAAGTAACATACTTATGTGTACCATGAAAAAATGATAGGGTTGTGTACATTATTTGATTTGATTATGAACATAATAAGTGTATGTGCTGGTTTATATATAGTGGTATAGTATATACTCGTATATATAAAGATTATTATAACTGCACCTCTCCTTTTCCGACTCTATTCCACGCACCATCTCATAAGTCCCATTTATTATGTATAGGTATAGTATATGAATGAATATGTGTAATTAAAAAGGAACTAGTAGCATAAGACACAGTTTTAAGGTTAGTTATTTTCCATGTTAGTGATTCACATGGGATGTGTTTTTAGCTGAAATTGTCGGCTTTAATTTAAGCGTGGCATGAGCAAACAAATTAAAACCAATCAATGCATGGTTGAGTTGAGTTGAGAGGTCGATCGCTAGCTTAAATGTGAAGTAACATGCTAACTGATGCTCTTCACTGTTACCTGCCGCCTCCAGAGCAACAACAACTCATCATTCTCCATTATTAGGCTACTTTAAAGCAAGGCACACCATCATACCTTTTGCTTCTTTTAATCTTATTACTAGTCACTCTTGAATATTACTGAGATTAAACAGTTTTTCTAAAGTCGGAAAGACCACATCAATCAGGAGATTACGGTTTTGACTATATTACCATACTAGCTACTTGTCTTTTATTCCAAGTAGACCGTGTAATTGGATTCGTTTTAAAAAATGTACACAACCCTATTGGTGAAATTTGGGTCGGATTGGGTTTCAATGCCAACCCTATTGATTAAGTGAAATTTTCGTAAAATCATTGGGTCGGATTGATCAAGTACACAACCCTATAGATTGAGTGAAATTTTCGTAAAATCATAATTTTCATTTTGTTTTTCAAAGTTCTTTTTTTTTTTTTTTTTTTTTTTATGATGTTGGGATTTATACACCGGACAAATCCATGGATTGACATAATAGCCCGTACTCATGGGCTGATATTCAAATTGATATGTTGTTGGCCCCACAGATCAATACATGTTCTTTTTTGCGCATTGAAAATTTTCAAGTAGGTCTGCCATCTTAAGATTTCTCCGAAGCAAACATGTTTAATGTATTTGGATGAATTCTTGAAGAAAAAACACCTTGTTTTGTTAGTATGAATAACATTTAAAATCTCTTTAAATTGTCTGAAATTCTCGAACTTAGCAGCATTTACATTACTACGCTTATTTGCTTCGGTTCCACAACATGTCGGCCCTGAGTAGGCTGACCATTAACGTTCTATTGGGCTGACATTACAGGGCTAGAAGATAGTTATAACTGGGCTTTTATGACGTACCCAATTGGACTAGTGCTGAAATTGAACCCAAGTTAAAGCATGGTATATGGTGATATATATTTTTTGTTTTAGCTTTTTCTTTAAAGGAAAAAATTGGTCAATTTTCCAAGTTGGCAAAATAGATTTGATTCCCGGTTGCCGGTAAAGGTCGTCATAAAAATTGGTTACACATTTGTCCACCAGCAGAAACAGCAGCACAGATGACTTGACCTGGCAATTTTGGCATGGCTGGCTTACTCAACATCATTTGTTTGCTTGTGGCGTGGGATACCAATAACCCCAATAGCAATTTATTAAGGCTACCAATTCATGATCAATTAATTTCATATCATATAGTACAGTACAATACAATTAATTAGCTTCTAATAGATCATTAAAATCCCCCAGTTAAAACATCTCATTTGTGATAAAACAGTCTGGGGTTGTGGAACGCCCTTCTTACAAATAATAAAAAAAATTAATTATGTGTAATATTATCCATAATTTAAGATTTCATCCCTGAAACTTTAAATATAATTCCTTTTATATTAAAAATTTACTGAGCAATATATATGTTGTTCAAGGAAAAGCTTATGGTTTATAGACTAATAAAGATGCTCTCTCTCTAGCCCTTTCTTAAAACTATAAAGAACATTAACATGTCCTTATGCGACATTCTAATCACACCAATTAAGAAAATTTGTTTGAGACGTGATGGTTCGAGTTTAGTTATCTTTTTATATATATAAAAATTGTTATAGATGGAATTATCATTAAGGGCGGCCATTAATTGGCCTAATTAATTCACATATAAACATTTCTTGAAACAGCAAAAATTTAAAATATGGAATATGTACCCATGCACATGTACTGTAGCTTCTCTTCCCATACATTGAATCATATCTAATAAAGTAATGTTTACATAATTAGCCGAAACCCTCAGGCAAATTGAACAAGCAAGTAACAGCATATATGTCTGAGCAAAATTAATTAACATATATAAGTGATCCATTTTAAGTTAATACTTCATCAATTTAAACAACAAAATGTATCATGCATGCATATTTATATATAATCTTTTCATTGATAAAAAAAATTTAGGATTTAAATTTGGCCGAGCAAGCTGTTCAATGATCTAGCTTTGACAATCCTAGTCCTCTTCTTTGTCACACCCAAAGGCAGCAACTTCCTCTCCTCCTCTCCACCACCAAATGATGTCTGTGTAATTTCTGCGTGACGACGGGCACTTGACATGCTTCTGAGTCTCCCTTTTCCAAGATGATGCTCGCACAATGAGTATCCTACCAATGTCGGCTGGCAGCACCGCCAACCCCTCCCATTCACACGACTGCACCGTGAACCCTCCATGATCACATTCCCTCTCTTCATCTTCTTCCCACCACTACTCGTTGATTCGCTAACCTCAAACTGGACAATATTGTTGCATTTGATGCTTGTCTCCTGTAATGCTGTTTCTTCTTTTCTTTTGAAGCTATCATTTCTTTTCTTCAAGGGATCATCAAGCTCATTATCTCCTTCATACCAGTTCCCTTAAATAAGAATGCATCGATCAGAATCAACTCGTTAGGGAATTTTCATATAAATAAATGAATTCGCCACACAACTCTAAACATGTTCGAACTTTTAGAAGAGATTAAATTTTTCAGCAGCAAGTAGAATTTCAGTGTAATTTAGAAAATTTTCCATATATAGCAGTTAGTAGTCTAGTGCATGAATCTTATATACAGTGTCTTATTGTATAAATTTACATTGATCAAATTCAACCTCTTGAGTTGGTTAATTGGTTTTATTGTAATTCTACTTCATTCGTTCTGGACCAAATGTCACATTTGATTTTGAATACAATGATTGATTAAGGAATAATATGACAAAAATAAGAATATAATTTATGTATGATTTAGACATATATAAATGGAATATGTGAAATCTGATTTGAGAAGTAGGGAAGTAATGTATGCATGTGTTTATATCAACAGTAGTAGGTCCTAGCTAGTGTTGAATTACAGAATTTGGCATGTTGCACCGTTAGAGAATACAATACCTTGAACAGCAGCAGCTGCAGAAGAGGAAGAAGATGGGTCATGTATCATAATTCTCTTATTACTAGTCATTGCTTGATGATCATTAGCTGATGATGGGGTGGTAATTACACTCCTGAAATTAATTAAAATAATAAGCAGCTAATTAATTTAACAAACAAGAAGAATATATAAGCTAAGAGTAGTATTATTATGATACATACATATATAGATGAGTGCAACAATTAGCCTGGAGATGGAATGAAGTGATTTATGGATATGAATGTTGTTGCTGGGGGACCATGTGGTAAATAAACACTCACTATTATATACCCCCATGCTAACATGCACCACACCACATGGGCTATTATCTTTTTATTTCTCAAACTAACATGATAAAAAGCCACCACCAAATTAAAACAAAATATATTATATAAAAAATATATATACATATATGCATCACAATGACATGAATCATGAATGTATATATCAAATTAAAATTAAATGCAAAATACATTTACTAGTAGTCTAGTACTGTACTAGTCTCTATATATAAATACAAAGTTTTAATGGTTATTTAATTATGAGATTGAAACAATTAATATCGGATCAACAGTTCTCCCACTTCTTTCTGATCTAATCTTTTGCTTGGGTGCATATATATAAGTAAGATTAAAAAAAAAAAAAAAAAAGAACCCTGAAAAGAAGATAATTCATGATTCATCATTTATCCTTTGTTCTAAAACAAAACTATCCTTACCTAATGTTATGAGTAAAGGTGTGGGTTTCTTCCACTTTGAATGTCTCATCAATTACCAATTTCTGCAAACAAAAACATAAATAGAGACAGGTAACTGGTAAGGTATAGCAGAAATAATTAAAACTATAGTGCTAGTAGTATTATTATCAATTAACATGACAATAATAATAATAATAATGTGCAAAGCAATGAGTACTGAGTGAGTGAGTGCAATAATATTCTGGTGCAATTACTCAATTTCTACTACAGAATTGAACCAGAGACTACACAGTTATATTATGAGTGCAACATTTTTATTTTATTTATTTTTTGTTTTGAAAAAGTCATGGGTGTAGTGTATGTAATGTAACACCCATTTTCTCACACACAAACACACACTTGAACGTGTTTTTCTTTTTTAAGAAAAAGTTTACCTTGTTGTCTTCGGTAAAGAGCCATGTCTTGATTATGCTACGAATCGCCATGATGTGATCGAACGGTGGATCAGAAGACGTCGGAGGCGGCGGCCTAGAGCGGCGGAGGTGGGGATCTGAACGGAGAGAAGATTCTACGAGGAAACGCTTTCTGATCCTCATGGTTTTAGTGAACAGGAGGAGTTGAAGTTGAGAAAACTATGTGGTGGTGGTAGTGGTGTAATGAAAATTGTTGTTTGTGTTAGAAGTGCAATTGAGAAAAGGAAAATATACAAGGAAAGGGTGCTCACGATGTATACATGTTGGGTGTGTTGTGTCAGTTGGTTAATTGTGTATGTTTGTTTCTCTGTGTTGTGTTTAGAGAGAGAGAAAGAGAGAGAGAGAGTTTTGATTTGTTGCACCAGAGAAACAGTTTGAACACGCACAATGTGTGTGTGAGTGTTTGAGACTTAGAGAGAGAAACAATCAAAGGTGGAGTTCTTGAGGAGGGGTGGCACGTGTGAAGTAGTGGCACGTACGAACTAAGGAAGAAGAAGTTGGGTTGGGTTGGGTCGGGTCCTAGGTGGGGGTGGGGTCATGGTGGGTGACCGGTTACCTGGGTTCAAAAGCTACGGACCATGACAGATTGATTTACTCTCCCCATACAGGGTGGATACGCTCAGCTAGAGCCTCTTACCAGGGGCGGAGCCAAGAACTAATATCGCCTAGTGCACATATACGAAAATAGTGTTTTTATTTACTGTAAGACAAATTATTATTGTTTTATAATAGAAAATATTTGAAGTATCAAAACTATACAACACTAGAGGTAATAATTTTATTAATAATTCACAATTTATGTACAGTATCACAAAGAAAAATAACAAATAATGTCAAAATAAGTAGTGCAATATGTAGAAAATTATCAAAAATGAACTAATATATAATTAAAAACAAAAAAGAGGGTAGTGCAGGAGCACTACCCTGCCCATGAACAGCTCCGCCCCTGCTCCTTACCCATTTGCGTTGCACCCCTGAAGGCGACGGTCACATCAGTTCTAGTTAAAAACTTTTTACATATTTTTTCCTTAAAATTCCAATTCTTTACATTTCATTATTTGAATCTATCTCATATTTTTTCATCTACACACTGATTTTTTTCTACTATCTGATTTTCGCACGAATTTTAATTAGTATGTTATATTATGTGTTTAATTGGTGTCACATATAAAAAAGATGTAAATAAATGAATATAGTGGATAAAAAAAGTAAACGTAAAGAAATAAATGTGAATGGTGCATTCTACTCGCACTACTACTATACCTTCCTTGAATCACATTGATTTGGTCCCGCACTTCGTGTTAGAGTTCTCTTCTGTTTTAAAAGTAGTATTAAATTTATATTTGTACATTAATAATTAATTACTGCGTGTATGTTGGATACAAAAATATGAGAAGAAGTTCAACCCCAAGCATCGAAGTTGTTTCTAAATTCTAAACAAAGAAAAAAACCATGACTATAATTCTATATATAAATAAATCCTGTTCAAAGATTGAAAAACAAAAATAAGCTAAAATTAGTTTGGAACCCGACCCACCTTATGTTCTTGCTTACACTTTTACTCACACCGTATCAATGTTGGGTTAAAGCCATTAAGTACAAGTTAGAATTTCAAATATGTTTAGTTTGGTTGAAATCATAAAAACTATACATATTGCAACTGTTGGATGACCGGCCGAGTGTTAAGGTGTTGGAGTAGCACATGAGAAGTCGATAATATAGAATATGATTAGGGTACAATAAATAGATAGTTTTGCTAATTTTTTTATAAGTTCAATAAAAATATGAGTAAAACACAAAAGTCAACTAAAAGTCAGTATTATTCTTAAACTCATTGTTTTCCTTTCAAACTTTTACTATAACCGAAAACAAATAAAAGGATAACAGTGTTTCTCAAAAACAAATAAATAAATAAAAGGATAACAGACTAACAGTTGTTGGTTGACAATGTTTAGAAGTAGACCCAAAACAAAACTATATATCCTATACATGAAAAGAAGAAAAATATGCAGTAACACTTCAAATTTATTTAAAAGTTGATAATAATCTATCTAATGGAGAATTTTAGTTGTGTCAAGTGGCATTGACGTCGAAAGAGTTGGTCAACCTTTTGATCCTGCAATAGTTTAGTTTAATTGTGGGAATGGTTGGCGGACAAAGTTGGCTTCGATTCGATACTCCCCATGCCAGGTCGGCTCAGATCATCTTACAACGCAAAAAATGCGTGAGTAGTACGCGTTATTCATGACTCATTTCTGAATATCGCATCAACTATCAGCCAGTATTCACGTAATAGTGTTTCAGAAGGTTGGGTATATATAATGTGCGTGGTATTGAATTTAATAAATGATAAATGATATTTATAATAAAATTGTGATATAAAAGTTTGAAAAAAAATAAGAAAAACAATCTTATAAAATAGAACGAAAAAAAAATCTGTAAACGATCTAAAAACCTCATACATTGAGCCCTTGCAACATCGATTTTGAGAAACATTAAATTTAGGCTCTATTTTATTTGTTTTATGTGATAGTTTATTAATTTTAATTCAATTCAGTTTTGTTTACCTATATTCATTCAATAAAGTTCAAGTTCAGTTGAATTTAGGTATGATTAGTTGTTTTCAGGCTTATCTCTAATGCTATTTCCATCGGTTATTCCCTCTAGCTCAAACCTTATCTCTTATGCCATGTAACTTTTTTACTTATACTCAAACATAAAAAAAATAATCTCCAGCAGTCATCCCTTTTTAAATTCAATTTTTACATTTAATTGTTCATTTATTTTTTGTTTTACTTTTTAACAAGTAAATTAAAAAAAATAAGAATAAAACAAAAGTCAAAAATAAAATAGATTGAGTTTGCTTTCTGATAAAAAAAAAAAAAAAGAAAAAAAGACATTGAATTCATATTGTGATGATCATGCCATCTTAGCTCAGACGCCCAATAACATGTGAGCATGAATATAGGTCATTTTCGATGGCTCACACAGTGCCGAAGATAACCTAAACACGAGTAGAGAGCCCAATTGCTTAGGCATCGTATTTCCTAGAGCATCCCTGCCCAAATTTCTAAGGTCCCATACTAGGCTTACTGAAATTAAATATTTGAAGCATTAGAATTAGAGAAGAAATATAACACATGTACAACTTATGACTCTGTTTACTTCAATGTCTTTTTCCTTCTATATTCCTTATTTTTCTCAATATTTCATTAATGAAGATTTGATTAATAGTTTGAGGCCCACTTGAAATTCGCAAAGGGCCTCTTAATTAAGACGGTCATAATTATTTTTTATATTATAAATATACAAGTACAATTCATCTTTATTCACTTCATATATCCTGTATGAACGAAACGAAAATTACTGATAGAGCCTTATTTGCCCAATTGCTCATTAAGTAGAAGTTTTAATCTTCAACCGATTTGAGATAATGTAAAATATGGAAAAAGAAAATAAAAAATTCAACTACATGTATAATTCCTATTTGAACATTAAAATAGAAGAAACAAGTATTGGCTCAAGTGATAAGGGACTTGAGTTCACTTAAGTTAAGTAAGGTCACGGTTTGAGTTTTAAGAATGTAAAAAGCATTGTTGGGACTTGGGAGAGCCACCCCGTAAAAAAGAGTCCGACAGTGCTAGGTTGAATTAGTTGTAAAAGAATACCATTACAAATTGAAAGAAAAAAAAAGTTAAATGTGTGGTGGATTCTGTTCAAGTTACCATATTCTTTTTCAACACGAAGTAGTATAAAAGAACAGTAGCGGTTTTGTGTACGATTGCTTAGTATACAGTGATAGTTGACAGTTGAAACAAACAAGAGAGTCGATAGTATGATGATAGTACCATGAGATCAAAAGAAGCCACACCATAATACTATGGACTAATACATGATTTTACATATACTTCTTGCAGCAGACATCATAAGATTTCTTACCAAAACAACCATCTTTTGAGTCATCCTTGAAACTAATTTCTGTTAAATGTCCATATCATATTGTATCATTTGATTTGATGTGTGTGTAACATATTCCTAGCTAGTTATTATGCTTTCAATAGTACTCTTATCCTGCTGGCTGCTGCAGGATGCTTGTTGATCTTCCAACATCTTATGAGCACATCAGAAGTTTAGACCAAAATGGACGCTTCAAATTCACCTGAAAATCTTGAAAAAATGTTAAAACTCTCTGAAGCCTGTGTTCATCAGTATGTCATGAACTAGAATAAATAAAATCGGGATAACTTACATCTTTCGTTATGGTCTGTTCTTTCAACTGAGCATTGTTGTTTGTCCCAACGTACTTGCGACCCTTGTTGTTGTGGTTGTCGTTTTGGCCTAATTCCGACCAAACATTGGAACCAATCCCAGTCGCAGGCGCCAGGCTTTGCTCTCTCCTGAAACTTCTCTTGCCAAAATCAGAATTTGACTGTTTGGAGACTTGTGATTTCTGCACCGTTTTCTTGGGATCAGTCGTGTAGTGGTATCTCTCTGGATGTACAGATCCTGGAAAGATCGGTTGTTGATGACCAGAATGATACAAGTTAGCCTGATTTCTGTTCTCCTTAACTGGAGTAGACTTTCCAATATCAAGCGAAAAGCAGGCATCGCTAAATTGGCAACTCGGGAGAGTAAAAGCTTCAGAAATCAGAGTTGAGTGGTCTCCTGAATGAAGCTGCTCGGAACTAACATCTTTCTCATGGTTTTGACCCCTTCGCCCTTCCATCCTTACTGAAGCTGGTTCTTTCTGATATGCAACTGAAGTAAAATAACCTTGGAAATGTCATAGGCATGTAGAAATTAGAATGACACACATTTGAAAGAGCCTGTACTTGATGTCCTTTTCAAATTAATCCAAAGCAATCCATTTGTCAAGAACTATGTAGCCGGCCAACAGTTTATACTCCTACATTGTATATGTTGTAGCAAATAGAAACATCCTATGCTGAACTACCAGATCCCATATAATGTCATTTTGCATCTGTTGTTTGTTTCTAGTTATAACCTACATAGTGTGAACTCTCTTAGCATCATATGTTACTTGACTGTGGTTCCTAATTCCTAAATTGCTGCTTGCAAATCTCACTGCATGCACCAGTTACTCTCAGGTACCCGCAAAAACCGTAGATGTTTAATAAATTTTAATAGACTTAATCAACACAAACCGGCAACTATATTTTGACATAGTCTACTGGGATAGTTTATGAAGTATCATATCCAAAGTCAAGTTCCTGAAAATTTATTCACTTTTAAAAAGATCAAGGAGAATATATGTATTGAACCAGTTCTCTGTATCATTAACCAATCCTTTGCATTTTCTTCATTATAATCAGACTCTAATAATCTTGCATTACTATTCAAGGTAATGATACTCATACTATATATTCAACTTAGGACATGGACCATGTATATCGGACTTCTGGTCAGTTATTTAAGCATTGACGAAACAACAGAGTAGTGTAAGCATGCGTATTCCTGAAGGCGTATTCACTCTATCTTTGAGACGTTGTAATACTTATAATTGACAACAATAGACCTTCAATTTGGAGACATCAACTGTGATATATATAGTAGGAGTAACAGAAAGTAGGAGTTCCAAAGAGGCCTAATCCGGAAATCTGCAGTTGTTAAAAGGCCTAATAGTAGTCAATTTGAAAACAGGAAATTTCTCTCTGGATATATACAGTATATCATTAGCCTAAACATAGTGTCAATGTATACCTCAGTTGATAAATTTGCATGGAATAACAGATAGAGCTCAGCTAAATTAAGACTGTACATAGATTGAATACACAACAATAACACACTCCATCAGGCTTGGTGATTATATATATGTTATGTATCAACTTTCAAGGGAGACTAAACTAGAAACTTTTCGATCATGTATTGGCAGCAGCAACAACTTCGTTACAGCTTACCAACAAGCAAGCAACAACAAAGATAGTTGACTTTGATTGTAAAGATTAAAACCAACCTAACATGTAGGCTAAGGCCAATACTTTTGCTTGAACTTCCTTCGAAGTCAACTTCAAGCTAGTTCATGAAATTCATAGTCAATTAAACCTGTTATAGATCTATCATTAGTGATCCAAACATTTCCCACTTGCAAAAAGTTTAGACTAAGTACCATGTGCATTAACAAGCCCAATTAAGTTCTGATTTGGTAGATCTTACTACAACTTATCCAAGAGATCGAAATAGTACGATAGAATCACACAACACAGAAATTAATGGAGTACATGCATTTCAGCCACCAGCACCCCTTGACCCTCTACAAAGTCCAGCCTCATGATCAGAACTTCCAATGTCACGGCTGTAACTTACAGTGTCACGATTCAATCTTCGTGTGCTGGAAATGCAACTTCTTCCTGCATGAGCATTGCGGCAATGCAAATCGGTATGTCAAGCATCCATCCCACTCGTTGCATCCTTTAGTCCTCCTGCCAACCCCCACATATTGCAGTGGCTCGTTCTATTGTGATGCGTGTGGTGCTCAAGGATCGAGATTCTCCTACTGCTGTCCACTCTGTGAAGTTGACCTCCACACAAATTGCGCATATTTACCTCCAAGAGTCAAGCACAATAGCCATCAGCACGACGTGTACCTGAGCTTTGGCCTAACTGGGAACAGCCCATCTAAGATCTGCAATATTTGCACCAAAGATCTGATCTCTAAGCATTGGTCCTATTTTTGTGACAAACCCGAGTGTGACTTTCGGGTTCATACATTTTGTGCCACTAGTGAAGTGAAGCCAGGTCTGTATCAGGATGATGGACCAGGGGAAGAGGCACCTCAAGTCTCGGATATTTCAACTGTCCAGGATATTGCTCTTTCTGACAAGTTTCAACTTCAGATGCAGATTCAGATGGCTCAGCAACTCAACAGCATGATGAACAGTGCAACTGGAGTAAAATATTGACCTGAACATGTCACACAGTTACAATATTTTCAGCTGATGTGTTGTTCTGCCAACCTACCGTGAACAAATAAATTACTCCGATCCATTTCATCTGTAATATATAAGCAAGACCTTACACGGGTTTGTAACAAGTTATTACGTTGTGAGAGGAGACATTGAGAAAACAATTCTAACAGATTTAAGAGTATATCCATGGCAATTGCTGCTATCTGATTAATTTGTACTTCACATGTGTGATTGTTTTTCAGTTACAGTTGTAGATTTGTGATGTTGTTCTATACAAGTCAATGCTTATCACTTCAAACAACTAATTAGCTAGAAAGTTGAATGTAGAAACTCACCTAGGATCACTCCAAGGGTGGAGTTTCTTGCTGAGATGCTTCAACTAGTACAGATATAACATCAGATGGAGCATTTCCGTACATTGTTATTATTTCTTGAAGATCTCAGTAGTGGTGCATAAACATCCACAAATTGACTTGTAAACTTCACTTTGGCATTTCTTAGTTTACTTGTTATTCAACCTTCCTACAGGATGCAAGCAAACAATACTTTATTTCAGACATTGAAAAGAAGATGTTTGGGACGAATAGTTACACTTCACACAGATATTTAGAAAGGTATCGACTGTACTACAGTTGATATTACTTACTATCAATTCCAGAAAATAAATGTGTAGACAAATTGCAAGGTAATGAAGATGTGAAAGAAACTAATTTTCGTCTCTTGTCTTATTGCTTAAAGGATCCACCTCCAAAAATTGAGTTACTTCACAAAATTTGCACACATTATTACATACGAAACATTGACTCTGTCTGTATACGTGAAGCATCCGTCACATGGACTTCATCTACTTAATCGCATTCTGCCTTATCTACTATCGCTAGCTAGCTGTTCAAGAAGATTGTGGTGCTGGTGCACCGAGTATATACATATAGAGAATGTACAGTTGTATTGAATTTTATTCAAGTCGGTGCTCTTATTTTCTGATGACAAGCCTGAATGTAATTTTTTGAGGTTCATACCTTTTGTGCTAGTAATGAGTTCAAACCAGGGTTGAGCTGGATGTTCGTCCAAAGGAGCGAATTTCCTCTTTCATGATGACCCCATCCAGAGGTGCAGATTGGTGCATTGAGCATGTATCAGAATGAGAGCAGAAAGTGTACCCGGATGTTTACTTAATCTGGACCCAAATGCCTTGACTAGGAATATCCTGATGAACCACAAAGAGAAGATAGTATCCAGGTGGAGCAAGATTACTCGAATCTGGTGCTAATACTCGAACTTGATAGTTCGAGTTGGATCTTCCTAGTGATGCCATACTAACAATATTTAGAACTAATAGTCTTTGATTCATTGAGAACGAATGTGTCGCGAATGATGGTGCAACCATAGTAACTGTTATGGATTCTGTAGTTATTCTTCCATTAGCAACAAAATCAACCATGAGAATTTGTCCATATCGAATTCTTGACTGCGAGGCAGGGGAAACAATCCACGGACGTGAATTTGCTGATTGTATATCCAAATAGTCCGGTGAAAAAGCTTCTATTGTTAAATCTGTAGGGAAAAGCGCACCTCGGGTGAAATTGTCAAAAGCATAAGGATTGCTACCACTGACAAGAACGCGACCATCGTGAAGCAAAATTGCAGTGGAGTGGTACATCCTTGGCCTAGAGCCTGATTTTTGGACTACAAATCTTGACCTGACCGGACTGTTAGGTCGATAGATGACAGGTGCCAGATTAGGATTCCGAGCTCTTTCCCAGCCGGCTGTACCTGAAGATGCACCGTTGATGATAAGGACATCACCATTCGGCAATAGCACCATGTCACCCATGACTCTGGCCGAAGGCATTGTCTCAATGAGCCACTGTGGATTCGGGTCAGTTATTCGTAGTCTGCAACAAGTATTAAGAGCTTGGACGAACTTTCCTTTGCCTGCACTTCTAAAAGAGCCCTTTGGTGCACCACCACATACCAAAACTTCAGCTAACGTTGTAGATCCTTGTAAGTTCCTCAAAGGAAGCAGGACAGATGAACCAGAGCTCGGGTAGTTCCTCGGGTCCCCACCTGGAATAGTAGGGTAGTTCTTGACAACGACCTCTTCCACATAATTGAACAAAATAGCTTGATTATTGGCAAAAATGAATAAGTTCCCGTCCACGTTCAAGAAAACGAACGGGTATAGATTGTTCTCAATGGAAGGTTCGTGCATCTGCAAAAGAAATGGCAAACTGAATGTTCCGTCAGTTGTCGATCCCTTTGGATAGAACTCGTAATTAAACTGTCCTCGACCACCAATAATTATTAGCCTACCGTCAGGCAATATATGATTCGTGGCATACCATCTTCCCACATTCAGGGCATTGTTAAGTTCTTGCCAGTCAGAGGAAGTGTCATTGCATGGCTCGTACGTTCTTACATTGCGCTTACCAGTATTGAACCCTCCGGTGTGCACCAAACTCCCATCTGGCATGACTGAACCCGAGGAGCACCACGTGTTGGTGAGGATGGTTAGGGGACGAATGGAATTGGAGGCGATGTCATACTCCACTGAGTGAGCGGTGCAGTCACCATCAGTCACGGTGCAATTGTTGGGGAGGGAAAGTTTGGTGGGGCTAAACTCTGTCCGGTCAAGGATGACTATACGGTCGGTCCTCAGGAGCTGCATGTGCATGGCAGGGACACTGATGTTTGAATGAAGGAGGTCCCATTTGCCCCTGCCATGGCCGTTAAATGTGAAAATGTTATGCTGACGTGACAGGAAATAGAAGAAGACGAGTAAGGAAAGGAAAAAAGAAGAAATGACAGAAGCTAGAATTGTGGCCATTATCGTACATTTGAGGTGCAGGAGCTTGTTAAACAGGAGTAATTCATATATAGTTCTCCTGTCCAAGGGATTAGGTATACTTTGATAAACATCGAAATGCGGAAAGCACGTAGAATAGAAGTTATATAAAATTCAACAAACAGCTTACTCTATTTAAAATTTTCATTTAGGTATTTCAGGAACTAATTCACCAGGACAATTCACTAGCCTTATGTTATAAACTTTTAACAGTTACACTAATTAATTTGTAATTTTTCTATTTGGAATATGAAGGCAACCACACACCGCCCCTCCGCAATTCGGTCAAATTGTACTAATTCGCCAAAGAAGTTGTTATAATTTGCATGAAATTCGCCTTATATTCATTCTTGAAGTTATTTTTTTACTATGGATTAAGAGGAACTTTATGTATGTTAGGTTATGTTTGATTCATCTGGATTGACTTAACTGAATTTATTTATAGTATAATATAAATTTTAACTAAATAAATATAAACTGCATTGAAGATTTGGCTTTGAAAACGAATCAAATAGGAGGCTTAGATGTTTTGAAATGTACAGACTAAGCACTTTGTTAGTTTTGAAAGTTATGGTTATTAATGTGTTATTGAGTAGATTAAAAGGCTTTGCGATTTGTGAAGAATCTTTATATTAGTATATGTGTTTTATTGATGGTGTACCGGTGTGTAATGTACCCGAAGTGAGAAGTGGACACCACTAAAAAAGTAGGAGTAATAGGCCTATCATTTAGCAACGCAAATTATGTTATGTTGGTGCTAATTCGGATGGATTAACAACCACTGCTGTTATGTATGGCATATGTTGTTTTTGAAAGCCAAAGATGCTTATATGTATAGCATTTCTATTTGGAATTATTTAAACTTAAATAATTAAATCATCACATTATATATTCGCTAATTATGTACTCTATATGTCATGGATATCACATACTCCATGTACCCGCCAGTTAGAGCTAGACCGTTACCTATCGGATTTCATTTTTTGCCGTCTCATTAGAAAAGTTTCATTTTTTAATCCACTAACTATTCCACCCACCCCACATGCTTAAGAAGGATTATAAGTAATACTCGGGAAATTATAACTCATAACGAATACAAAATCACAACCGAAAAAGATAATAAATCACCAACACAACCTACTACACGATGCCTAAAAACTACCAAAGTACCATGGAGGGAGTATTTCGATTATGTGTAATAGTGTATGCGAGTAGTGCTGTCTCTACTCCATGAGCTAGATTTAAGAGAGTCATAATGGACTAAGCCTGGGTGCTTGCTATCGAAGACCACCAGGGGTTGCATGACATATATATACAGTACACAAATAATAAGTTGTCTGAATTTGGTAGAATGGTTGCTTACAAAATAAATCAAGAATGTAACTGCAGTTTTCACTTTGTACATGCAATTACTAGTAGTACAATATTACATGATGAAATGAAATTTGAATTGACCCAAAAAAATGAATCTTTCAACTGTGCAAAGATTGACAGCAAAACTATTTAAGTGCATCGACATTTACTTGATTTGGACCCAAATTCCTTGACTAGGAACTTCCTGATTAACCACGAATAGAAGATAGTATCCTGGTGGAGCAAGAGTACTTGAACCTGGTGCCAACACTTGAACTTGATAATTGGATCTTCCAAGTGATATCACATTTGCGCTAGCCCTGTTTAGAACCAAGAGTCTTTGATTCATTGAGAATGAATGTGTCGCAAATGATGGCGCGACCATACTAACCGCCATTGAACGATTGTTTATTCTTCCATTAGCGGAAAAGTTAATCGTGAGAAGCTGCCCATATCGAATTTGTGACTGTGAAGAAGGAGAAACAATCCGGGGACGTATACTTGTTGATCCCGTATCCAAATAGTCTGGTGAGAACGCTTCCAATGTCAAATCTGTTGGGAAAAGTGCGCCTGCTGTGAAATTGTCAAAAGCATGAGGATTGCTACCACTGACAACAACGCGACCATCACGAAGCAGAATTGCTGTGGAGTGGTACATCCTAGGCCTAGAGGCTGACTTCTGGACTTCAAATCTTGACCTAACCGGATTATTAGGCCTATAGACAACAGGTACCAGGTTAGGATTCCGAGCTATCTCCCATCCGGCAGTACCTGAAGATGCACCGTTGATGATAAGGACATTACCATTTGGCAGTAGCACCATATCACCCATGACTCTGGCTGAAGGCATCGTCTCAATGAGCCACTGTGGATTCGGGTCAGTTATTCGTAGTCTGCAACAAGTATTAAGAGCCCGGGCATACCTGCCATTATTCGCACTTGTAAAAGAACCCTTAGGTGCACCACCGCATACCAAAACTTCAGCTAATGTCGTAGCTCCTTGTAAATTCCTTAATGGAAGCAGGACAGCCGAACCAGAGCTTGGGTAGTTCCTCGGGTCCCCACCTGGAACTGTCGGGTAGTTCTTTACAACCACCCCTCTGGCGTAATTGAATAAAATGGCTCGACTGTTGGCAAAAATGAATAAGTTCCCATCCACATTCAAGAAAACGAACGGGTACAGATTGTTCTCAATTGCAGGATCATTAGTCTGCGAAAGAAACGGCAAATTGAACGTTCTTTCAGCTACTGATCTCTTCGGATAAAACTCATAGTTAAACTGTCTTCGACCACCAATGATGATCAGCCTACCATCGGGTAAAATTTGGTTGGTGGCATACCATCTTGTCCCTGTGAGAGTGTTGCTACGTTCACGCCAGTCACATGAACGGTCACTGCATGGCGTATATGTTCTTACACTGCGATCACCAGTGTTGAACCCTCCGGTGTTCACTAAAGTACCATCTGCCATGACCGAACCTGAGGAGCACCATGTGTTGGTAAGTACGGTAAGGGGGCGGATGGAGTTGGATGCAATGTTGTACTCCACTGAGTGAGCGGTGCAGTCGCCATTTGTTGTGGTGCACTTTGGGAGGGAAATGTTGGTGGGGCTAAACTGGGTACGGTCAATGATGACCACACGATCGGTTCTCAGGAGCTGCATGTGCATTGCAGGGACACCAATGTTGGAAAGGAGGAGGTTCCATTTGCCACCGCCAGGAATGGCAAATGTGAGAATGTTATGCTGATGTGGCAAGAGGAAGAGGAATGCGAGTAGCCGATGGAAAAGAGAGGAAAGAACAACACCTCGGATATTAACCATCGCCATTCGCCCTGAGTTCTTCAATTTTGATGGAATGCCTTTCTTTTTGTTGTGTTTGAGCCAACCTTTGAGGTGTAGGATTAAGAACCTTGAGAGGCAGGGTTTAGTATATATGGTTCTCGAACGAACAAGGTAGAGAAGATATATAAAGATTTTATGCAATTTGGTTGATACTATATAGATATCTGGTTCCTATTTAACTACTTAAATTCATGATTAATGTTGTAATGAACTGTATAGAAATAATGAATAAATTTATTTGTAAGCTTACTTTGACTTGTAGTAGCATACTGTATTAATTTGAACTCCGCTGCCTAATTATAACGCGTACATTTGTTACATTTTTGGTATGTATATAATCTATATTATCTCATAAACGACGTGGGTGCAAATAAATTTCCAGCTAGCATGACAGATATATTACGTGAAAATGAGATATGATACCGGTGGGAAAAAATCAAGAAAAAGAAAAGGAACATAGAGCATTCACAACTTAATTTCCTCTCTCCGTCAAAAACAAAAATAATAATAAAAAAAAAAAATTCCTCTATGTAATCAACGGCTAGCTTTCTCATGGAACTAACGGCTAATTGTGCAGTAATTTTTTTTTTTCTTCTTTACGTAATTTATTAATTTTATTTATATAATTTATAGTCAAACGATGAACTTCAAAATTACTCGAAAATCATCATTTAGAATACTAATAATTCATTCAAAACTTTCGACTGGCCTATGTGCTTAATGGAAATGCTTAAGTTGATATTCCTAAATCTAAATTACTTTTTTTAAGAACAAATATTACAATTACTCATATACAAACATCATAAACCACATAAACCACATCATGGCTCCATACTTATATACCAACATTCCAAACCACACCTTATGACTCCGTCAGGAATCGAACTCGATCTACATCTCTCCATACGGTGCAATAATTTGATATCTTTTTCTTTAGTAATTTTTTTAATTTTATTTATATAATTTAGAATATCGGAGGCACCACCTTTTTCCAGAATATTCTTAATTATTAGCAGTTCAATCGTTTATAGATAAGAGTGGATAAAGGCGGATACGTACACCTAAAAAGGGGAAAAAATTCAGAAAGCTCACCTGTTAGTGCATCAGTTTTCATATTTTCCCCTCTTAGTTGAATAATTACGTTTCACCCGAATCGAGTTGACCAAGTTAAAATTTCCTGAAAATGTGGCTACCCAAACACGCCCTTATCCTATATTCTTTTCTTTTTTCTTTTTCTTTCATGTTTTAATTTTATTTTCTTTTTACTTTTATTATTTTATTTTCTTTTTTTGTTTTGTGTTTTTTAAAGTCCTTCTTCTTCTTCAAGTTCCGGCTCCGGAATTTTTCCGGTGCGGAGCTGCTGGAATGTACAGCTCCGATTGGAGCAGTAAAAAACTTCAATCGGAGCTTTTGACCGCTCCTATTGGAGTTAGAGGTGTTATCTGGGCCGTCAGTAGAACAGTCCGGCCCGGACAGCCCGCCAAATTTAACAGCCCGGAACAGCCCGTTTAAAATGAGCCCGGAACAGCCCGTGAACATTTAAAGCAGTGGGCTATATGGGCCTTACTCCTAGTGGCCCGCGAACACCTAAACCCGGGTGACAGCCCGGGACCGTCACAACCCGTGGCCCGTAACAGCCCGTCACGTTTAGCCCGTGTAGCCCGCGTATTTGGTCTGATTATAAAATTATATATTATAAATTTACATATAAATACCTTATTTTAGTTAATGAAAATGAGTTAATAATGGGTTGTCCGGGATAGTTGAAGTTGAAGACTAATGAGTATGCAAGTATTTTCATGGTAGTTTCTTCACCAATTCATTCGATCGGCTATTATTATTATTATTATTATGAATGTAATTCTATGATATTATTCATCGTTTATCAACTATTATTAAGTTGTGCACTTGCTATTTAGCTACAAGTTCCAACCAAGTGTTTGCTTGATTACTTTTATACAATTTGAATGTAATATACAAAAAGAAGGAGATTGAATGGCCCATTTAGAAGTTAAACGAGCAGCCCATTTAACGCATACACGTGACGGCCCGCCAAAAAGCCCATTTAAAGCATAAACGTTTTGGCCCGGCAAACAGCCCATTTAAAAGCATAATTGTGTCAGCCCGGGACAGTCCGTTAACAGCCCGGCCCGTCACATTTATAAATGTTACATGGGCCGGGCCGGGCCTCAATATCTTTTAAAAAGCCCGGCCCGGTTAAAAAATGGCCCGCGACAGCCCGCCTCTTAAATGTAGCGGGCTAAAGCGGGCTGTAACAGCCCGGCCCGAGCCCGACCCGGTTACCACCTCTAATTGGAGTTGTATTTTTATTTTTTTGAATTTTTTTATTAGTTTTTAATTTCTTTTATGAAAATTTTATGGACTGAAAAATGAATCACTAATTTTGTATGGACCTTTTTGAATAATATTTAAGATCATTTTGAGATTTAGATAAGTAATGGGGGTTAATTTAAATAATTTATAGTCAATTTTATAAAATAGAAAAATTTAGAGTCAAATTATTATTAACTAATCAAATATATAAATCTCAACTTGGTGGTGGTGGTAGGTGATGTCCAATTTGTTCAATTCCTATCCTATCGTCTCTTCTCCTCACGTCTCTTCAGAATTTTCGTTTTTATACCCCACCTATTCGCTTATTCTTCGACTCGTTTCTTCTATGACGTTGCTTCTCCAATCTGATGCGTCTGTTTATCAAACGCTTCAAATCTTCTCATTCTTGCGTCATTTGCCCTTATATGCCCGTCGGTTTGCAATCATGCCCGAACGGTTATTATATTCTAGAATTTAAGTCACACGCTACGCGTGTGCTATGGTCTTCTAGTAAGTCATTATCGTATTTTAAATATAATTTGTCCAATTTTTAAAGTTTAATTATACTATCAATAATATATCTTCGTAAATAATTTTTTGCAATATAATTTAGAATTAATATGGGGTCAAACATAAACTTAAAAAAAGTCAACATTTACAAATGGGAAGTTTCAAATGATATGAGGAATTTGAGTAAGTAGTTAACCATTTAATATATCAAATATTGCATTTGCAACCGTTGACATATAGTTCGTGTAATGCAATAATACTATACAACGAATTGAGTAATTTTACCGAATGAAAATATAAATAAGAATTTTAAAGTTCACACAAGCTCCATTTAACTCTTTCCATACAGTTTTGTGGAATCAACATTTACACTACAAAAATCAAGAATGTTTTTATCTTAATTACCCTAATTATTAAGACTTTTAAAGGAACAATGACTATATTTTAGTAATCATACGGTATTATGGGATTAGGCAATCACTAAAGGCAATTGAATCTCAACATCAATATATCTGCAATATACCTCCCCATGTATTCTCCATTTTGTGGGACTTCGAGTCCCGTAAGACGTTCCCACAAGTGAGCTGTAGTGTTAGTGAAAATTGTGTACGCAAATTCTTAATTTTCCACCTGTTTTAATAGAAAAATAATCTTTTCGATGAAAAAAAAATGTTTAAAACCATATTGATATTGATATGTGATTTTTGTTTTGTATATACTCCATGAAGGCGCAACTTAAAAAAATAAAAAAATAAAAAATAAAAAAAATGTAGGCGCAACTTGTACATCGTGTGTGAACATAATGTTTAATTGGATATCTCATGGAAGTTGTAAAAAATGTTTGAACTTCAAAGTGATTGTTTCGATCCCAAGTAGTATATATTTTCATTTTTAGTCGGCATGTTTTACATTGTTCTATCCTATACAATATGTTATCTCTCTCCTTCAGCAAGAAACTACCTCCGACTTTTATGTGCTCTAATTCTGTCCGCCCCATAAAAAACCGAAATCCGAAAACCGATCTGAAAAATTGAAAAACCGATCCAAACCAACCCGGTCCAGCATTTTCGGTTCGGATTACGGATCACCTATTTTGCATATTTCGATTTTCGAATCGGATTAAAATCCACGGATTATCAGATTAATCCGATCCGATCATTATTATTATTATTTTGTAAATAAATTTTATACCCACAACAGCCACAAACATTCTGCCTCTCTTTCTGTCACTTCTTTTTCTTTTACCCACACCCATCATCATCGATCTTGCTACTACTAGTCTACTACCCTTCCCCAAAATCAAATCATCAATTTGCCCAAAATCAAACTCATCAATTCTGCATCTAAGATCTCGGCGTCTTGCTTCCCCAAAATCAAATACAATTCTTCACCTATAGATCTTGTTACTTTGCACCGCTCGACTGTACGGTCACTAGGCCGCCGCCGCCCGTTGCATATTCAAACCAGTTGGAGATCCATCTCAATTCGAGCTACTGTTTGTTGCGCTTATTGCTATTCTACTACTCTCCATCGACCGATTCGTAATGTTTTAGATGTTGGAAAAGGAATTTTCTGTTATTTGTAATCATATCTTTCGAGCTGCAAGATCTGCAAGCTCCTATTCTGTAAAAGTTGTGTTTGTTGGACTCTGAATTTTGGAGTATTTGATTCTTTCTTTTTTTTTTTAATTTGGATTAAACGGATTAATCCGAAACCGATCCGACTATTTTCAGATCAATCCGAAATTTCAGATCGGATTTCGGGTTGACAAAAATCAGCATTTTCGGATTGGATCAATCCGAAGTTCGAATCGGATCAAATCATGAAAAATTTAGTCCCAACTTTCAAAATCAAGAAAATTTAATCTAAGTCATTCTTAATTAATTCCCGAATCAAAGTGTCGCGTCGGCCAATGATGACAATTATTGAATAGTCTTCCAAAGTTTTAAAAAGAACTAATTTGCTACAACTTTAAACCTTTTGACTAAAATTTTTTTAAAGAAAGTTTTCCACGATTTTAATACTTTTGACTAAACAACCATGGCAAACAAACATTGTTATATATACTGCATTTGCCATATGATAAATTTGATGGACGATTTTTAACATTTCTGCGTTTAAAAAATTATGGAGTAGATGTAGAACACATATAAATGCTATCCACTTCAAATGCTTCATTGCAACAAATGTCAAATGTTTTGAATGTGTTCTAAGACGATAATTACGGAAGTGTTTTGCTCAAATTAATTAAGCAACAGAATGAAAGATTTTAGGTGGCTACCAAACCCATTAATTAATTAGAAGTTAGAACACTGAACATATGGATATTGATCTTGATGACCAGTCATTATCTTCAAGTCAACCAAAACTCAAGATGACGTGCGCTTCAGTGAGGTATATATATTCATTCATCAGATGAAATATCATCAAACATAAGCATTATATATATTCCAATGTAATGTACAATATAACATGAAGTTTCGACCATAACAAAACATAATTTCAAACGAATAATAATGTGCAATATATATGTACGTACGTGAATTGTTTACTACTTGATCTGAACCCAAATGCCAGGGCTTGGAACTTCACGGTAGACCACGAAAAGAAGGTAGAATCCAGGAGGTGCAAGAGTACTTGAACCTGGTGTCAACACCCGAACCTGATAATTGGACATTCCGAGTGATGTCACGTTTGCACTAACACCTTTCTCGTTTGTTAGAACCAATAGTCTTTGATTCATCGAGAATCCATGTGTTGTGAATGGAGGTGCGATCATTGTAACCGACATGAGATCTCGATTGATTCTACCTTGAGCCTTGAAATTTATAACAAGTTGTTGTCCATACCCTATTTGAGCGTGAGATGCAGGAGATACGATTGATGGGCGTACTTTCACCAGCCTAGGGTCCAAGTAGTCCGGAGAATACGTTTCCATTGTCAAATCTGTAGGATAGGTCGTCCCTGTGAAAGTGTCATACGCATGAGGATTGCTGCCACTCACAAGTATACGTCCATCGCGGAGCAATATTGCAGTGGAGTGGTACATTCTAGGCGTGGAGGTCGAGTTCTGAACTTCAAATCTAAGCCCAATTGGATTCTTTGGCCTATAAATGACAGGTGTCAAAGCGGGATTACGGGCAATGTTCCACCCAGCTGTACCTGAGGATGCCCCGTTTATGATCAACACATTGCCGTTTGGCATTAGCACCATATCGCCCATAACTCTTGCTAAAGGCATGGTCTCCATGACCCATTGTGGGTTTGGATCAGTTATTTGCATCCTGGCGCAGGAGTTTAGTGCCGGAACAAACTCGCCGTTGTTTGCACGGGTAAATGATCCCTTTGGTGATCCACCACACACCAATACTTCGGCTGAAATGCTTGTTCCACCTTGCAAGTTCCTCAGGGGAAGCAGCACAGCTGAACCAGAACTTGGATAACTTCTTGGGTCCCCACCAGGAATTGCAGGGTAACTTCTCACCACCACTCTGTTCACATAATCGAACAATATAGCTCGATTGTTGGCAAAAATGAATAAGTTCCCATCCACATTCAAGAAGACAAAAGGATACAAGTTGTTCTCAATTGTGGGATCATTAGTCTGTGAAAGAAACGGCAAGTTGTAAGACATGTCTGCTCCAGCTATCTTTGGATAAAACTCATAATTGAATTGAGCACGTCCGCCGATGATAATCTGCCTTCCGTCGGGTAAAATATGATTTGTGGAATACCACCTTGCCTGTGTGAGAGCACCATTAAGTTCTTGCCAATCACAAGAGCCATCATTACATGGCTTGTAAACTCTAACATTGCGTTCGCCATCATTGAAACCTCCTGTTTGTACCAGACTTCCATCAGGCATAACCGCGCTCGATGAGCACCATGTGTTGGTGAAGATAGTTAAGGGGCGGACGGAATTGGATGCAACATCGTACTCGACTGAGTGTGCTGTGCAATCGATCGTTAAAGCTAGGTCTCTAGGGTTGTTGCGGCAACTGTTGTTAGGGAGGGAAATATTTGATTGACCAAAATCAGTGCGGTCAAATATCATAACACGATCGTTGTTCAGGAGCTGCATGTGCATTGCAGGAACACCAGTGTTTGGAAAGAGGAGGTTCCACTTGCCACCTCCAGGGGCAGCAAGTGTTAGAATGTTTTGCGTATCCGGCATGAGGAATAGTATGAGTAGGAAGAGGTGGTTGAAGAAGGAGGAAGCTAGAAGAAGCTGGTTAGTTGCCATGAGGGTTTTTGTTTTGAGACTTTATGTTTTCTGTTTGAGTTTGTTTGTTTGAAATGAGGCTTTAGACGAAGTTTATATAGTTGGGAGCAAAGCAGAAGGTAATAAGTTGTCATCAAATGTTATTCGTTTGTTGTGTTGTTGGGAGTGGTATGGAATCCACGCATGCAAAAGTCTTCTAAAAATTCCATTCATGCTTTCTAGCTATAACTTCTTGTTGTACTTGTATTTATAATCTGGTCGATTAGCCATTACTACATGTACATGTAATTAATTTTTAAGGGTTATCTAACTAATTAAGGTGTATAATAAATTATGTCTACGAGTTAAGTCAAACTACTTCTACAATACTGGTAGCATATGATGAACATTGCTGATAAATTATATGCTAGCTATAGAGTTTTCGCAGAATGGCTAACTTTAAAATTAAACCTTGGAGTATGTGGGGTGCTCTTAATTAGAACTCAAATGTCAAAGGCATCATCAACTTCTATTTGGGACTTGATCATAATACAAATTTGAGGCTTTAGATGCTAGCTATAGTGTCGACCATATATACACCTTTTAAATAGAATGTGTGAGAAATCACATTTTATCCGAGATGGTGTGACACTTGATAGCGCTAATTTGTCTGACCTGCACTATTATATCATATTCGGAGTCAATAAATATTATGCTCCTGACATCGATATTTCATACATTTCTAAACAAGATCACAATTGTATGGCTAATAAAAGAATATTTTTGGACTAATAAACATCTTTAATAGAATTCTGCTAGATATAATTTTAGTTCTTGTTGTAAAACTGGACTCCCGTTTGCCTTTTGGTGACACTTTCCTAAACAGCCCCCACTTTTTTATACACTTCCGCAGCATTTGACTTAATTTGTGACATCTTCTTTTATTATTTGTTACAACTACAATAATTAGCTACTAACTAGTTAGTTATGAAAATCAGCGCTCAATTATTTGTCAACTCTTCCGAGTTCAGATAAGTAAGTGAATTAGTCCTCGGGCCAAAATTAAAATGCTCTCAAGTTAGTTCGTAACATAACACGAGATTTGCGGGTATTATAGAGAGACAATTAAAAGTATAATAAGAGGTGAATGATTAAGATTTTAGGTAACAGCCCCATAAACATTTGAATAGTTTATTCCATGATCGGGATGAGAAGAATGATCAATATTATTACTTAATTGCATGTATGATGTTTCATCGTATAACTTGAAGATCCTCATCAATCATTAGCAACTAGTCAAATAGGCTAAGTTAAATTTTGCCACTAATTAGTACCATATCCATAGCAATGTATATATATATTTTAAGGTATATATATAAAGTTGTACCAATAACTTTATATTATCGAGCTTGGTAAAGTGATGAATTTATCCAATTTATCCATATAGAAGTATTTTAACACGCCATCGATATTATGAGTAGGTCGCAGTTAATCGGCTCTACATGTGAATACATAAATGACACTAATGTGCCAGCCGGATTTATCATGGGTTGGGCACCCATCATCAACCTTGAATTTGATACAATATTGAAGTTGGGGCAAATATAACACCTTAAAAAACCTTGTTAAAGTGATAAAATTATCCAACTTATTTTTATTTATATATGATATGAGCATGAGTATTCTATCCCATATAACTAAGACGCGAAAATATTTACTTAATTACAATTGTTACACTCAGGGGCAAGTTTAGGATTTGAAGTTTGGAAGAGCGAAATTACACATATGAGGTTATTTCCGAAGTTTGGGGGAGGGGGATAAATTCTGAAAATTGGACAATATTACCTATAAAACAAATTAATTCGGATGCGCCGATGCCCAGTTACACCGGACCCATCTCATGCATGCTGTACATTTTGCAACATAATTATTATGTAAACATAAATGAATTATAATTAACTTAATTCAGAAAACAGTCGTACCATATATTAGGCATATAGGCATATACTTGGCATGTCTTCAGAAATGCCACAGTGATATCAAAGATGATCTTATATAATTGATAATTCACTAATTAATTAAGTCGTCCATGCATGCATCTTGATCTGCTTTGCTGTAAACATGAAACTCATGCATGATCAATTCTAGAAAAACACAAATATTTCTCATCCTTTCACTAAAATTTCACTATGAACATAGTGAATTGTGGAACAAACATTTCTCATCCTTTCTTTGGACATTCGTTAGGACTTATATAAAATCTGTCAACCCTACCCACAAACAATTAAAACTCATAGTGACACGTGAAATTTAATTATTTATATCAATTTTTTGATATTAATTGTTATATATTCGTGGTCGGTTTCAACTTTCAACCTTTTATATTAACTAATTTTGTAATAATCCCCGTACACAAGGTTGATCATTTCAACCTACTTCGGGAGGCCACTCAAGTGGTGGCGGATTTAACCTCATTGGGAAGATCATTCGAATGAGAGTTTATACTAAAAAAAAAATGGCTTTAGAGACCCCGAAAAGCGTCACAATAGGGGTATATAATAGTATGGAATTTGTCGTTGCGAAGGTTCTAGACATTAACTAAATGTCTACAATAATATTATAGTAGAGTTTCTATCTTTATAACAATAGTTTAAACATTAGTGTTTTGCCAAAATTAATCGATCATATTAGTTCTCCAATAACAATATCCAAGTACTTCTAGAGATAATTGTTAGTGGTAACTAGAATTTTCAGGTTTCAGAGGGTGATGAAGTATAATTAATAATAATTTCTCATTCAGACACAATATTCCAAAATCGTTTGGGAAGTTCCCCTTCACCGGTTGGAGCTAGCTCGAAAGTGCATATTTTAGATTTTAGAGTAGTTGTTGATTAATAAATTAAGAGAAGGCTAATGATATACTGGTTGATGTACGTACATCTGAATTAGATAGACATGCATAGTAAGTCTAACCCGATAAACTGTGAGGTGGACTTTTTTTTGTTAATTTCTCAGATTCCTCATGTATCATCCCAACAACACAACCAAAGGAATAAATTTTTATCATGCTTTATTTTCTTCCTCTTAGCTTCAAACTATATAACCTCGTCCCAAACCATACTTAATTCCAACACACAAACTCAATCACATATCAATATATAGAGTACTTCAAAACAACACACCAAAATCTCATGGCCACTAATAAACTTGTTCTTGCTTCCTCCCTTTTCCACCGCCTCTTCCTCCTCCTTATCTTCCTAATGCCCCATAACAAAAATATGTTCACAGTCGCTGCCCCCGGTGGTGGCAAGTGGAACCTTCTCCTCCGCAACACTGGAGTCCCTGCAATGCACATGCAGCTTCTCAATAATGACCGTGTTATGATATTTGATCGCACCGACTTTGGCGCATCAAATATCTCCCTCCCTAACAACAATTGCCGCAACAACCCCAGAGACCTAGCCTTAACAAACGACTGCACTGCACATTCTGTCGAGTATGATGTTGCATCCAATTCAGTCCGCCCCCTAACTGTCATGACCAACACATGGTGCTCATCGAGTGCCATCATGCCTGATGGCAGCCTAGTACAAACCGGAGGCTTCAATGATGGCGAACGAAATGTTAGAGTTTACAAGCCATGTAATGACGGATCTTGTGATTGGCAAGAATTAAACAGTGTCCTCACACAGGCAAGGTGGTATTCGACGAATCATATTTTACCAGATGGCAAGCAAATTATTGTTGGTGGACGTGCTCAGTTCAATTATGAGTTTTATCCAAAGAGGGCAGGGGCAGACCAATCTTACAACTTGCCATTCCTTTCGCAAACTAATGATCCTACAATTGAGAACAACTTGTATCCTTTCGTTTTCTTGAATACCGATGGGAACTTATTCATTTTTGCCAACAATCGCGCTATATTATTCAACTATGTAAACGGAGCGGTGGTGAGGAGTTACCCTGCAATTCCTGGTGGGGATCCAAGAAGTTACCCGAGCTCGGGTTCGGCAGTACTTCTTCCGGTTAGGAACTTGCAAGGGGCAAGCATTTCCGCAGAAGTTTTGGTGTGTGGTGGTGCACCAAAGGGATCGTTTACGAGTGCAAATAACGGAAATTTTGTGGCAGCACTCAACTCTTGCGCTAGAATACAAATAACCGATCCAAACCCACAATGGGTCATGGAGACCATGCCTTTGGCTAGAGTTATGGGTGACATGGTGCTCATGCCTAATGGCAATGTACTTATCATTAATGGCGCATCATCGGGTACAGCTGGGTGGAACATTGCCCGTAATCCTGCTCTAACGCCAGTTATCTATAGACCCAAGAATCCAATAGGTCTCAGATTCGAAGTTCAGAATTCCACCTCCACCCCAAGAATGTACCACTCCACTGCAATTTTGCTTCGGGATGGGCGTATACTCGTAAGTGGCAGCAACCCTCATGCATATGACACTTTCACAGGTACGGCCTATCCTACAGATTTGACCATGGAAACTTATTCTCCAGACTACTTGGATCCCAGGCTTGTGAAAGTACGTCCAACAATTGTATCGCCCGCATCACAAGCTCAAATAGGGTATGGCCAACAACTTGTTATCCGTTTCACGATTCAAGGAAGAATCAATAGGAACCTCATGTCAGTTACAATGGTCGCGCCTCCGTTCACGACACATGCGTTCTCGATGAATCAAAGGTTATTGGTTCTAACTAACGAGAATGGGGTTAGTGCAAACGTGACATCACTAGGTAGTTCAAATTATCAAGTTGGAGTGTTGACACCGGGTTCAAGTACTCTCGCTCCGCCAGGATACTATCTTCTATTTGTGGTGTATCGGGAAGTTCCAAGTCCTGGAGTTTGGGTTCAGATCAAGTGATAGTCGATTTTACATGAATTAATGTATATACGTGTACTAGTTCCGCGACCGCATTTCTCTTTGTAAATGCGCAGTTGTTAAGGAGTTTTATGTACGTACCTGTTTAATTACACATGATGATGATGAATTCATGGCTGATTAGTTAAATTTTAAACATGCATGCATATAAAATACTGTTGTCCATACATAAATATTATCTGATCGAGACATTAATCAAGATCTTTCATGCGACAAAACCAACAAAGTAGATATTAGTATAATATTTGTACAGCTAATACGATTATAGGAAGCTGATATCATACATTATCTCCACGAGTAAAGAATTTGGACTTATTTACGATCAGTTTAAAAATTACACGAGAAATTAATTTGGACTATATAATCGATCATTATAGCAGCAAGCCCAATTCCCCATTCTCTCTAATTAGCAACCGAGAGGATTAATACTAGGATCAAAACACCCCAAAACTTCAGTATTATTATACATAAACCCAAAAAGTTTCTTCGCTCGTACTATATTTTCTACCCTTTTTATCCTTAAATTTCTTCAATGCATAAGTTGTAGTTAGAGTGTCCTTTTTGTGTCTTTCACTATTGCGCAATATCTCTAGTAAATATTACTTAAAATCAAAAAAAAAAAAAAAAAAAAAAAAAGTAAAAGAACTTAAAAAAAGAATCAACGAACTTATATTAGTAATGTTTCGGAGAGTTAGGTTTGAAAAAGGGAAATGGAAAAAAAAGACGTCCTTTAAATTTGTCTAATGTTAGATGCGGTAGAACATCTGTTAGCCATGGCAGATTTAATCTAAAATTTTAAATCATGGCAAATTTAGTGCCAACATTCAAAATCAAGAAAATTTTAGTCCAAACTTCGTGGAAAATTTAACCCAAACTCTCAAAATTCATGCAAATTTAGTTCTTTTTTTTCTTCAAATTTTTGAAGGACTATCAAATCCCTTTCCGCACAAATCGATCTCCGTGGCTGATTAATGACAACATCAAAGTGATGTGTCAGCGAACTAAAGGCTAAGTCTTCTTAATTTATTCTCGAATCAAAGTGTCGCGTTGGCCGATTTGTGATGAAAATTATTAATAGTCCTCCAAACTTTTTAAAAAGGACTAATTTGCTACAACTTTAAACCTTTTGACTAAATTTTTTTAAAGAATATATACTAAGTTTTCAACCATTTCAAAAATTTTGACTAAACAACTATGGCAAACAAACATTGTTATATATACTGCATTTGCCATATGATAAATTTGATGGGCGATTTTTAACATTTCTGCGTTTAAAAAATTATGGAGTAGATGTAGAACACATATAAATGCTATCCACTTCAAATGCTTCATTGCAACAAATGTCAAATGTTTTAAATGTGTTCTAAGACGATAATTATGGAAGTGTTTTGCTCAAATTAATTAAGCAACAGAATGAAAGATTTTAGGTGGCTACCAAACCCATTAATTAATTAGAAGTTAGAACACTGAACATATGGATATTGATCTTGATGACCAGTCATTATCTTCAAGTCAACCAAAACTAAAGATGACGTGCGCTTCAGTGAGGTATATATATTCATTCATCAGATGAAATATCATCAAACATAAGCATTATATATATTCCAATGTAATGTACAATATAACATGAAGTTTCGACCATAACAAAACATAATTTCAAACGAATAATAATGTGCAATATGTACGTACGTGAATTGTTTACTACTTGATCTGAACCCAAATGCCAGGGCTTGGAACTTCACGGTAGACCACGAAAAGAAGGTAGAATCCAGGAGGTGCAAGAGTACTTGAACCTGGTGTCAACACCCGAACCTGATAATTGGACATTCCGAGTGATGTCACGTTTGCACTAACACCTTTCTCGTTTGTTAGAACCAATAGTCTTTGATTCATCGAGAATCCATGTGTTGTGAATGGAGGTGCGATCATTGTAACCGACATGAGATCTCGATTGATTCTACCTTGAGCCTTGAAATTTATAACAAGTTGTTGGCCATACCCTATTTGAGCGTGAGATGCAGGAGATACGATTGATGGGCGTACTTTCACCAGCCTAGGGTCCAAGTAGTCCGGAGAATACGTTTCCATTGTCAAATCTGTAGGATAGGTCGTCCCTGTGAAAGTGTCATACGCATGAGGATTGCTGCCACTCACAAGTATACGTCCATCGCGGAGCAATATTGCAGTGGAGTGGTACATTCTAGGCGTGGAGGTCGAGTTCTGAACTTCAAATCTAAGCCCAATTGGATTCTTTGGCCTATAAATGACAGGTGTCAAAGCGGGATTACGGGCAATGTTCCACCCAGCTGTACCTGAGGATGCCCCGTTTATGATCAACACATTGCCGTTTGGCATTAGCACCATATCGCCCATAACTCTTGCTAAAGGCATGGTCTCCATGACCCATTGTGGGTTTGGATCAGTTATTTGCATCCTGGCGCAGGAGTTTAGTGCCGGAACAAACTCGCCGTTGTTTGCACGGGTAAATGATCCCTTTGGTGATCCACCACACACCAATACTTCGGCTGAAATGCTTGTTCCACCTTGCAAGTTCCTCAGGGGAAGCAGCACAGCTGAACCAGAACTTGGATAACTTCTTGGATCCCCACCAGGAATTGCAGGGTAACTTCTCACCACCACTCTGTTCACATAATCGAACAATATAGCTCGATTGTTGGCAAAAATGAATAAGTTCCCATCCACATTCAAGAAGACAAAAGGATACAAGTTGTTCTCAATTGTGGGATCATTAGTCTGTGAAAGAAACGGCAAGTTGTAAGACATGTCTGCTCCAGCTATCTTTGGATAAAACTCATAATTGAATTGAGCACGTCCGCCGATGATAATCTGCCTTCCGTCGGGTAAAATATGATTTGTGGAATACCACCTTGCCTGTGTGAGAGCACCATTAAGTTCTTGCCAATCACAAGAGCCATCATTACATGGCTTGTAAACTCTAACATTGCGTTCGCCATCATTGAAACCTCCTGTTTGTACCAGACTTCCATCAGGCATAACCGCGCTCGATGAGCACCATGTGTTGGTGAAGATAGTTAAGGGGCGGACGGAATTGGATGCAACATCGTACTCGACTGAGTGTGCTGTGCAATCGATCGTTAAAGCTAGGTCTCTAGGGTTGTTGCGGCAACTGTTGTTAGGGAGGGAAATATTTGATTGACCAAAATCAGTGCGGTCAAATATCATAACACGATCGTTGTTCAGGAGCTGCATGTGCATTGCAGGAACACCAGTGTTTGGAAAGAGGAGGTTCCACTTGCCACCTCCAGGGGCAGCAAGTGTTAGAATGTTTTGCGTATCCGGCATGAGGAATAGTATGAGTAGGAAGAGGTGGTTGAAGAAGGAGGAAGCTAGAAGAAGCTGGTTAGTTGCCATGAGGGTTTTTGTTTTGAGACTTTATGTTTTCTGTTTGAGTTTGTTTGTTTGAAATGAGGCTTTAGACGAAGTTTATATAGTTGGGAGCAAAGCAGAAGGTAATAAGTTGTCATCAAATGTTATTCGTTTTGTTGTGTTGTTGGGAGTGGTATGGAATCCACGCATGCAAAAGTCTTCTAAAAATTCCATTCATGCTTTCTAGCTATAACTTCTTGTTGTACTTGTATTTATAATCTGGTCGATTAGCCATTACTACATGTACATGTAATTAATTTTTAAGGGTTATCTAACTAATTAAGGTGTATAATAAATTATGTCTACGAGTTAAGTCAAACTACTTCTACAATACTGGTAGCATATGATGAACATTGCTGATAAATTATATGCTAGCTATAGAGTTTTCGCAGAATGGCTAACTTTAAAATTAAACCTTGGAGTATGTGGGGTGCTCTTAATTAGAACTCAAATGTCAAAGGCATCATCAACTTCTATTTGGGACTTGATCATAATACAAATTTGAGGCTTTAGATGCTAGCTATAGTGTCGACCATATATACACCTTTTAAATAGAATGTGTGAGAAATCACATTTTATCCGAGATGGTGTGACACTTGATAGCGCTAATTTGTCTGACCTGCACTATTATATCATATTCGGAGTCAATAAATATTATGCTCCTGACATCGATATTTCATACATTTCTAAACAAGATCACAATTGTATGGCTAATAAAAGAATATTTTTGGACTAATAAACATCTTTAATAGAATTCTGCTAGATATAATTTTAGTTCTTGTTGTAAAACTGGACTCCCGTTTGCCTTTTGGTGACACTTTCCTAAACAGCCCCCACTTTTTTATACACTTCCGCAGCATTTGACTTAATTTGTGACATCTTCTTTTATTATTTGTTACAACTACAATAATTAGCTACTAACTAGTTAGTTATGAAAATCAGCGCTCAATTATTTGTCAACTCTTCCGAGTTCAGATAAGTAAGTGAATTAGTCCTCGGGCCAAAATTAAAATGCTCTCAAGTTAGTTCGTAACATAACACGAGATTTGCGGGTATTATAGAGAGACAATTAAAAGTATAATAAGAGGTGAATGATTAAGATTTTAGGTAACAGCCCCATAAACATTTGAATAGTTTATTCCATGATCGGGATGAGAAGAATGATCAATATTATTACTTAATTGCATGTATGATGTTTCATCGTATAACTTGAAGATCCTCATCAATCATTAGCAACTAGTCAAATAGGCTAAGTTAAATTTTGCCACTAATTAGTACCATATCCATAGCAATGTATATATATATTTTAAGGTATATATATAAAGTTGTACCAATAACTTTATATTATCGAGCTTGGTAAAGTGATGAATTTATCCAATTTATCCATATAGAAGTATTTTAACACGCCATCGATATTATGAGTAGGTCGCAGTTAATCGGCTCTACATGTGAATACATAAATGACACTAATGTGCCAGCCGGATTTATCATGGGTTGGGCACCCATCATCAACCTTGAATTTGATACAATATTGAAGTTGGGGCAAATATAACACCTTAAAAAACCTTGTTAAAGTGATAAAATTATCCAACTTATTTTTATTTATATATGATATGAGCATGAGTATTCTATCCCATATAACTAAGACGCGAAAATATTTACTTAATTACAATTGTTACACTCAGGGGCAGGGTTTAGGATTTGAAGTTTGGGAGAGCGAAATTACACATATGAGGTTATTTCCGAAGTTTGGGGGAGGGGGATAAATTCTGAAAATTGGACAATATTACCTATAAAACAAATTAATTCGGATGCGCCGATGCCCAGTTACACCGGACCCATCTCATGCATGCTGTACATTTTGCAACATAATTATTATGTAAACAT
This sequence comes from Plantago ovata, assembly GCA_028274465.1. NCBI lineage: Eukaryota > Viridiplantae > Streptophyta > Magnoliopsida > Lamiales > Plantaginaceae > Plantago > Plantago ovata. The sequence continues at coordinate 115,323,708 of CM051456.1, read as the reverse complement.
AAATGAATTATAATTAACTTAATTCAGAAAACAGTCGTACCATATATTAGGCATATAGGCATATACTTGGCATGTCTTCAGAAATGCCACAGTGATATCAAAGATGATCTTATATAATTGATAATTCACTAATTAAGTCGTCCATGCATGCATCTTGATCTGCTTTGCTGTAAACATGAAACTCATGCATGATCAATTCTAGAAAAACACAAATATTTCTCATCCTTTCACTAAAATTTCACTATGAACATAGTGAATTGTGGAACAAACATTTCTCATCCTTTCTTTGGCAATTCGTTAGGACTTATATAAAATCTGTCAACCCTACCCACAAACAATTAAAACTCATAGTGACACGTGAAATTTAATTATTTATATCAATTTTTTGATATTAATTGTTATATATTCGTGGTCGGTTTCAACTTTCAACCTTTTATATTAACTAATTTTGTAATAATCCCCGTACACAAGGTTGATCATTTCAACCTACTTCGGGAGGCCACTCAAGTGGTGGCGGATTTAACCTCATTGGGAAGATCATTCGAATGAGAGTTTATACTAAAAAAAAAATGGCTTTAGAGACCCCGAAAAGCGTCACAATAGGGGTATATAATAGTATGGAATTTGTCGTAGCGAAGGTTCTAGACATTAACTAAATGTCTACAATAATATTATAGTAGAGTTTCTATCTTTATAACAATAGTTTAAACATTAGTGTTTTGCCAAAATTAATCGATCATATTAGTTCTCCAATAACAATATCCAAGTACTTCTAGAGATAATTGTTAGTGGTAACTAGAATTTTCAGGTTTCAGAGGGTGATGAAGTATAATTAATAATAATTTCTCATTCAGACACAATATTCCAAAATCGTTTGGGAAGTTCCCCTTCACCGGTTGGAGCGAGCTCGAAAGTGCATATTTTAGATTTTAGAGTAGTTGTTGATTAATAAATTAAGAGAAGGCTAATGATATACTGGTTGATGTACGTACATCTGAATTAGATAGACATGCATAGTAAGTCTAACCCGATAAACTGTGAGGTGGACTTTTTTTTGTTAATTTCTCAGATTCCTCATGTATCATCCCAACAACACAACCAAAGGAATAAATTTTTATCATGCTTTATTTTCTTCCTCTTAGCTTCAAACTATATAACCTCGTCCCAAACCATACTTAATTCCAACACACAAACTCAATCACATATCAATATATAGAGTACTTCAAAACAACACACCAAAATCTCATGGCCACTAATAAGATTGTTCTTGCTTCCTCCCTTTTCCACCGCCTCTTCCTCCTCCTTATCTTCCTAATGCCCCATAACAAAAATATGTTCACAGTCGCTGCCCCCGGTGGTGGCAAGTGGAACCTTCTCCTCCGCAACACTGGAGTCCCTGCAATGCACATGCAGCTTCTCAATAATGACCGTGTTATGATATTTGATCGCACCGACTTTGGCGCATCAAATATCTCCCTCCCTAACAACAATTGCCGCAACAACCCCAGAGACCTAGCCTTAACAAACGACTGCACTGCACATTCTGTCGAGTATGATGTTGCATCCAATTCAGTCCGCCCCCTAACTGTCATGACCAACACATGGTGCTCATCGAGTGCCATCATGCCTGATGGCAGCCTAGTACAAACCGGAGGCTTCAATGATGGCGAACGAAATGTTAGAGTTTACAAGCCATGTAATGACGGATCTTGTGATTGGCAAGAATTAAACAGTGTCCTCACACAGGCAAGGTGGTATTCGACGAATCATATTTTACCAGATGGCAAGCAAATTATTGTTGGTGGACGTGCTCAGTTCAATTATGAGTTTTATCCAAAGAGGGCAGGGGCAGACCAATCTTACAACTTGCCATTCCTTTCGCAAACTAATGATCCTACAATTGAGAACAACTTGTATCCTTTCGTTTTCTTGAATACCGATGGGAACTTATTCATTTTTGCCAACAATCGCGCTATATTATTCAACTATGTAAACGGAGCGGTGGTGAGGAGTTACCCTGCAATTCCTGGTGGGGATCCAAGAAGTTACCCGAGCTCGGGTTCGGCAGTACTTCTTCCGGTTAGGAACTTGCAAGGGGCAAGCATTTCCGCAGAAGTTTTGGTGTGTGGTGGTGCACCAAAGGGATCGTTTACGAGTGCAAATAACGGAAATTTTGTGGCAGCACTCAACTCTTGCGCTAGAATACAAATAACCGATCCAAACCCACAATGGGTCATGGAGACCATGCCTTTGGCTAGAGTTATGGGTGACATGGTGCTCATGCCTAATGGCAATGTACTTATCATTAATGGCGCATCATCGGGTACAGCTGGGTGGAACATTGCCCGTAATCCTGCTCTAACGCCAGTCATCTATAGACCCAAGAATCCAATAGGTCTCAGATTCGAAGTTCAGAATTCCACCTCCACCCCAAGAATGTACCACTCCACTGCAATTTTGCTTCGGGATGGGCGTATACTCGTAAGTGGCAGCAACCCTCATGCATATGACACTTTCACAGGTACGGCCTATCCTACAGATTTGACCATGGAAACTTATTCTCCAGACTACTTGGATCCCAGGCTTGTGAAAGTACGTCCAACAATTGTATCGCCCGCATCACAAGCTCAAATAGGGTATGGCCAACAACTTGTTATCCGTTTCACGATTCAAGGAAGAATCAATAGGAACCTCATGTCAGTTACAATGGTCGCGCCTCCGTTCACGACACATGCGTTCTCGATGAATCAAAGGTTATTGGTTCTAACTAACGAGAATGGGGTTAGTGCAAACGTGACATCACTAGGTAGTTCAAATTATCAAGTTGGAGTGTTGACACCGGGTTCAAGTACTCTCGCTCCGCCAGGATACTATCTTCTATTTGTGGTGTATCGGGAAGTTCCAAGTCCTGGAGTTTGGGTTCAGATCAAGTGATAGTCGATTTTACATGAATTAATGTATATACGTGTACTAGTTCCGCGACCGCATTTCTCTTTGTAAATGCGCAGTTGTTAAGGAGTTTTATGTACGTACCTGTTTAATTACACATGATGATGATGAATTCATGGCTGATTAGTTAAATTTTAAACATGCATGCATATAAAATACTGTTGTCCATACATGATAAATTAGTCTGACAAATTAGCGCTATCAAGTGTCACACCATCTCGGATAAAATAGTGCAGGTCAGACAAATTAGCGCTATCAAGTGTCATACATGCATGATCGGGATGAGAAGAATGATCAATATTATTACTTAATTGCATTGCATGTATGATGTTTCATCGTATAACTTGAAGATCCTCATCAATCATTAGCAACTAGTCAAATAGGCTAAGTTAAATTTTGCCACTAATTAATACCATATCCATAGCAATGTATATATATATTTTAAGGTATATATATAAAGTTGTACCAATAACTTTATATTATCGACCTTGGTAAAGTGATGAATTTATCCAATTTATCCATATAGAAGTATTTTAACACGCCATCGATATTATGAGTAGGTTGCAGTTAATCGCCTCTACATGTGGATACATAAATGACACTAATTAATGTGCCAGCCGGATTTATCATGGGTTGGGCACCCATCATCAACCTTGAATTCGATACAATATTGAAGTTGGGGCAAATATAACACCTTAAAAAACCTTGTTAAAGTGATGAAATTATCCAACTTATTTTTATTTATATATGATATGAGCATGAGTATTCTATCCCATATAACTAAGACGCGAAAATATTTACTTAATTACAACTGTTACACTCAGGGGCAAGTTTAGGATTTGAAGTTTGGGAGAGCGAAATTACACATATGAGGTTATTTCCGAAGTTTGAGGGAGGGGGATAAATTCTGAAAATTGAACAATATTACCTATAAAACAAATTAATTCGGATGCGCCGATGCCCAGTTACACCGGACCCATCTCATGCATGCTGTACATTTTGCAACATAATTATTATGTAAACATAAATGAATTATAATTAACTTAATTCAGAAAACAGTCGTACCATATATTAGGCATATAGGCATATACTTGGCATGTCTTCAGAAATGCCACAGTGATATCAAAGATGATCTTATATAATTGATAATTCACTAATTAAGTCGTCCATGCATGCATCTTGATCTGCTTTGCTGTAAACATGAAACTCATGCATGATCAATTCTAGGAAAACACAAATATTTCTCATCCTTTCACTAAAATTTCACTATGAACATAGTGAATTGTGGAACAAACATTTCTCATCCTTTCTTTGGCAATTCGTTAGGACTTATATAAAATCTGTCAACCCTACCCACAAACAATTAAAACTCATAGTGACGCGTGAAATTTAATTATTTATATCAATTTTTTTATATTAATTGTTATATATTCGTGGTCGGTTTCAACTTTCAACCTTTTATATTAACTAATTTTTTAATAATCCCCGTACACAAGGTTGATCATTTCAACCTACTTCGGGAGGCCATTCAAGTGGTGGCAGATTTAACCTCATTGGGAAGATCATTCGAATGAGAGTTTATACTAAAAAAAAAACTAGCTTTAGAGACCCCGAAAAGCGTCACAATAGGGGTATATAATAGTATGGAATTTGTCGTAGCGAAGGTTCTAGACAATAACTAAAAGTCTACAATAATATTATAGTAGAGTTTCTATCTGATAAAATAAAATAAAATAAATAAATATATAAGCCTCTATAGTACTCACTCTCGCGAGTGAACAGTACTAGAGCCTGCAAGACAATCTCTCACGCGCTGTTGGTACTAAAAAAGAAAGAGCGTTGCCTTATTTTCTTATTATTAATATTTTATTTTTCTTCACTTCATCAATTTTCTTTTCTCACTTTCGTCTCTTCTTTTTCTTTTCTTCTAATCTCATCTCCTTCCTCTCATGTCTCAGTCACTCTTTCAGGTATCTGGGAGACTGAAGATGAAACAAAAGAAAGCGGGAAGAGAAGCTGCAGCTAGCCGAATGCAAAAACAGCCCAGATTGAATTCTGAATCAAGGTATAATTTCCCTTTTCCCTTCTTAATCAATTTGGGGTTTTATATTTTACCTGGTTAATTCATCAAAATCTTTCTATTTTAGCCGCTGATTTTCGTTTTGATATCACGTGGTTAATTTCCCTCCTTAATCAAGGTATCGCTTCATATTTGTTTCTTGCATTAGTTGGTTTTCAACTTCTATTATTTAGTCTAAAGATGTTGAATTACAATTTGATTGATAATGCTTGCCTTTGGAATAATAACTTCAAATCAATGGACAGAATTATTCATCTCCCTTGGTTGTTACATGTTTTTGCAAATACATCTGTGCTAAATTGAAATTTTATACTTACATGTTTTCACATCTATATTCAGAATAAATATATGTTTTGTAAGTAGTTTTGATACTGTTTGAAGCTTCTAAAGTTATTTTTCTTAAAGGTTGTCATAGTTTGAAGCTTCTAATTATGCTACAGTAATGCATCATGGTTTACATATATATTTTTTATTTTTGGTTGCTTGTTATGCAATAGTTATGGTGCTTTTATTGTTTTAGGTGATATTATTTTTATTATATCGAATTAATTCAGTAATTCACATATATCACTGAACAAGGCTATATTTTATCTGTTCCGACCTTGTGCAATATATGACTTGTGTACGCACATGTATATTAGCCATACTTTCAACATGAAATTTATAAGTTGTAATGCTAACCCTTCCACCATAGCTTTAAAACATTTGTAGTCATTCGCTCTGGTGTGTGGCTCTTCTTCATCATTATACTCCTAAATGATCATAAGATTTATATTATTAGTCAACAAATAATGATATACATGTTGAATATTGATAATAATTTTGAGTAAATGAAGCCCCCTCCATCTTTGTGAATAATAGCTAAGGGTGAAAATTGTTGGGGTAGAAGGTCCAATAAGATAGCGATTTGTGGAACTTCTAGCCATAACATAATCACTTTCCATTAAGCGTAATTTGCAATACAACTTAATTTGACATTATATATTGATATTGGCTGGTTCAAAAGTCACAAGGAAGAAGCAATGAGTGAGCTCAACAGATCTGATAGTTTCAAAAGCTTTAAGTCAGACATTTTGCCATATGTTATTAAAAAAGAAGGCTCTGCAAGCACATGACGGCAAGTTATCTTGCCCTCTTCTTTCCAAGGATGCCCCGGACATATAAAATATGTAGATATATAAACGCTTTTGCACTGGTGGATAAGTATGGTAAGCCAAACAAAATTCAAAACACTGACTTGCAATGTCAAATGGAAGGAGATGCAGGATCACATGCATCATGCTTTAAGGGAAGAACCAAATGAACATGCCATATATGCTTATACGCGTTCCCGGTCAAGATTTTAGTTACGCAACATGGAGTACGTCGATATAATTTAACAAAATATATAGCTTATTTTGTAGCAATTAGAAAGGAAGTTTGTGGTTCATGGAAAGTGTGGTGATTCCTTATTGTTTACATTATAATTTGATATTTTTTGCTTAAACTTTGGTTTGATGTGCCAACCTTACAGATTACATATACAATGTATTCAGGCCACGGGCTAAAGTGCACAGGCTTCACACTCGTAGGGTATGTGAACATGTATTCTTTTTAAGTGATTATGTTTGTTCAATGGTATCATTATCTGATAGAGACCTAAGCAAATTAAATGCTAACTTATGGGTCCCTTTTATGCCACACTGTTTTTTTAGCAAATATAAAGGAGGGAGAATAATCTACAATCGTTTGAAAAGCTTCGCCAGGTATATCCATCGACCACTTGAATGTTGACACTCATCTTGAGACACAGATCTTCAGTTTAGAGATATCAACACTTACAATTACATTTACATTCATGCCTGTGAACTTTTGGAATGCTAAACTACTTTGCTTGATATGGTTTTTTATTCAACATTGAGCAAACAAGGAACATAATCGAGGCTCTTATTAAGGTATAGCTGCTTATGGTATGATATTTCTCTGTAGAATATCACCTGTTTCATTAAGTGGTGGAAGCATTTCTTTTGTATCTAGAAAATTAGTGTTCATTTCATCATTGTGGTTTTCTGTAGAGACTATAGAGAAGAGAAAAAGCATGAGCCTTGCGAGAGTGAGGTCAGCCTGCAAAGAATCCAAATGACATACAAGGTTTGCCTCCTTGCCTTTCCAAAACTCTTGAATTTTGTTGCTCTGTTCAATTTTTAGAAATTAATAGGGTTGCTGATAGTTATCTTTGGAGATTGGTGCGTATCTGTTACATTTTCCTAATAGATATTCGTTTCTAGAACTTGCATGTAGAAGGTCGAAAGCACCACACACATTCTGGGGAAAGAAATGTGCATCAACTACCAATAATTCTGAAGGATAATTCGTTCTACACTTGATGTGGTGACATTATAAATTTTAATATCATTATTCATACTTCTAAGTCGAATTAATAATCTGAGTAGACTTGCACGTGTTCATGCAGGATCCCGATGAACCAGTTATGTTGTTCACCAAGACACTACATCCTGACAAGTTAGCAGCTGCAGGCATCACTCCTCCGTCGGATCCTTTAGTGGAAAAGGATGCACCTGCTAACTAATTTAACATCCGCGGAAGAATAGGCCGTGGTGGCAGAATAGTCTTTGACAGATGAAACCCTCTAATGCACACTCCAATCGACTGTGGCAAAACTTTATGATGCTCCCCTGCCCAAGTCCTAAGACCCTGACATTCAGCAATCATTGTCAGGATGACAATTTCTCTTCTATTCTCCTCTGGAAGCTGATTCCCGTAATTTGATATTTACACGACACTTTGTAAATTGAAGTGCGGAAAAGTATATTCTGGGGGTGATTTGGTAATGGAGAATCATGGTAGTTGATCCAGTTTTCCTAGATGTAGTTGCTCGGTATGTGCTGATAAACATTCTCTTTGTTGTTGTTATTCAAGGTATGTAACAAATACAGTAAGCTTCCCTTTGTATATTGTAGGCTCTTACACTCCTTTTAATTGCTATTGAAAACATTTTATTCTGTATAATTTTTATGTTTAATAGAGGGGGTAAGATTTTACTGGCTCTTACACTTCTTTAATTGTGTTACTCTAATGCATCATCTGAATCATGATTTAAATTTTGTTGCTTGTTATGTGATAGTTATGGTGCTTTTATTGTTTTTAGATAAAAATTGTGATTATTACAAATTAATTCACATATATAAAGGAACTAAACTATTAGTAAATTCAGATTAAAAAGGAGTATCTAGAACTAACAGAAATTATACTTTAAAAGATAAACGTACTCAGTTACTATCGAACTTCATCGTTTTTGTGAGTCAGTAGTTGCTTGTGATTCTAGCGAATATTTTTGTGAACATGAGGTTATATAATTCTCATAAATTATGTTTGCTATTAGGTATGTTAGACATTCACACTAACCAATTGACTATGTATTAGATCCCCGGGAGATTAATTTCATCGTGGTTTTATTGAGGGGAGTACTTAATTTGAAAATGTATAGGTGCGAACAAAATCATCTCCTTTTGTATAACTCGACAGATTTTACACATAAATTTTCAGTTATGTAGTACTAAATCTGTCACATAATTGTTTACATTAGTTTTGTTGGGTTTTTTAGTCGCATTTGACCGCCAATTAATCCTTAAACGGCACCACAAAAATTTAGTATATTTTATCTGTCCGACCTTCTGAAATATTACTTGTGTTCAAACATCTATATTATACATGCCTCCAACAAGAAATTTATAAGTTGTAATGCTAAGTGCCCTTCCTGCATGGCTTTAAAACATTTGTAGTCGTTCGTCGTTCTGGTGTTTCTCTAAACGTGATTTTTTTTTAGACATGTATTTCAACATGAAATCTATACGTTATAATGAAGAAGTTCTTCATTATAGTCATAACTGATCACAAGATTAATGTTATTCGTCAACAAATAATGATATATTTGCAATAAAACTCCATCTGACATTGTATATCGATATTGGCAGGTTCAAAAGTCACAAGGAAGAAGCAATGCGTAAGCTTAGTTATGATAGTTTAAAAGGGTTAAAGTCAACATTTTGCCATATGTTATTGAAAATAAGTCTCTACAAGCACATGACAAATTATCTTGCCCTCTTCTTTTCAAGGTTGCCCAGGAGACATAAAATAATGCAGATATATAAACGCTCTTGCACTGGTGGTGAAGTATGGTAAGCTGAAAAAAATTCATAACATGGACTTGCAAAATCAAATGGAAGGAGATGCAGGATCACATGCTTGATACTTCAAGGAGATAACCAAATGAACATGGCATATATGGTTATAAGTGTCCGCGAGCAAGATATTATTTACGCGGCATGGAGTACATCGATATAATTTAACAAAATAACAACTTTATTTTCCATGAGATTCTCTACCTTTCATAGTTTAGTGTGGCGATTCCTTATTGTTTCCATTGTAATTTGAAATTTTTTATCTAAACTTTGGTTTAATGTGCCAACCTTACATATTACATATGCATAAAATAATTTCGCGCCACGTCACACGAGTAGCGTGTGGGGCGAATTCTAGTAACTATATAAGTATAAAGAACATTACATCACCAATTCACCATCACATCAAATATTATTATTACTGTTCAACCAACCAACTCATTAATTAACCATTCAATTGTGTATACTAACAATCTCCAATTACTTCTCTATATACATATTTCATTTTAGTTAGTATCATTTGATTGTAACGTGTTTATATTTCTTGCAAACTATTGTGTTTATTTATCGGTTCTACTACTAAATCAGTTAATACTACGGATCTTCTAAAACCGATGGACCATGAAACCGAGGGAGTACATCGTTATAGTCCTATGCCATCCATCCGTCTCATAATTCATTACTAAACCGAGCTTGATTTTCACATGTGGTCCAGTTCATCACCAACCTAGTAAACTATTATGGTAAAAGAAGACCGTGCCGGACACTCAGACTTGCTTGTTACGTCTTTTATCCTGGAAGAAAACAACCTCCATCTAAAGAGTAGTTGCAAATCAAGCAATATTGTAACTAAGTCAAGAGACCAATACTGTACTTTTCTATTGAGTCATTCATTTTGGAATCAAATCAATTTCAAGAACTTGCATTATATAAATCAGATACATTTCCTCAATCCTTCACCAAACACTCTGAGTCAGTCCACTTTAGTCTAAGTCTTAAACCCATCTCTCTTCTTCCAAGAACCAAACCCAAAAACATGGCTTCAGCAGAAAGCTACCAGAATCTTGCTACTGCCAAGGCCCTCCTCTCTGCCGTCGGCTCCATTGCTGCCACTGTCGTAATGGTTCGTGGTGTTGCACATGACCTCCTCCCGCAGGAACTCCAAGAATTCATTTTCTCAGGTATCAGAAACTTCTTCAGCAGATCCTCCAAACAGTTAACCTTAGTCATCGAAGAGTTTGACGGCCTTTCCAGCAACGAAATATACGATGCAGCTGTCGTGTACCTCGCCCAGAAAATCAGCCCAAAAACACGTAGACTGAAAATCAGCAAGCCTGAGAAGGAGAAGCACTTCAACATTACCATGGAACGGGGCGAAGAAGTCCTTGACGTGTACCAAGGTGAGAAGTTCAATTGGGTTTGGATTTGCAGAAAAACCGAATCCCAGAGCTTTTACAATTCTCGAAGCAGGACTACGACCTGGAGGTCAGAGGCAAGGTCGTTCGAGCTGACATTCAATAACAGAAACAGAGATTTAGTTGTTAACTCGTACTTGCCTTACATCGCAAAACAGGCTGAAATGAAGAAACAGGAGAAAAGAACAGTCAAGATTTTCACAGTGGATTACCAGAGCATGTACGATATGAGCGACTTGTGGACGCCGGTAACATTGGATCATCCTGCTACTTTCGAGACCCTGGCAATGGACTTCGATCAGAAGGATATGATATTGAGCGATCTTGATCGGTTTTTGAAGAGGAGGGAGTATTATAGGAAAGTTGGGAAGGCTTGGAAGAGAGGATACTTGTTGTATGGTCCTCCAGGGACAGGGAAATCGAGCTTGATTGCTGCGATTGCGAATTACTTGAACTTTGATATATATGATGTGGAGCTGACACAGTTGAGCCAGAACTCGGAGCTGAGAAAGTTGCTGGTTATGACAGCTAATAAGTCGATTTTGGTTGTCGAGGATATCGATTGTAGCATTGATTTGCAAGAAAAGTTGGCTAGGAGGACCCGTTCTGATCCTGATGAATTTCATCAGGAGGACAACAATAAGGTTGGTTGGTTGCTAATTCAAGTTCTTCAATGCTATGTTGCTTTATTTGTGTGTGAAAATGGCAGAAAGACAACTCTATGTTCTGTATCACCTGGAATTTGTTGTATAAGTCTAATATTGCTGTATACATTTTGGAATACAGGTAACACTATCTGGTTTGCTAAACTTTGTTGATGGATTATGGTCAAGCTGTGGAGATGAGAGGATCATTATTTTCACAACAAATCACATTGAGAAGCTCGATCCAGCATTATTGCGTCCAGGACGCATGGATGTGCATATCAACATGTCGTATTGCACCCCTTGTGGCTTTAAAATTCTGTCTTCCAACTATCTTGGAATCCAGGATCATGTTCTGTTTGAAGAAATTGAAAACTTGATCAAAGATGCCAAAGTAACTCCAGCTGAAGTGGCTGAACAGCTTCTAAAGAACGATGATCCAGATGCGTCATTGCACAGATTGATTCAGTTTATGCTGAAGAAGATCGAAGAAGACAAGGTCTCCGAAGCAGAGAAGCTAAAAGCAGAATTGGCTGACAAGTTAAAAACAGAATCAGCTGAGGAAAATGAAGAAGAATCACCTGAACTCCTGAGTGGGGATGACAATTAGCCCACCCGACCCGAGTCCAAAGACTTCATCACCTGGACGGAAGGAGTAGGTATATATTTTTTAAAGTTTATACTATTGAGCTCAAAGCTTGAAACATACTGTATTTATATAAAAAGGCGGAGGAAGATAAGAGATAGTAGCAATTAAATAGCCTAAATAATTTGTTCTGAGAATTCACATCTGACCAACAGTTAAATATAATTCACTTGCATGTTATACTCACAACTGCCATATAGATTCAGAATAGTAGCAAAACCTTCAGCCTTGTGCTTTTGCTCTTCTACTACAAATGCGGCAATCAACACCACTATCAATCGATTTTTCCCTGCCAAGTGTAACAGTCGGTCGTTATTAGCATAAGCCATCTATATACCTATAGGAATTAATTAGTAGTATTTCCAATAGCTTAGTTATATATGCTGTAGATTTGCAGATTCATTCATCGAGGTTCAAAACAAATTTAGCAAGAACAGGCATGCCACTAAACTACTAAAGTACTATATAACAGACATATCACATATCATACCAGAACATAGTCTGGTTCTAGAAATCATATGGCAACATTCACACAAATAGCATAATTGCACTATTATATATACAAATGTGACAACGTACAACTACAATAACAAACATTTTTACAAAGAGGCAAATGCAAGGTGAGGAAGCAATTTATATCAAGATGCAAGGGAGCAACACACACACACACACACACACATACAAAAACCTAGCTCCAGGCTCTCCAACGAAAAATCCTTGCCGAAATATGGCAGCACGGAGCTGCACCTAGCTATGTCATACCTTAAAAACAACTTTAGGTACCGTCTCTACAATGTTTGGTTTGGAGCGATGACCAGCATGTGAAGAGCCCCCATGATGGCCTAACAATCAAACAATTCAAAACATTAATAACTTTTAAAGATGATTTGTCTTCCATTTCAAAATCAGAAAAAGATTAATTCTTGCTTAACCCCCAAATAGTTGTTAACAACAAGAGAGAAAATCATATTTAGAGTCTAAGGTTCAAGTGCTAAGGTAGTTACAATTGCCTTCAGCTAACTATTTTGTTCCTTTAGTCACACGTACATAACATGAAATTTTGAAAATAGAACTTCACGAAAAAGAAAAAATATATAAAGTTCCTAGCATTGAATTTGAACCTTATAATTACAATTTATGATCATTGACAAATTACAATTGCCTTCAGCTGCCACTTCCTCACCAAATTTCAGATCTAAAAAAAGTTTTTTTTTTTGAAATCTGAAACCAGAATCCTTACGGCAAATTGACAAATAGTTCAATGTCACTCGACAGGTAAACCTATCACATGGGCATATTGCAAGCCAATCAGTAGCGGTACTTGGTTGAGTAATCCTTTGGTGCAATAAGCAGACCACGGCCTTTCCTTGCCCCACGATACACAGTCTCGACAATGTCGATGAATTCCTGTTTGTCCTTCAAAGCCCAGTTGATCTTGTTGTTGTTTCCAGTGCCCAGATCAATCATAATGTGCTTGTTTCTGAAAAAGAACATCACAGTTGAGGGGTCATACAGCTCATACATCGTGTTGAAATCTGGTACCTCCGTGATGTCCACTAGATATATGACAGCAAAGTTCTTTATGGTCTCTGCGACAGAGGACAGCACCTCATCCATCTGCATGCAAGTTTCATCCCAATCGTGACCGAAACGGATGATGACAAGGCGCTCATCCTCGGCGAGGATAGCTTGATCGACAGCCCAACCAGAGTGGAGATGAGGTAGCAAGTACGACATCTTCTCCTCCTCGCTTGATTGCTACGCAGGTGCAGAGATTTTACTTGGGAAGAGATTCTAGTGCTTGAGCGATTTCAGTTATCAATAAGCAAAAAGGAGGATTTCTTAATTAATCAAGCTGCTTTGCTTCTGTTACTTCTTGCTTTAGCACACGAGAGAGAATGAGTGGGGACAGAGAGGTATGTAGGTATATATAGTGTTGGAATTTAGAATTTTAAAAGTTTTGATAGGAAAGGAAATCCTTCATAGTTTCGGAAAAGGCAATTCACTAATCTCAATTTTCCGGTTCAACTCTTACTACATGTAACCGTTTTTTTTTTTCATGTCGATTTGGTTTATTTTGAAACTCTTTCGTCGCATCTGTTAGGCACCAACAGACGTGTAATTTTTCGTTCGTGCAAGTTCTCTCAGCGCCTTTTCTATACAGGTCACTGCTTTGCTTTCTCTCTTCGTTAGTTGTGTCTATTCATGAATCAACACACGGCTTCAAGTAATACATATACATTGCTGCTTGATCTCACTTCATATTCTTCATCTTCCTCAAATCTTAATTAGATGCCGGTCTTCCCAATCATAGTCAATTTTTCGTTTTCTGGTTTTGGTTGTTTTCCTCCAGTTATCATGAGTTCGTCATTGTTTCAGACGAATTAGGAATTGTTTGCTCTGTTTCTAGGACTTACATTTACTCTGCTTGATGATTGGATTGACGCTTTTATATGGATGAAAGGATGTGGTTTTAATTGTTTCCCTGTCTAGCCTTGCCTTGATGAGAAGATGATCTCCTTCTGTGACATGATTTTCTATTTACGTTTTCGATGCAATCCGATACATTGTTTCTTCCATGCAGAGATGCGTTTGACACACCACTAACCGTCTTAGATAATTGATACTGAGTAAATTTACTTGCCCTCAAGCCTCAAGCCGATTTTTGATTATTTTAGGATAAGATATACTTCCTCTTAAATTTCATTGTAAACAAGTATCGCTGGGACATCAATAGGTTAGGAGTTGCTTGACATATTAGGAGTAATATGGATATCTGTGTAGATATCCTACTTTTGTGCTTCTGTCCGATGAATGGTTCGTTAAACTGCATAACAATGGGGTTTTTTTTTTTTTGAAACAGGCATAACAATTGGTGTTGGCAGTTGCATGCTTTCTTTTGTTTCATGTAGTCCATGCTGTTGTTGATGCCTTCTTTTACTTATTTTCAGTTCTAATGGTGTATATCCTTTGTTGGTAAAAATAATAAGAAAAATAGCACAGAGCTTAAGCGCAATGATCGATAAATGGATTTTATATATGCTTAGGCAGTTAGGCAGATTAACTTCATCTTGTCCCTTCCTTACAAATTTTAGGCAGTTAGGCAAATTTGCTATATGCTTAGGCAGTTATTGCTTTCTTTCGGTTTGTTTTGTTGCAGTGATATACATAAGAAGCTTAAAGCTGACGAGAATTTTTTTTTATCTGGTTTGTACCGGCAAGAAATTCATTGACATTAAAGATATTCCGGCCGATGCACTTTTCAGCCCGGGTTTGAGTACAGGGATGCATGTGCAAAATCATAATTATCTCATTGATCAGTAGCCTTGTACTCATGAAGTTGTAGTGGTACGTATTGCTGCTTTGTGGGCTTCATATAAACGCACCCAAGATTTGATTTTCGAAATTGATCATCTTTGATGTCAAATGTTTACATGTTGCCAATTAATCCTTATGTCATGTGGTGGAGTAAAAGACAACGTACTCTATGGGATGACATGTGACACTTGCACATATTGAGAGAGGGTTATTGTTAAACTTCAAATAAATATGTGCTTTTAGAGTTTATTGTTTAAGAGGCTGCCAAGTGATGACAATTTTAATCTTCGAAAGGAGAACACTCCTCGGAGCGATCTTAAATGTGCATTACCAGTTGCGCCATAATAATATTGAAGATGAAAAGCATATATCCATCGAGTGTAACATGGAAAAGGTAGTTTGGAGAAATATATATGGTTGGTTAGGAGTTTCTCAGCGACAAGAACATGAAAGAAGTTAGTTATACTATTTGAAGACCGTTGTCTCCTGAAAGTAAGAAAACATGAGAAAATTGAATTTAAATTATGGTGGTGAGGAGTACATTTGAAGGTTATGGTTCTTGGGGCCTCAATCCAAATCATTATTTAATGTAAAATCTGTCATGTGCTATTATGATTATTTAGGACTGTAACTTTGAGAAATAGTTGGTCCGTGTTGTTTTGGGATGTTTTTCTTGTTGAAATGGTGCAACTGGTAAATGTTTGAATTGCCTTTGGTTCAATTATTTGCAAATATTAGGATTTATGGTTAGCTAGGTTTATGGCAAGAGAAGAAAATGTGTCATTGCCGGGCATCCATGTCCCAGTGCTCTTTTCCAAGTTCGTCTATGCCTGTTTGCTTTTATTTTGAAGGGTAATTGCTTAGGTATAATGATTCTTGGCCTGGATTTTAGCTTCAACATAGACTATTCTTCCTTGTCATAGCTATTTGTTAAAATCCCACCCCTAATTGATTTATCATGGATTCATTTTAGGAGCATTGTATAATTTCATTCTCTCTTTATTAATATTTGTTCGCATCCCTAATGTGTAATCATCAACTCTTTAAAGTTCATGATATTTTCTATTTTTTAAGCTATACACGGGCACCACGCTTAGCGCGGTGCACCATTCTAGTACTATATATTAGGATCACGTACTAAAAATCAATATCCCCTTACTCCAATCTTATCCAATCTTATGAGAGGGGTTATAAAGTTGCATGAGATGATGAGAGATTCTAAAGTCGTGCCAGGTTGGTGGTATGTATAAGCTCTATAGTCCAGCTAGCACCATATCCTTGATGGAAATATATCTATTTTGCTAATAATGAAGCATAATATATGTCCAAACGGAAAATTAAACTGAATTAATTAGATGCATAATAATAAGCCAAAGAAGACTTTTTTTGATTTCCCATGCACGAATCTTCCCAACAACACAACCAAAGGAATAAAATTTGAACATATTTTATTTTCTTCCTCTTAGCTTCAAACTATATAAACCTCGTCCCTAAGCATACTCCCAACACACAAACTCAATCACATATCAGAGTTTAAAACAACACGTATACCAAATTCTCATGGCAACTAATCAACTTGTTCTTGGTTCATTCCTATTCCACCGCCTCTTCCTCCTCATCTTTCTAATCTTAATGCCCAGTAGCCAAAATATTTTCACGATCGCCGCCCCTGGTGGTGGCAAGTGGAACCTTCTCCTCCCCAACACTGGAATCCCTGCAATGCACATGCAGCTTCTCCATAATGACCGTGTTATGATATTTGATCGCACTGACTTTGGCGCATCAAATATTTCCCTCCCTAACAGCAAGTGCCGCAACAACCCCAGAGACCTAGCGTTAACAACCGACTGCACTGCACATTCTGTCGAGTATGATGTTGCGTCTAATTCTGTCCGCCCCTTAACTATCATGACCAACACATGGTGCTCATCGAGTGCCATAATGCCCGATGGTAGCCTAGTACAAACTGGAGGCTTCAATGATGGCGAACGAAATGTTAGAGTTTACAAGCCATGTAATGACGGATCTTGTGATTGGCAAGAGCTAAACGGTGTCCTCACACAGGCCAGGTGGTATTCGACGAATCATATTTTACCAGATGGTAGGCAAATTATTGTTGGTGGTCGTGCTCAGTTCAATTACGAGTTTTATCCAAAGAGGGTTGGGGCCGACCAATCCTCCAACTTGCCATTCCTTTCACAAACTAATGATCCTACAATCGAGAACAACTTGTATCCATTCGTTTTCTTGAATACCGATGGAAACCTATTCATTTTCGCCAACAATCGAGCTATACTGTTCAATTATGTAAATGGAATGGTAGTGAAGAGTTACCCTGCGATACCTGGTGGGGATCCAAGAAGCTACCCAAGCTCTGGTTCTGCCGTACTTCTTCCTTTGAGAAACTTGCAAGGAGCAAGCATTTCAGCGGAAGTATTGGTGTGTGGAGGCGCTCCAAAGGGATCATTTACGAGTGCGAATAACGGTAAGTTTGTCACTGCCCTCAACTCATGCGCCAGAATACAAATAACTGATCCAAACCCGCAATGGGTCATGGAGACCATGCCTTTGGCTAGAGTTATGGGCGACATGGTACTAATGCCGAATGGAAACGTTCTAATCATAAACGGGGCAACCTCGGGTACTGCTGGGTGGGATATTGCTCGTAACCCTGCCTTAACTCCTGTAATTTATAGACCCAACAGTCCTGTGGGGAATAGATTCGAAGTTCAAAAGCCGAGCTCCACGCCCAGAATGTACCACTCCACTGCAATTTTACTTCGTGATGGGCGTATACTTGTAAGTGGTAGCAATCCTCATGCGTATGACACTTTCACGGGGACGACCTATCCTACGGATTTGACAATGGAAACTTATTCTCCAGAGTACTTGGATCCAAGGCTAGTGAAAGTACGTCCAACTATCACATCGCCCGCATCAAAGGTTCAAATAGGGTATGGCCAACGATTTGCTATTGGTTTCACAATTGAAGGCAGAGTCAATAAAAATCTGGTTGCAGTTACAATGGCTGCGCCTCCCTTCACCACACATGCATTCTCAATGAATCAAAGGCTATTGGTTCTAACGAACGAGAAGGGGGTTAGCACAAACTTGACATCACGGGGAAGATCAAATTATGAAGTAACGGTGTTGACACCAAGCTCAAGTACTCTCGCTCCACCTGGGTTCTATATTCTTTTCGTGGCTTACCGGGAAGTTCCAAGCATTGGCATTTGGGTACAGATTAAGTAGTGATGAATTTTACATATGTACGTACATGTTCGGGTTTTAATGGAGTAATCAAGCTCCATTAATCTTTTATTTGTTCCCTTCCTGACTTGGAGTTTATATGATAAGTTCGTTAATTAATTTGTATGTCTGTGAATGTTAAATAGTATTGTATGATCGACAAGGTCGATATAATTGTCGTTAATCGAATAGCAGTTCACTCGATCGATAGAATTAAGTAATTGGCTGCTAGCAAAATTAAATGCTACCAATACTAGACGGAAGGATAGCTAGTTCGGCAGACTTTCGGATTTCGCAACACTTACACTCGTCATTATATCATTAAAAAAAAAAAAAAACTATTTGCGACACAATGCTTGCGCGACGTTATTAACTATCTGGGCAGTTCTGTTGACATTTAAAAATTGCTACTCTTTTTTGTCATTTATTATTTCTTCATCCTAGCATTACATTTCTAATTTTTTAATTATTCACGAAATACAATATATAATTATATTGAATAACAAAATTCGACCTTCGTCGTTGAAAAATGAGGGACTGGTCTACCCTTTCGTTTTTAAAACACCCCATAAAACTTCACTATTATTATACATATAAACCCAAAAACGTTTCTTCGCTCGTAGAGTCGTACTATATTTTCTACCCTTTTTATCCTTGAATTTCTTCAAGGCATAATTTGTGGTTAGAGTGTACTTTTATATTTGTCTTTCTAGTGTCTTTCACTATTGCGCAATATCTCTAGTAAAACTTACTTTAAATATAAAAAAAAAACGCAAAAAAAAAACATAAAAAAAGAATCAACGAACTTATATTAGTAGTGATTCAGAGTGTTAAGTTTGAAAAAGGGAATTGGAAAAAAAAATGTCCTCTAATTTGTCTGATGTTAGATGCGGCATAACACCTGTTAGCAGTGCGACAGCTTTAATCAAAAGTTTTAAATCATGAAAAATTTAGTCCCAACTTTCAAAATCAAGAAAATTTTAGTCCAAACTTTCAAAGGCATGGAAATTTTAACCCAAACTCTCAAAATTTATGCAAATTTAGTTCTTTTCTTTCTTCAAATTTGAAGGACTATCAAATTCCTTTCCACACAAATCGATCCCCATGGCTGATTAATGACAACATCAAAGTGATGTGTTAGCTAACTAAAGGCTAAGTCTTCCTAATTTATTCTCGAATAAAAGTGTCGCGTTGGCCGATTTGTGATGAAAATTATTAAATAGTCCTCCAAAGTTTTTAAAAAGGACTAATTTGCTACAACATTAAACCTTTTGACTAAATTTATTTTAAAGAATATATACTAAGTTTTCCAGGATTTCAAAATTTTTGACTAAACAACTATGGCCAACGAACATTGTTATATATACTGCATTTGCCATCTGATAAATTTGATGGGCGATTTTTAACATTTCCGCGTTTAAAAAATTATGGAGTAGATGTAGAACACATATAAATGCTATCCACTTCAAATGCTTCATTGCAACAAATGTCAAATGTTTTAAATGTGTTCTAAGACGATAATTATGGAAGTGTTTTGCTCAAATTAATTAATTAGAAGTTAGAACACTGAACATATGGATATTGATCTTGATGACCAGTCATTATCTTCAAGTCAACCAAAACTAAAGATGACGTGCGCTTCGGTGAGGTATATATATTCATTCATCAGATGAAATATATCATCAAACATAAGCATTATATATATTCCAATGTAATGTACATAACATGAAGCTTCGACCATAACAAAACATAATTTCAAACGAATAATAATGTGCAATATGTACAGACGTGAATTGTTTACTACTTGATCTGAACCCAAATGCCAGGGCTTGGAACTTCACGGTAGACCACGAAAAGAAGGTAGAATCCAGGAGGTGCAAGAGTACTTGAACCTGGTGTCAACACACTAACCTGATAATTGGACATTCCGAGTGATGTCACGTTTGCACTAACACCTTTCTCGTTTGTTAGAACCAATAGTCTTTGATTCATCGAGAATCCATGTGTTGTGAATGGAGGTGCGATCATTGTAACCGACATGAGATCTCGATTGATTCTACCTTGAGCCTTGAAATTTATAACAAGTTGTTGGTCATACCCTATTTGAGCGTGAGATGCAGGAGATACGATTGATGGGCGTACTTTCACCAGCCTAGGGTCCAAGTAGTCCGGAGAATACGTTTCCATTGTCAAATCTGTAGGATAGGTCGTCCCTGTGAAAGTGTCATACGCATGAGGATTGCTGCCACTCACAAGTATACGTCCATCGCGGAGCAATATTGCAGTGGAGTGGTACATTCTGGGCGTGGAGGTCGAGTTCTGAACTTCAAATCTAAGACCAATTGGATTCTTTGGCCTATAAATGACAGGTGTCAAAGCGGGATTACGGGCAATGTTCCACCCAGCTGTACCTGAGGATGCCCCGTTTATGATCAACACATTGCCGTTTGGCATTAGCACCATATCGCCCATAACTCTTTCTAAGGGCATGGCCTCCATGACCCATTGTGGGTTTGGATCAGTTATTTGCATCCTGGCGCAGGAGTTTAGTGCCGGAACAAACTCGTCGTTGTTTGCACGGGTAAATGATCCCTTTGGTGATCCACCACACACCAATATTTCAGCTGAAATGCTTGTTCCACCTTGCAAGTTCCTCAGGGGAAGCAGCACAGCTGAACCAGAACTTGGATAACTTCTTGGGTCCCCACCAGGAATTGCAGGGTAACTTCTCACCACCACTCTGTTCACATAATCGAACAATATAGCTCGATTGTTGGCAAAAATGAATAAGTTCCCATCCACATTCAAGAAGACAAAAGGATACAAGTTGTTCTCAATTGTGGGATCATTAGTCTGTGAAAGAAA
The DNA here is from genome assembly GCA_028274465.1 of Plantago ovata. Classification (NCBI taxonomy): domain Eukaryota; kingdom Viridiplantae; phylum Streptophyta; class Magnoliopsida; order Lamiales; family Plantaginaceae; genus Plantago; species Plantago ovata. The sequence goes on along the minus strand of CM051456.1, from coordinate 115,302,361 downwards.
CGGCAAGTTGTAAGACATGTCTGCTCCAGCTATCTTTGGATAAAACTCATAATTGAATTGAGCACGTCCGCCGATGATAATCTGCCTTCCATCGGGTAAAATATGATTTGTGGAATACCATCTTGCCTGTGTGAGAGCACCATTAAGTTCTTGCCAATCACAAGAGCCATCATTACATGGCTTGTAAACTCTAACATTGCGTTCGCCATCATTGAAACCTCCTGTTTGTACCAGACTTCCATCAGGCATAACCGCGCTCGATGAGCACCATGTGTTGGTGAAGATAGTTAAGGGGCGGACGGAATTGGATGCAACATCGTACTCGACTGAGTGTGATGTGCAATCGATCGTTAAAGCTAGGTCTCTAGGGTTGTTGCGGCAATTGTTGTTAGGGAGGGAAATATTTGATTGACCAAAATCAGTGCGGTCAAATATCATAACACGATCGTTGTTCAGGAGCTGCATGTGCATTGCAGGAACACCAGTGTTTGGAAAGAGGAGGTTCCACTTGCCACCTCCAGGGGCAGCAAGTGTTAGAATGTTTTGCGTATCCGGCATGAGGAATAGTATGAGTAGGAAGAGGTGGTTGAAGAAGGAGGAAGCTAGAAGAAGCTGGTTAGTTGCCATGAGGGTTTTTGTTTTGAGACTTTATGTTTTCTGTTTGAGTTTGTTTGTTTGAAATGAGGCTTTAGACGAAGTTTATATAGTTGGGAGCAAAGCAGAAGGTAATAAGTTGTCATCAAATGTTATTCGTTTTGTTGTGTTGTTGGGAGTGGTATGGAATCCACGCATGCAAAAGTCTTCTAAAAATTCCATTCATGCTTTCTAGCTATAACTTCTTGTTGTACTTGTATTTATAATCTGGTCGATTAGCCATTACTACATGTACATGTAATTAATTTTTAAGGGTTATCTAACTAATTAAGGTGTATAATAAATTATGTCTACGAGTTAAGTCAAACTACTTCTACAATACTGGTAGCATATGATGAACATTGCTGATAAATTATATGCTAGCTATAGAGTTTTCGCAGAATGGCTAACTTTAAAATTAAACCTTGGAGTATGTGGGGTGCTCTTAATTAGAACTCAAATGTCAAAGGCATCATCAACTTCTATTTGGGACTTGATCATAATACAAATTTGAGGCTTTAGATGCTAGCTATAGTGTCGACCATATATACACCTTTTAAATAGAATGTGTGAGAAATCACATTTTATCCGAGATGGTGTGACACTTGATAGCGCTAATTTGTCTGACCTGCACTATTATATCATATTCGGAGTCAATAAATATTATGCTCCTGACATCGATATTTCATACATTTCTAAACAAGATCACAATTGTATGGCTAATAAAAGAATATTTTTGGACTAATAAACATCTTTAATAGAATTCTGCTAGATATAATTTTAGTTCTTGTTGTAAAACTGGACTCCCGTTTGCCTTTTGGTGACACTTTCCTAAACAGCCCCCACTTTTTTATACACTTCCGCAGCATTTGACTTAATTTGTGACATCTTCTTTTATTATTTGTTACAACTACAATAATTAGCTACTAACTAGTTAGTTATGAAAATCAGCGCTCAATTATTTGTCAACTCTTCCGAGTTCAGATAAGTAAGTGAATTAGTCCTCGGGCCAAAATTAAAATGCTCTCAAGTTAGTTCGTAACATAACACGAGATTTGCGGGTATTATAGAGAGACAATTAAAAGTATAATAAGAGGTGAATGATTAAGATTTTAGGTAACAGCCCCATAAACATTTGAATAGTTTATTCCATGATCGGGATGAGAAGAATGATCAATATTATTACTTAATTGCATGTATGATGTTTCATCGTATAACTTGAAGATCCTCATCAATCATTAGCAACTAGTCAAATAGGCTAAGTTAAATTTTGCCACTAATTAATACCATAGCAATGTATATATTTCCTCTGTCCCACTACAAATTACCCATTTTGATTTTTTTCGGTTAACAGTTTTCAACTTTGACTCCCGATTACTCTTAAACTATGATGATAAAATACTTGATAAAACTATATTATGAAACTTTAGGTTCTATATTTTCATAATATTTTTGTTAAATATTTTACCATTATAGTTTAAGAGTAATCTGGAGTCAAAGTTGAAAGCTGTTGACCGAAAAAAGTTAAACTGGGTAAATTGTAGCGGGACAGAGGGAGTATATATTTTAAGGTATATATATAAAGTTGTACCAATAACTTTATATTATCGACCTTGATGAATTTATCCAATTTATCCATATATAGTAGTATTTTAACACGCCATCGATATTATGAGTAGGTCGCAGTTAGTCGGCTCTACATGTGGATACATAAATGACACTATTGGGCCAGCCGGATTTATCATGGGCTGGGCACCCATCATCAACTTTGGATTTGATACAATATTGAAGTTGGGGCAAATATAACACCTTAAAAAACCTTGTTAAAGTGATAAAATTATCCAACTTATTTATATATATGATACGAGCATGAGTATTCTATCCCATATAACTAAGACGCGAAAATATTTACTTAATTACAACTGTTACATCCAGGGGCGGGTTTAGGATTTGAAGTTTGGAAGAGAAATTACACATATGAGGTTATTTCTGAAGTTCGGGGGGAGGAGGATAAATTCTGAAAATTCGACAATATTACCTATAAAACAAATTAATTCGGATGCGCCGATGCCCAGTTACACCGGACCCATCTCATGCATGCTGTACATTTTGCAACATAATTATTATGTAAACATAAATGAATTATAATTAACTTAGTTCAGAAAACAATCGTACCATATATTAGGCATATAGGCATATACTTGGCATGTCTTCAGAAATGCCACAGTGATATCAAAGATGATCTTATATAATTGATAATTCACTAATTAAGTCGTCCATGCATGCATCTTGATCTGCTTTGCTGTAAACATGAAACTCATGCATGATCAATTCTAGGAAAACACAAATATTTCTCATCCTTTCACTAAAATTTCACTATGAACATAGTGAATTGTGGAACAAACATTTCTCATCCTTTCTTTGGCAATTCGTTAGGACTTATAAAATCTGTCAACCCTACCCACAAACAATTAAAACTCATAGTGACGCGTGAAATTTAATTATTTATATCAATTTTTTTATATTAATTGTTATATATTCGTGGTCGGTTTCAACTTTCAACCTTTTATATTAACTAATTTTTTAATAATCCCCGTACACAAGGTTGATCATTTCAACCTATTTCGGGAGGCCATTCAAGTGGTGGCGGATTTAACCTCATTGGGAAGATCATTCGAATGAGAGTTTATACTAAAAAAAAAAACTGACTTTAGAGACCCCGAAAAGCGTCACAATAGGGGTATATAATAGTATGGAATTTGTCGTAGCGAAGGTTCTAGACATTAACTAAAAGTCTACAATAATATTATAGTAGAGTTTCTATCTTTATAACAATAGTTTAAACATTAGTGTTTTGCCAAAATTAATCGATCATATTAGTTCTCCAATAACAATATCCAAGTACTTCTAGAGATAATTGTTAGTGGTAACTAGAATTTTCAGGTTTCAGAGGGTGATGAAGTATAATTAATAATAATTTCTCATTGCGACACAATATTCCAAAATCCTTTGGGAAGTTCCCCTTCACCGGTTGGAGCTAGCTCGAAAGTGCATATTTTAGATTTTAGAGTAGTTGTTGATTAATAAATTAAGAGAAGGCTAATGATATACTGGTTGATGTACGGTAGCTTTCCCCTAGAAGTAGTAGAAACAGTCCTTTGAGCCCGATTCTGATTGGTAGTGAAGTCACTTCTTGCAATGGTAGCTAGCAATTTGAAGGAACCTACCCAGAGACGCTTGATTTTTCGGAGTAGCCCTTCGTCATCTCTGCCTTTGATGAACCGGACAAAGGCGGAATTTTTTCCAAATTTATTTTTCTTCCTAGGAATCACAACCGAGGAAACATCTCCCAGCTTCCCCAAGTCCTTGCGAATTTCCTTTTCGTCCCACTCAACTGGAAAGTTAGAGATATAAAGGTTTAGAAACTTATCGTTGATCTTCTTTCACAATTAAAAAAAATTTAGTCCAAACTTTCAAAGTGGTGGAAAATTTAACACCAACTCTCAAAATTTATGCAAATTTAGTTCTTTTTTTTCTTCAAATTTGAAGGACTATTAAATCCCTTTCCGCACAAATCGATCCCCGTGGCTAAATAATGACAACATCAAAGTGATGTGTCAGCGAACTAAAGGCTAAGTCTTCTTAATTTATTCTCGAATCAAAGTGTCGCGTTGGCCGATTTGTGATAAAAATTATTGAATAGTCCTCCAAATTTTTTTAAAAAGGACTAATTTGCTACAACGTAACTTTAAACCTTTTGACTAAAACATTTTTAAAGAATAATAAGTTTTTCACGATTTTAAAACTTTTGACTAAACTACTATGGCCAACAAACATTGTTATATTTACTGCATTTGCCATCTGACAAATTTGATGGACGATTTTTAACATTTCCGCGTTTAAAAAATTATGGAGTTGATTGAGAACACATATAAATGCTATCCACTTCAAATGCTTCACTGCAACAAATGTCAAATGTTTTCTTAAATGTGTTCTAAGACGATAAGGATGGAACTGTTTTGAGTCGAATCAGGGGCGAATGCACATAGAGCCAAGGCGACGCAAGTGACGTACCTGGATTTTTTATATGAAGTGTCTATTATATCTCCATTATGTCACGTGCTTTCGTTTTGGACGTTGTGACTTAGCGCAAACCTTAAAAATTTATATTCTTTAGCTAAGATTCGTTTATGAATATATTTTTAAAGTTCATCTTCTTTTTTTTTACTTCAATGCTTCTATGTCCCCGTGGATTAGACATGTTGCAAAAATGTTCAATTACTCTGAACATATACATGATCGAGTCCCCTTTGCCACAATGTCCGGTATTTAATTTATTTGTGATTAGTTAGTTATAATTTGTCAAAACCAAAAAGATAAATGAAATCATATATTCAATTCAATTGTAAATTTGTAATTCGGTCTCAAAATCCTGGATCTCAATTCAATGTAAATGTACCAAAATGAAATACCAAATGTCTGATGGGAAGATAAATCACTAACCCAACATTGTAGATCAGAAAAGCAATATTACAAAACTAAACCACTATACCAACGCGAAGGTCCACTCCGGGCTCTCCGAGGACAATTGTCTGAGTAGAGGGCGAGACTTCTTACCCCATAGTAGTGGGGGGTAGCAGTGTTTTTTAATAGAAATTACGGGGGCCTTAGGTTCATACCTCCGATCAGCCAGCTCCAGTCTGGAGCTGTGACATGCTCCGATCAGAGCTCCGGTACCGGAATAAGGATGAAGGGAGAAGGAAGAAGAATGAAGAAGGTTGGAAAGAAAAAAAGAAAAGGAAAAAATATATAATGCTTCTTTGGTTGAGCTGAAGTGAATAGTGCCAATTATATGTCTTTGTGAAAATAAAAAAGGTATACTACCTAGAATATAGATATCCATCATGTTGTAGAAACTAGAATGATTCTTGACCCTGTGAAGTTGAAAATGAGATGGGCACGCAAAGATGCAACTTTAATTTCTACAGTACAGTCATTCATCTAAGAATTTAGTCTAAGAATCGATCCAACACTAATTAATCTTGCTGGAACAAGTATCTGTTCCGATTCCGACCTCATGTGCATCTGAATATGATCATTTGGTATCACCATACATACACCAATTCTGTAAAGTAGTACATGTAAAAGTGGAAAGTAACATTTTGCAAGATTCATTAGATGCTATACTAACATTTCCTTATACAGACAGCTAACAAATCCCCTTCAAAGGGTTTTTGCATTGCGTGAAATGAGATGCTAGCTAGCACCTCTCATCCTTCCCCAGCCCCAATATATATAAACCACCACTCCACCACCACTTCCACCAATCCAAACAAACAATGTCTATTCAAGCTCACCACATCCTCTCCTCCATTCTCCTCCTCCTCTTCTCCACCGTTCTCACGAATGCCGCCGTTGGCAAGTGGGACCTACTCCAATCCAGCATAGGCGTCTCTGCCATGCACATGCAGCTCCTGTCGAACGACCGTGTCGTAATCTATGACCGGACTGACTTCGGCCCATCAAACATCTCCTTACCCAACGGTCAATGCCGTGACGACCCTCGTGACTCCACCTTAACCAAAGACTGCACTGCTCACTCAGTTGAGTACGATGTTCTCGCAAACTCTGTCCGCCCACTCATGGTGCAAACAGATGTCTGGTGCTCATCTGGCTCTGTCATGCCTGATGGAACCTTGATCCAAACGGGTGGGTTTAATGATGGTGATAACGTTGTTAGGGTGTTCAAACCATGTACAGATGGATCTTGTGATTGGCACGAGATTGGAGCAGGCCTAACAGAGCGAAGGTGGTACGCGACGAATCATATCTTGCCTGATGGTAGGGGGATTATTATTGGAGGACGAGGGCAGTTTAACTACGAGTTCTACCCGAAAATGTCCGCAGCAGACAAGACGTACAACTTGCCATTCCTCGTGGAGACCAACGATCCAAACGTGGAGAATAACCTATACCCGTTCGTGTTCTTGAATGGGGACGGAAACTTGTTTATTTTCGCAAACAATCGTGCTATATTGTTGAACTACGATAATGGGGTGGTGGTGAGGAAGTATCCAGAGATTCCAGGTGGGGATCCCAGGAGCTATCCGAGTACAGGGTCGGCAGTTTTGCTTCCTTTGAAGGATCATGTAGGATTCGAAGTCTTGGTGTGTGGTGGCGCACCAAAAGGATCCTTTGAGAATGCGAGTCAGGGAAAGTTCGATGGAGCACTTAACACGTGCGCGAGGATCCGGATAAACGACTGGAATCCCAAATGGGTCATGGAGACGATGCCTTTTGCTAGGGCCATGGGGGACATGGTACTGTTACCAGATGGAAATGTGTTGATTGTTAACGGGGTGGGTTCAGGTACAGCTGGATGGGAACTAGGTAGAGACGCAGTTTTATCACCGGTTCTTTACCGCCCCGAGAACCCAATCGGCTCGAGGTTCGAAGTGCAAAACCCAAGTACTAGGCCAAGAGTTTACCACTCCACCGCAATATTGCTTCGCGATGGAAGAGTGCTCGTTGGTGGAAGCAGTACTCATGCGTACTACAACTTCACCAATGTGCTTTTCCCAACAGATTTATCTCTTGAGGCGTTCTCACCCGCTTACCTGGACCCACAATTCGCATACTTGCGCCCCAAGATTGTGAAACCAGTTTCGCAAACTAAAATCAGGTACGGGCAGAAGCTGCCAATCCGGTTTACATTTCCTCCAGGCAAGTTTGATCATACCGCAGTAAAGGTAACAATGCTTGCACCATCATTCAATACACACTCATTTTCGATGAACCAAAGGCTTTTGGTTCTTAATGGTGAGGATGTGAAAGCAGTAGGCAAGTCTACCTATCAGATTCGGGTTACAACACCTGATTCAGGTAACCTTGCACCGGCTGGATACTATCTTATCTTCGTGGTTTACAAAGATATTCCAAGCGAGGGCATATGGGTGCAAATCAAGTGAACGGTGTGAAAGTTGGTTCTTTTGTAGGGGGTATCATCATCTGATTCTTAACTTCAGTGGTATTTGGCATTGATTTCATTTGAGATTGTTGTTAATAAGGCTTTTATCAGCCATGTCTTCTTCGTTGTGTATTGAGGCAAGCTGTAACCATTCTTTTGTCCCATTGAGGACTACATTGTTTGTGATTTGACTGATTTCCTAATTGATATGGCATGAGTTTCCCAATTTGCAGCATGGTTTTACAATGCTCTGTAGTTTGTTTGAGTCTTCACAAATAATGCCTTCCCCAATTCCCAGTTTACATAAATTACAACTGATAAGCCAACTGATGAACTCGAGAAATGCATTTATGCGTTTACTGGATACACAGAATCAAGATATACACTTGCAAACAATAGACTATCTAAACAATGTAATGAAGATATTGAAGAAGCCAAACCCATGACAAACACTGTAAAGATGTGTGCTATTTGAATTGGCATCGAGGAATTAGAAGAAAATGTCAGATCAATGAGAAGATAGCTAAATTAAAAGATTGAACCGGCAAATTCAGTTTAATTGCCTGCCAAACTAAACTTGTAACCCTTAAATCATGACAGAAAAAATTTGGATAAAAAGTGCAAAACCCAGACCTCAAGAACATGCATCTTATTCTCGGAAATTCAAGAACCATTCACAAGCACGAAAAACGATAACAGGATAAGGAATGAAGATTCAATGCAGAAAGAACTTTAAAGATAAGGGGCAACATTGGAATCAAAATAAGCAGTTGATAATTGCCGATTTACAGTAACAAAATAAGGAATACTAAATCAAGTATATTGTCCGCAACATATAGGAAAGCTAATAAGGTATGGCAAGCCGACATACCCAAACAAAATACCAAAACATAGCGACTAACCAACACACGGTGCTAAACTATACTGAAACTACGAAGATAATCCATCTGCTTAAGCACGTTCACCACGGATACGCCTTGCCAGCTGAATGTCCTTGGGCATAATTGTAACCCTCTTGGCGTGAATAGCGCACAAGTTGGTGTCCTCGAATAGACCAACAAGGTATGCCTCAGCAGCTTCTTGAAGAGCAAGCACAGCATGACTCTGGAACCTCAGATCAGTCTTGAAGTCCTGAGCAATCTCACGAACCAGACGCTGGAATGGCAGCTTGCGGATCAACAGCTCGGTACTCTTCTGGTACTTACGGATTTCACTGTTAACACAAAGGAACGAACAATTAGAGATCAAAAACATAAAAGTCAAGCAGAAACCCTAATTCAATTTGAAATACAAAACCCTAACTCACCGAAGAGCGACGGTTCCAGGCCTGTAACGATGGGGCTTCTTCACTCCTCCGGTGGTGGGAGCTGATTTCCTTGCAGCCTATAAATTTCAGCGGGAAATTAGAGTTTCATCTTAAAACTCAACGAAACGAAACAGAAACCCTAGATTCGAATTGAACGGAATTGAATTGGGGAAAGCGACAATACCTTAGTGGCGAGCTGCTTCCTCGGGGCCTTGCCTCCGGTGGACTTACGGGCGGTTTGCTTCGTACGAGCCATTAGATCTCAAATTCAAACAGCAAAAACTCAGAGAAGATTTTTTCTAGAGAGAGAAAATTCAGAGCAATGAATAGAAGTGGAGAGGATGGGAGAGAGAAAGGGTTTATATAGGGGCTGGTGGATATGGGCCCAAATTGAAACGTGGACTTATTGAGTCTTGGGCCTCAACGGATATGTCGGGCAGGATTGGGGAAGTGGATGTTAACTTGGGGATCCGTGTTTTTATTTAGAGGATTCTGATTGGTTGAATTGTTTTGATAAACGGCTGTGATTGGTTGGATTGGCTTCACGCGGATTACGACCGAGTTTGTGTTTCTTTTGTGTCTGTGAAGTTGAGTTTTTCTGTATGGAATCGGATCGTTCGAGTTACTGACCGAGTCGACTCAGACTCGCAAATATTCAAACGGGTGACGGCTTTTACTACACGGACCAAGGTTGGGATATTGAAAAGAGACCCTCGGATATTCTCTCAACTAGAAACAAACCCCTATCCCTTTCTAATAATGAAATCATAGTCCACACCCAATTCAAATGGTTTTATACAACAACAACATGGTACGTAAATTTAAAATTTATTAGGAAGTAAATTAATTCAAATTTAATTCGATAACAGATTTATCATCGAACGGTTGGTATATAAATTTAAAGATTTATTTGTAAGTAATTCAATAGCGCCTTTATACATCAACGGACGGTTGGTATATATATTTAAATTGTAATAGTAAGTAAAGTATTTTAAATTATTCAATAACGCTTTTACACATCAGACGGTTAGTATTTAAAATTATTAGTTGGGATAAAAATTTAAAAATTTATTATAAAGTAAATTAGTTTAAATTCAATTCAATAAAAAATTTATTTATCAACCAGCGCGGTCATTACATAAATTCAAAATTTATTAGGCCTCATCTCATGATCATATATATGAACTAGTTTTGCAATGACCGTTTTAAAGTTTTAATAAGATTATGGTCACTTGAGCAAAGTTTTCGGTTCGAGCCTTGTGAATATAAAGAGCGCCGCTGCCACCCCTAAAAAAGGATCCGTCAATACTCGACTGAATTAGTCGTCAATGCGGATACAATCATAAGACCAAAAAATATGAGGATGGATGAAAATTAATGCACTCAAATTTAAGTTCAATTTATAGTGGGATTAACCCAAAAAAAAAAAAAAAAGTTGCGGGTGCGTGAACAGTAGATTAATCACTTATTTGTCTTTCTTTTCTTTTTTTTTTTTTTTTCATTAATAATTGATTTCAAACGAGCTAACTTGAAAGGTACAACATTATTTGAGCGTCAATATCTTTATTTATTTATTACAGCCAACTTACGATATATTTGATCTATTTGCGGTGAGACGAACTAGATAACGATGTGAGTATGTCATCCATATACCTATAGTCCTAAAGTGAGATAAACGGTGAGGCTTCTATATCATCTAACCCACAACCTTGATTCCAAACGATCTCAAGCTATCAGAGAAGCTAAGCTACTTTATTGATATTGATCTTTCTTATGATTTTCAAGTAACAAAAGAATGACAGGTCTTCGTAAAGAAAAAGATCGGTCGAATAATTAAAATGCATGGAGTGTAATTATGGTATGAGGACTTGGAATGCTAATTGGAGAGGGGAAACTGGCCCATATCAAAACTATGGGTCGTAAATCTGTGGCGATACAACCTAGAGTGTTGATTGGTGAGATTGAAATCAAATATGCTCATCCGAATATCCAAATTAAAAATTACTACTTCCCCATTCCTTCAAAACCATTCCACTGTATTTTTAATATCATTTTGATCACATTCATAAAATAAATTGTTTAAGAAGTCACAAGAGCAAGACCATGTAGATCAAAAGATCGCACTAGATGGACCTTCTAATATATGTGCCAACACAACACTTGGGATCATGCTCCCTCCTTACGATTCCGTGAGTGTCTTGATTACCCTTGGACCTCATTGTCAAATGTAGGTGTAAAAGGTCGACTATATCTTGGAGGAGAGCTAGGAGGATCCCTTGAGTTTTGTGCAATGAGCATGGTTAATCAATACATTTCGAGCAGTGCATGTGATCATTGACTAATGCAAGTCAGTACATCAACACTTGTCATACTTGTTAGTTGTATATTGATGCTGCATGGTGTATTTTGGCTTGCTCAATGGTTGTTCATGCTTGTTCCTCTGGCCTTCTTGGAAGCTTTTAGTTTAGGTACAACATTTTGGTTGCTTGTAAGTTGTAAGCGTTAACGCTTGACTTGTTGTAGTTTATTTTTTATTATGACTTTTGGTGTTTGCTACGTGGTAGCTTGTACCCTTTTCTCTAACATTTCTTATGCTCCGTTATTTTAAATAAATTTTAGCCGTTTTAAAAAGAAAAAAAAAACTCTTGTCGTACCATTTTCTCCATCGACCTGTGTTTTTAGTCACCAAGATGTTTCAAGATGGGAATTGAAATGAACATATCCTCTAACTCGAAGACATAAGTTCTTAGGGCTTAATGTGGGTAAACAAATTTAAAATGGTGCATTTGGATGCATTTGTCTACTTAGTAAAGTAGAATTAATCCAGAGTTCCAGACTAGACTATCATGGGCTTGGTCCATTTATCTAAAGGTTACATCTGTCGTATTCGGGCCACTGTCCACTTCTGTTAGGAAATTGGGTTTGAGAAGCCTTAATCTGTATTCTGGACTCAGATCAGTACACTATCCAAATATCACATAAAGAGGTCCAAATGGATCAAAACTACAATCTGGCCCATATATTAATTTATCACATCAGGCCCCAAGGCCCATGCATCGAAAAGGTTGAAGATTCGGAATTCCAATCTTTCAATAAATACCGATTCGAGTTGATTGGGTATTATCGAGCACCTAATCGTCTTATACGGAGTAGGAGATTTTGACCATGATCTTTATCGAGCATTAAACGTATGTAACCGTTGAAAGTTCGCAACGACAATTAAATTAACATAATAATTATTTAAACTTATACATTTATCCCAACATTTAACATGTTCATAAATAAAGAATTTTTCAATATTAACATGTTATTTAATTTTTTGAAGCAAATCATATACCCACAAAAAAAATTATATGTTTTATATTTTAAAATATAAGTATAAATACATGTGTAATTATATATGTATATTACTTATGTGTACACCAACAGTCGAGTTATTTTTTTAAAGTGCACGGTCTTGATTGAAATTTAATCGAATTTGCTCACAAGTCCGTGTTGACCGAGCTCGAGGTCCGATTTTTTTTGAGTTAATTACAACTAGGTTAATTTGTTAACACTATACTCCTAAGTCCCAAATCTTTTGGAACAAAACACTCAAATTTCACTATTTCAGTGACATTGCGTAGAGAAGAAGGGTGTAAACCTTGAAGTGTGTGTGGATTTCAACTTGCTAGTATATATAATCATTAAAGGTTTTCACATGTGACCAAGGCTCCACTCTACTTGTTCACTTTTTAAAAGATCTGGTGATGAGTCAAGAACTGGAAGATAGTCAATAGTTATCATTTGTAATAAACAAAACCATTTACCACTTTTAGGGACACCAACACTTTTAACAAGCAATCCATACAAATCCATGTAGCTCGCAGTAAGCGTAAATTGTCTTGTGATTTATACTCTCATGCAAAGTCAATGTCATGTGGAGTACTAGCATTAATAAAAGAAGGGTAAGGATTACAATCAAAATTTGGTGCACCTAAAATATGCTGACTTAGATTGCTAAACAAACTTTTACCTGCCGCTAATCGCTAGATCATGACACTTGCCCTTTTAGTAACATCTTATCTCTTATCTTTTCTAAGCTCAAGTCTGCTGCAGAGAGACTAGCCCCAAAAACTGCCATTATTGGCTTTCAAGTGCTGTTCAGGGAATTAGATTGCTCTAGTAAACTGTAAAGTTCATGAATATACAGTAACGATTTTAATAGTCGCCATTATAGGTAAGAAATAATATCCGGTCACATAATCAATAACAGTTGTACTATTTTATTATCTTAAATGTTTCGTTAGAGTTACATTTTATTTATTTGTTATATTGAATAAAATTAATTATACTAATTTTATATTTCATCAATTTAAAAAAATGTCTACATATCCGATCTTTTTTAGATCGTGTATTGAATTTGATTTTTAGGCGAAATATTAAAAAAATTATACAATGTATGTGATATTTAATTTAATACTACTTCTTTTGTTCTATCAGAACTGTTTCAATTTGAATTTTTTTCGGTCAACACATTTCAACTTTGACTCTCGATTACTCTTAAACTATAATGATAAAGTATGTAACGAAATTATATTATGAAAATTTATGTTCTATATTTTCAAAATACAATTTCGTTAAATACTTTATCATTACTTTAAGAGCAATCGAGAGTTAAAGTTGAAAGTTGTTAACTGAAAAGGTCAAACTGGGACAATTCTGATAGAACAGATGGAGTAGTTTGATACATAATAAAATTAAAATGTAAGAGTTTAAAAATAAGAAACTTTAGAACTTTACCAATACGAATAAAAAAAAAATCACTCAATTCCCTCACAAACTTCTCATAACTAGTGAGATCAGGTCACAACATTTAAGAAAAATGCATGTTTTAGTGGGTAATTATTTGAGTAAAGAAGGAAAAACTAATTAGTTGAATAAATAATATGAAAAGTATAGTGGTGAGATATTATTATAGTAAATAAATAATAAGGAATGGTGACTTGGATGGTAAAACTGTAAATATAGCTGTATGGTGGAGTTAATAATTTTTTGGAATGATAAGGTTATAACGGAACGTATAAAATGAAACAACAAAAACTTTAGAGGAATGGAGTGACCAGTGAGTATTTGTTTCGAACGGTCAAAATATATTAATAGATGTAAAAATTATACAAACGAGAGTGCAAAACGGTTGCACCTCACAATATTACAACGTAACCACCAAAAACAAAAATTGAAAGTACCCCACCATTACTTAAGGAATCGTTATAAACTAAATAAATTTTGACCTACCCACCCCGCCAAATTAAAAAAAAAAATTATATGTATTTTAGTGTTAAAAAAATTATTAAAATATTTTCAAAATAAATTCAATATGTGTCTCACCCAATATTATTTGTTAATCTTAAATGTTGTTAAATAAGCTAATTTTTCAATAACAATTTGACTATATTGGAATTCAATAAAATTCTCTAATTTTACTAAAAAAAATTGATTATATTGGTAAAAAACTAATACTTAAAATTTATTTCAAATTTTTTGTTTATCATTTAAAAAAAATTCTTAACAATTGGACCTAGCCATTTGCAAATCCGGCTTCGCCCCGATTGAGTATGGCTCTATGCCGACAAGACTAGCACTGAGTCACTGACACTCCGATATCACTCTTCTTCATGAAAATTCTGTAAACGGGAAACAATCAAGTAACAGAAACAGATAAGAGACCATGTGCCGGCTAACGTGTCGGACAACTATGGACACACGTGGCACATGGACAAGATTGCCGTCAACCCATTGGTTGGACATTGGACTCCTTCCGACACCATACCGTTGCTGCCCGTTGGATAATGTCACACTGTTGCCAACTTATATTATTCATTACTACGGAGTATTATTCATTAGTGACTAATTAATCCCTTTCTCCACAAATAGAAGCCATTGCAGTACTGTGCCTAATCACATGAGCTGCTTCTATTTTTCTCCATCATTTTGGGCCATGTTTCTCTATTCCTAGAACATGTCCATCACTGCATCACATGGACCAAGTATTATTGGCATCTTTATTATAAAGATATCCCAGATTTCAATTTGTGATGCTAGAGCACTACTAGCAATTACTAATTAATTTGTAACTAGTGATTTATTGACTTAAAAGAAATTTACGAGGTGGGATGAGATGGGTCAAACTGACGCTTTTGTTCAAACATAGTACTTTTGATACAATTTGTAATTTGTAATGCTCCGCTCTTTTATGAGTCGAGGGCATAACCATTTGGACGAGTACAATTACTTATGAATTAATCCACATATGTCTCATACCATATGAGATTGGTTGTCTAGATGCGGGTTTGGGATGGTCACGGCTATGATACCAGACACAACGTACCCTTTGGGCTTGCACGAATTTACTTTCGAAATCACTCAATAGACCTCATATCATATATTTTAGGAGAGTAGTCGCCTACTCAATACTCTTTATCCCACCTCTTATCTAGATGTTGGATGCATGGTATTGGAAATTCACTTAGAACTCTATACAAATTACTCGAGTTTGATTTTAAACTCATTTTATTTATGTGTTAAGACAAGTTTAAAACTACACTTAATTTGTTAGGTAAATGGGAATTAAAATGAATTTATTTATTATAGAAAAAAATTAGGTAAATGTGAATTAAAATGAATTTATTTATGATAGAAAAATAAATGGTAATAATTAAAATAAATTTAATAAAGATAAATTAGGCTCTGTTCTTTTAATCTGAAGAGTGATTATTTTAAATTCAGATCAGTTCAGTTCAGTTCAGATGCATTAAGTTCAGTTCAGTTCAGATTTGGCTAGTACTACAAATAAATTCAGTTCAGATCCATTCAGTTAAGTTCAGGGGCGGAGCCAACATCGCAAGTTACGTAGTGTGGTAAGATCGAAACGTCTAAAATATTTATATTAATTTATATTAATAATATTTTTTATTGGTTTTAAGGTAAAAATAAGAGGAAAATGACTACTTTAATGACACAACACATCTTTATTGAATTGAAAATTTAAAATATAAGGTATTGCAATGTCAAAACTAGCATTGAAAACAGACAAAAAAACATTAAAAAGTAGTAAATATATATAAATTTTTTTGGGTAGTGCGGCAGCATTACCCAGCCCCTTCATGACTTCGACCCTGGTTCAGTTCAGTTCAAATCAGATCAGTTCAGTTCAGTTCAAACTTTTTGAGACAAACAGAACAGAGCCTTACCCGATAATGTACATGCATGGTTAAGTGTAATTAATTGCGACCTCAAAATGAACAAAAACTCATTCTCGTATTTCCCATGATGCCATTAAACACAACCGCTTGAAATTGTGTATTTCCAAGAAGAAATTATTTTATTTTATGTGGTTTATTGATATGGAAGACATGACACATGCATGAGTTGGATTTGGATCTCCGAGCTTTGAGGTCTTCAAACAATTTATCTTTATCCGAGTACACTATTGGAGTATTGGTTTTTTTCCCCAAATAGGAAGGAAAGCCAAGTGTACCGGAAGAAATTAGTACTACACGGTAATCGGTATCTCCTCCATGACGTTTCGCATAGGGTTGTTAGAGAATCAAGCCAATAGTAATTTGTTGGTGAAAAGTCAGGTTAAAGTTTATATTAAGTTCGAGATTATAATCTTTTTATTTTTGAGTTTAAATCGATCACTCTGAAAATATGTTCGAAACTCACGAGTAATAATTAATTTTATATATTTCAACCCGTTCACTTTGTCTTTCACTGTGTAATTCGTTTACAACAAATTAGCTTTATTTCGAGCTCTAGCAAGTTAAACATGAGCTTGTAACTTTTAAGCATATCGCCACATTTGTTGGTGTCACATTTAGTGTGTTGAAAAAATATTCCCATGCGTGCTGCTTCAAACTTTTATGGTCCCTCCACGAAGCAATGTATAAGATGGTCTAGATCACGATGTCTTTTATATATGGAGTACTACCATTTTATTGTACTAAATTTACTACAAAATTTTAAATAATATTTTAGCCACCCCAGTCCCCCACACCATGTGCTAAAATATCTATAACCATATATTATAAATCGAGTGAGACACTAAATATATGACATATAAGATACAATCATTTATTACAAATTGAGTGAGACACTAGAAGTAAAATTCACATTTTGAAATTATATACTAACTTTCTCAATTAAAATTAAATAGCCACTTAATATGTGCAAGTGCAGCACACGAGGTAGTAAAACTCAAATTTTAAATTTTGAAGTAGGATTTAAGTTTTAACGGGTCAAATTATTATGGAGATTAATTTATTATCCTCAATTCTTTATTACATAATTTTAGAGCATCTCCAATAATAAACTATTCTAAATAATTCAAACTCAATTCTAATTTAACTTCAATAATTAATCTGAATTTACTTTTTCTAAAAAAAGAATTTATTTTATCTTTTCTTATTTCTTTCTGAACAAAATATTCTCTCCTCAAACAAAACAACAAAAAAGAATAAGTCTTTTTTTTCCCGCCTAAGATGCATCTCACACTTTGAGACGCTACATACTGAAATTTTTAGACCCAGGCTGGATGCTGTTGGAGATGGTCAAAAGAATGTCTACTCCACGAAACGTTTAAAACTAAAATTAAAAATAAACCTTTTCCTTTTTTTACTAGGATGATCATTTATTCACACAGGTTACATAATAAGAAACACATTAGCTAGTCATGATTTTGAAAGTTAGCAATATAGCGAACATTACCATTTTGATAAAATGAAGCAAACCCAACGGGACTGTGTACACAATTTTTAGGTAATTAAAATGGAAATGCGAATGGAATTACCGAACCATAAAGCCAGGCAGCCCCCTCAGCGCGACAAGGGCAAGAAAATGTGTAGAGAGGATCCAAGAAAAGAAGCAAACCCAACGGGTGTGTGTTGTGCTATATACCCGGAATCGAAAGTTAAAACTGAGCCGCATTTAAGGCAAATAGTTGAGATCCGTATGTTCCAATATTACCCCTGTGGTTTTTATCTGCTTCATAATATTTCCCAATTCCCAACAACTCTTCTTCTATCATCATCACTTCACTTCACTTAAAAACAAGAAAAGACGCTTCAGTAGTTTTTCTCTTCTCTGTAGTATCATGCTATGTTTGGTGTACTAGGGTGGTAACAGCTAGTATTACCTAGCCTAGCCTAGCTAACACACGGAACATAGATTGATTAACCATTTTTAGTGAGAGAAAGTAGTACTAGTAGAATCTTCTCTTCTAGAGAGAGAGAGAGAGAGAGAGAGGGGGAAGCTACAATGGGGAAATCTACTGCATCCTGCTTCAAGATCATCACTTGCGGCAACAGCGATTCAGTCGATCACGACGATCTCCAAGCTCCTGAAGTATACTTTACTCTTCCTTCACTTTCTATTTTCTTTGCTTCTTTTTTTTTCTTGTTTTTTGAATTATAAACTGCTTCTTTTTTTGCTTTGACTTTATTTGTTTATTGAGCTGGTTGGGTTCTTGAATCTATGCCAAGATCTGTGCTTTTGTGTTTGAGACCGTTGTTAGTTGTGTTGTTCAAGTGATTCCGTTGGTTTTGATGTGTCTCTCCTTTTCCGTAATTTGTGGTGATGATGATGATTTCAATGCTGTACTGGAACATTTTTCCAACTTCCAATTTCCAACTTGTGTAAGTACAGAATAGCTGATAAGTGGTAAATATGAGCTTGGCGATAAGTTAGTTATTCCTTTACCGTTTTATGCGGAGAAAAGTTCATGAATAATAATAGGGAGATCTGAGGATTCTTGTGTCTAGTCTATGTTTCGCAGTTTCGACTTTCTAAATCAGAAAGTGGAATATTAACTGTTCCTGACTTGATAGTCTTGTCGTTTTCGCGCCCCCCAATTGTGAGGCAGTTTATATACCAGTACTACTATTACATAAGAACATTTATTGTAGATTTGTGATAACAATGAGACTGCAAATCTGAAGAATGTCACCGGATTATTGTGTCTCTTACATTGTTGCAATTAGGCTGGTTTGATGTGATTTCTAGATTGAGATAATTTATTCCAGTTGGAGGACATTGACCACTCTACCGCACTGCGGATTCTCCTAGTTACTATATTCATTAATAAGATCTAGCTGATTTTGTTGAAGAGTTACTCTAAGCATCCCTCCTCCCATGCATGGAACTTGTTTGAATGCTATCGTTTTTTAGGGTGCATACATATTAGTATACTCAATAGTAGTTTCAGTAAAAAGATTTTCAGGGCTTTGGCAATTCCACCTTCACATTCTGGTTTGGCCTAAAAAAAATAAACTCCTTTAAAGCTAAGAGGACCTGAAAGCTTTTCGAGGATGTCTTTTAAATTTGGTTTATGTAGAATATTTGACATGCAAAGATCCTACAACTCAAAACACATTTTTGGTTGAATTCTTGTGCAAATTTGGAGGAAGATAGGGCTTAAGATTATCAAATTTATAGCAAATGGTTCTTATATGCCTCAAGACCAATATTTGAAGATCGTATGTTCATTAACAGCTTACACAATTTATGTACTCAACCAAAATGATGTAATTGGTATTGATGTTAGTAATTTCCCAACCGATTGACTTCAATTTGTTTTTGTTCTCTGGTTGCAGAGTCAGTTAGGTGTTAGTAGTTATAGTCATTTTTCATCACATAGGAATATGAGACGTACATTCCCCGTCACGAGCAACGTGCAACTCTTAATGCTCTGTTAAATATCTTTTGCCACCGCGAAGTTTTAGAGGGAACATAAAGGATGAGTTTCTCCTCAACTATCTGATCAAATCTCCGTGCAGATGCTAGATTCCTGTAGAAATACACTCTTCTCTCTATATTAGTCAATGTCCTCGTGTTCCATTTCACCCCAGACTTACTTATTTTATTTATTTATTTGTTTATTTTCTTTGGAAGTAGAATACTTCAGCATGTGAGTTACACTTGTAACTTGTAAGGTCATAGTTTCACAGTGCTTCTCCAATGTGTCAGGGATAAAGTTATACATGGCTTAATAGAAGCATCATGCCGAATAAAGTGATAGTTCTAATCTTAAGGCCAGTGAAATCTGAATCAGGCACTGTGATATGAATAATGCACAAATTGATTAATTTCATAAAATAAGGAACAAAATTTCCATGCGCAGTTGATTGAAAATTTGGAAAACTGGTCAGGGAAGCACTGTTGTGTTTTGATCATGCTTGCATTCATGTTAAAATAATTTCTCTCATCATCTTGTCTTAATTGTCTGTCGTGCATAAATCAAGCAAATGAAGGATGACATGTGCTATTAAATGTCTTATGTGTTCATTTTCATGTTGATGATAACACGCGCCATTTAACATCTTATTTTGATATTATCATGTTCATATTGTTGATAACACCTGTAGGTATTGAACATCGTTTCTTTTAAAAATCTAATTTGAACTAAATTCACTTCCATCACATGGAATTCCTTAATTACTTTTACTATAATTTCATTGAGCTGACTAAACCACGAATATTGCCTATTGATGAAACACATACACTCATTTATTTATTTGAAGCATGGTTGTATGGTTTCTGTCTATTTTCTGTTTTCCTTTTTTGAACTCGAATTTACACATTCTCTCTACAACCATATCTAGTAGTTGAAACCTATAACATTTTCCTCTTATGGAAACGTGTGGTTTTACAAAATTATAAATCCTAGTAAATTTGATAAGCAGTTCAGATAGTTATGCAGCTGTTCTTATGGGTGGTCCATCAACCTTAGTTCATTGGTTGTAACCTTGGTTTGTCTTTTAATTTATACATTGTATGGGATTTTATTTTCTTGTAAGTTGTAACTATACTAAAGCGTATGGTATCCAACAAGATATGATGCTGATCTGATCATCTAAAAGGCCTTAAGTTCTGTACATTTGCTATTATGTTATCTATGGCTGAGTCAGTTTCAAAAGTTATCTAGATATACGTTACTGTAAGAATGTGAAGACCCTTGCCTAACTCTGTTATATTTTTTTGAAATTTTTGCCAGAGCAAGGGTTCAAGTGGACGTGGATGGAGTTTCAGGAAAAGATCTGCAAGACATCGAGTATTGAGTAACACTGTCATCTCCGAATCACCTTCATCTGTGATCAAGGAGAGTGCAGACTCTACTCCTGTTACCTTCCAGCCACAGGCCAACAAAGAAGTATCAGGTGTTAGATCAGTCACTTTCCAGCCACAGCCTACCTTGACTGTTCCAGAGAAGACCTCTGCAGTTCATATTACTGAAGACAAGATTGACATATGCACCAAGCCCGACCTGGACATTTCCGATGCTAAGGGATCTACCGAACCCGCCCCACAAATATCAGATGTTAAGGGCTCTATCGAACCCAACCCTGAGATATCAGATGCTAAGGTATCTACTGAACCAGAGCCAGAGATATCAGATGCCAAGTCATCTACTGAACCAGACCCAGAGATATCAAATGCTAAGGTATCTACTGAACCAGACCCAGAGATATCAGATGCTAAGTCATCTACTGAACCAGACCCAGAGATATCAGATGCTAAGGTATCTACAGAAACTGACCCAGAGATATCAGATGCCAAGGGATCCACGGAACCTGAACTCGAGATATCAGATAATGAGGCTGCCGAAGTGGATGGCTGCAAAGCATTAGTTGACGAGCCAACTGCGACGGTGATCCAGGTTGGTATTGGGGGGGGGGGTTGCTGGTATGCCTTACCCTGATATAATTAATCTTTTGAATACTGTAAATCAAGTGATTCATTAGTCTGTTATTGTGTTTTTAGGCTCAAAGTTTGCTATTACAGCAAGAAAGTGCAATCAAATTACAAGCAGCAGTACGAGGACACTTAGTTCGAAAGCATGCTATTGGAACTCTTCGGTGTGTCCAAGCCATTGTCAAAATGCAAGCACTTGTTCGAGCACACCGTGCCCGTGTGCTAGTAGATGGGCCTGCTAAAATAGAGAAGCTGAGCGAAAGCATTCACAATCATGATGCCAAGAAAGCATTATCGGTAATAAGATTTGATTTGATGTGGAAATGTTTACGGATTCCCAAATCCACGACCTCACAGAGTAAAGTACTGAATGCACAGAAGGATAGGACCTAGATGACCTGTAATTCCATCTATGTGCATATCTATCGGAAAGTTGAAAGTAATTTGTGTTTTATGTTCTGAAAAATTGTTACTTTGAAAAACTTGTGATTTCAAAGTCTAAAACCTGGTGCCAGAATTGTGATTCCATCTAGTGTATTTCATTATTGACTGACAGTTATTCTGTATTATTATCTGCAATTTATATCAGACATTTTCTTCATTTTCAGAGTAAAGGACGTGTGAAACCACCTGTAGCGCCTACCTACGTTTCCATTGAGAAGCTACTCAGCAATAGCTTTGCTCGTCAGGTAACATAAAATGGACTTATCTTTTGATTTGGTGTTGTGTTTAGCTTTTACCCTATAGACAAATAGACCTTGACCCATGCATTGCATTTGAGTGTAGCTTATGGCATCAACACCAAGGAATGATCCTATCAACATCAAGTGTGACCCCTTGAAATCCGACTCAGCCTGGAAATGGCTTGAAAGATGGATGTCCGCCGCTACATCTCCTAGCAGTGAAGACCCACAAGATCCTGCACACCAAACTGAAATCTTAGTTCAATCCGATTGTGATCCTGAATCAACATCCTTATTGTCTGGTAAGGACACGTCAGCTAAAGCATTTACGGATGATGACATTTTCATCAGTAATGATGATAGCAACTTGGACAACGACTCCAGCAAATCAATTGCATCTGGACCCACTGATCCTATTCCGCATGGTATTGATGAATCACGTTCAACTTGTGTTGTAAAGGAATTTTCTCCTACTGAGACCAAAGAAACAGAAGCTGTTGTGGATCTGGAATCAGAAGCTCTCAATGATGAAGTAGAAATAGGAGATGACAGGGATACACTTGATTCCAGAAACGAGCTATCTGAAACTGAAGTGAAAAAGTTTTCAAGAAAGGTTAGCAATCCTTCTTTTATTGCCGCACAGTCAAAATTTGAAGAATTGACTTCAGCTAGCTCTTCGGCAAAACAAAACACTTCATCCAGTATAGACAATGGAGTTGAATCCAGTTTGGATAAGGTTTCATCTTCTACTGATCAAATTTTCAGTCCTAAAGAGAGTGAGCTGGCTGAGAATTCCATTTCCAATGTTTCTGGTATTCAAGTCGGTGGCTCTGAATGTGGGACTGAACTTTCCATTTCATCTACCCTTGATTCACCAGATGTTTCAGAAATGGAAGTCAATCAGCTTGAACAAGAACCAAAACGTCCAGATTTGGTTGAACATCCTATCAACGGAGAAAAACCAGGATTTGAAGCTAATGGGGATTGCATCATGCCCGGATTTGATCTGGTAGACACCAACACTCATCAGTTGGATAGATGTGAGACTGTCAACTCTGTTACTGGCGAGCTGGAAAGATATGAAAGTCTAAAATCTGAGACTGGTGAACTGGAAACATACGACAGTTTTAACTCTGTTATAGTTGAAAATGCTAGTTCTTCAATAGCTGCCGCATCACTTCAACCTCCCAAGGAACCAGAAGTAGGTTCAAGTGACCTGAATGTGGAGCTAGGATCTAAAGAAACTAACCCGGTAGGGCAGCTTTCACCTGAAGCATCTCCAAGAAGCCTTATAACTGTCCCTGAATCTCAAGCAACGCCTTCCAGTCAAGTATCTGTCAAGTCCAAGAAAAGCAAAGGTGAGAAAAGAGATCACAAGAAAAAGTCTTCATCGGCTGAGAGAAAATCACTTACAAACAAAGATTCTGGTTCAAGAAGTAGCATGGAGCAGAAGGAACATAAAACTGGAAAGAGGCGTAACTCCATTGGTTCAGCAAAGCCTGATACAGATCAGGAGCCAAGGGATAGCAGTAGCAGTATCTCCGTACCCAGCTACATGCAGGCTACTGAATCTGCAAGAGCCAAAGCTCTTGCTGGTTCCTCTCCAAGATCAAGTCCAGATGTGCACGACAAGGACGTGACCCTAAAAAAGAGACACTCTTTACCTGGTGGCAATGGAAGGCATGGATCTCCTCGTATCCAACGCTCTCTGTCTCAGGTTCAGCAAAATGCAAAAGGAAATGGGCCAGAATCTCCTCAAGGTATAATCGACTCTTAACTGATGCCATGTTTATTTTTCTTTTGTTGATTGTATTGACCAGTTGAATTGAATCATGCTTGATGCTTATTTGTGCTGAAGTGGTACGACCTTTTTTGATTAGTTGAGTTCCAGAATCAGGATTTAAAAAGAAAAAAAAGAGTAGGATTTAAACTTTATTTACTGGAGTTGCTAATTTTATGTGAATGAAATATAACATAAGTATTATCAAAGATTTGATTTCATGTTGTTATTCTGATATACGAATGTTTTGGGATAAACTCCTGGATTAGTTTCTTGGAATCTGGATACAAACAGGCTGTAGCTTGTATGTTTTGACTTTTGTGCCACTAGGAACATCAACTTTGACGCAGCAATGCTGTATCGAAGTTTAATGACACATCTTATTTGTTTGATCAAATAATGCTGCATATTGACAGTTCATAGCTTATAGTTTTTCATATGACCTCTCTAAACTCTGGACTGTTTTGTACTCATTGGTTTTAGGTGTTTCAGAGCGGAAGTGGAGGCGATAAAGATGACCTTTTGGAGTGGCAGATATTGATATTTGAGTTTATATGGATGGAAATATGCTGCTTGGTGGATCCTGTTGATTATTTGAATGCACAACTGGGGAAGCATATGTAATGCGGTGTTATTTTATTTCTTTGTTGTTTATTTTTCTCTTCTGGTGGTTAGATTTAGAGACACAGGAAGAAGGTTTGCATGTACATTAAAACTGTTCTTTTTTTCTTTGTTTTCCAACTTTGATTTTGTATTGTTGTGTGAAAGGTACTTGCTACTATATTTTACCCTCCAGAGCTTTGATTGTATGAAAGAAGAATTGACTTGAGAGATTTTTTCAAGATTGTTTGTAGTTTGGAGTACTACTACATCCTTGTTTTTTTCGCAGGCGTGCTTGGTTTAATAAATTGTTTATCCAATGGAAAATCCAGTGTAAATTATTATGTAACTCAAACGTGAAGTATCTCTAAAAAATCACAATCAATGCTGTAAAACATGAAAGGAAAATATGAAGTTATTCCTGCTATTCCATCCATCCAGAGGTTCATGTAGCAGGCATATCGGTACGGTCAACGGTGTACCAGGCCCAACGAATCACACAGTGATGTCCTATGGGGTACATCTTGCAGAGGGGGTATTACATCACTAGCAATGGTTGACTCTAAACTTGGAGCTTATTTAAGCCCCAAATAAGCCTATCTCATTTCTTGTTACAATGGTTTAGGTTTATTATGGGCTCTTTTGTGGGTTCCACATGACACATACAATCCACATGCACCACACAATTGATGAAAAAGAATAAAATGAAATAACATAATAATATTTGGGGCTCTTTCGGGGGCTACCAAATGGTAGCCCTCAAGCATGGGCTCCAATAATGGAGCCCCAAAAGAGCCCCTATTGTGGCTTATTTGGGACTTATTTGGGGATGGAGCCCCAAATAAGCCCTCTATTGCTATTGCTCTTACTAGCTCGATAGTACTCCACTCTTGGAAAGGTCATTCTATTGGATTCGATGTGATAGAGTGATCCAGAGCTATTGAATATACTTGTATACTTTGCTATTTTCATTGTCTCATTTTTTATGCAGGGTGAGATTATGATAGTTCTCCTTGATGCATAAGACGGTTTGAAAGATTTCCAAATCCACCAAAAGGTAAGTTGCTAGGATACTCAACAGTGGGGGTTCAATACTATATAAGACCGACTTGCCTAAGCCAAGCCGGTAGGTAAACTTTAGTAATTGAGAAGTATTAGCACCTAGTCTATGGTGTATAAGCATAGTGACTTAGTAGCATTATTATTAGTAAATGTGCCATATTAATTTGTAGTTGAGGATGTTTAGAGTAAACCTCATCTCTTCGCTCCTGATCACACGATACTAGTTGGATTTAGGCTCATGGGTTTTTAATGGGCTTGACCTCTTAATTTTGAGTGTCGGGCCCACTGGGATGCCTGAGTGGGCCATCTTAGTAACTTGTGACCTGTTGACCCTATTTGACCATGTAGGGGACTGACTCGGCAGAGTTGGGAACCTCACTTGGGGGTGATATTGGACCATCTTGCTTTGTCTGTGGTTCGTCGGGATGTCAGTTGGGCACAAGGTTCTTCCGACTAACTCATACTTGGACGCTCCGCTCTCTTTTGTCCGTATCATGTGATGTTGGTCGGACCACAACTTGCCAACCAACTCTTATCCGTGTGACTCATGGTTTCGGGGCTCTGGGCTCCATATTGGCTTGGCTAATTTCAGTTGGTCGGGATTATGGTATTTGCTGACCAACTGTGCTAGACTGGGCCAAGAACCTCAAGTCCGCAGGACATATTTTGACTTCATCTAATTCATACTCCCTCTGCCCCGCTATAAATTACCCACTTTGACTTTTTCGGTCAACAATTTTCAACTTTGACTTCCGATTACTCTTAAACTATAATGGTAAAATATTTAATAAAATTATATTATGAAACTTTAGGATCTATATTTTCATAATATAATTTCGTTAAACATTTTACCATCATAGTTTAAGAGTAATCAGGAGTCAAAGTTGAACGTTGTTGACCGAAAAAGTCAAAGTGGGTAAATTGTAATGGAACAGAGGGAGTAGTATTTTGACATCATCTAAATTTTCACATTTAGACTGCCTGCCTTTTTATTTTTTCAAATCACCCCGTTGCCATTTAACTTTTCATATAGGGCCCGTTTGGTTGCCATGGAAAAGGAAAATTTTTGTAAAATGACCCCTTTTCCTTGTTTGGTACGTAGAAAAACGAAAAAAAGAAATGTGGTTAATTGGTCTGACCGACTTTTCCTTCAATTCAACCGGAAAAGTACTTTTTGCATTCTTATGCACAAAAATGCAACTCTTTTTCTACTTCCTTTTCCAGAGGCGGGGGCAGAAAAACGAAATTAGCAAAATTTACCATATTTTCACATTCCAATTTTACCCTCGTTCAACCTATTAATTACCTCACCAATCTTCTTCTTCCTCATCTATCTTCTTCAATCGACAGACAGTGAAAAGAAACCCACCTGCAGCAATCTTCTTCTTCCTCATCCATGGTCCGTGGCAGCAGCCAGATCCACATTATCAATTCCAACTCCAGCTCTTCCAACGACCTTCAACCTCCCCTCCGACGACTCGAAAACCTCGCGATTCATTGAGGATAGTTAAGTAGTTTTGTGCAATTTTATTCTTCATTGAGTTGAATTTAGATTTGCCACTCTGCAGTACAGCGACCTTTCGGAAGTGGAGAGCGCGCGGAATTTGGATGATTTTAGGCAGGCTTCTGTGAAATGGAATAGATTAGGGAGAGAGGAGGTTGGGGAGTTGGATAAAGAGGAGCTTAAATCGCACGTCATAGTTGTGACCGATGCTTGTCTTCCGCTCGTTGGTGCGGGAGAGTCTCCGGTTTCTGCTCGTATTTTGATCAATTATGAGCTGCCTACGAAGAAGGTACTTGTTTGTGCTTGCTGTCGTTGTTTACCTAGTTCTCGTTTAGTGGTTCAAGATGTTAGCACCTGCAAGATTGTATCGGTGATTTTATGATTGTTTCGTGCTTGTTGAGAAATATATATGTGCTAGAGGTGATTTTTTTTTTTTTTAAAGCTAAAAGGGATGAACCAGATTTCCTAGTGAATTTTAACAAACCAAACAAGGAAATGTGTAACATTTTTAGACCCCTTGCCCTTATCAATAAAAAGGCTACAAGATTGCAAACGTTTTTAGGCCTTAGCAGTACAAAGGAAGACTCTCTGTTCTGATGGCTGTGAAGGAAGAAGCGTCTGTAACAAAAGCGCCTTCTCCCTTTCTTTGCAGGCACCAATCCGTCTCTCTGCTTCGAGAAAAGGAATTTGTCAACTTGGGGAAGAAATGCTAACTATATCACAGAGAAGATCACTCTCTTTTAGGTGGGTAAATTTTTTCTTTGATAAGCTCACTTGTTTTTGTTTTGTTCAATGGAGTGATTTAGTTTGTAAAGAACTATCCATCTTAGGTATTCGCTACTGCTTAAATTGGGGTAGATTTCTATTCTATTTGCTATATCCAATTATCATTGTTAATTTACTGTGTTGTGGCATTTTTACTGGTATCCTCTCTTGAATTCTTGGTATATGTTTTTCTTGGAACTTCTTTGATTTTAGACAAGAACATCTAATGTGGAGTATTGATTTTTTTTTTTTTTTGGCCTAAAATTTAACTGAAATTGGAGTTATTGGAGCAAACCAATCACTACATAAGTTGCTTATTACAGCTTTAAATGTCTTTATCTGATTTGAACTGTGATGCCTGTATGTTTGAGGCCTTTTTATGCTTCTCTTCAGAGATATTTCCTGCTGAAACTGGAATGTGGTGGTTCAGTTTTACTTGGAAAGGGAAAAGAGAGTAATGGACAACTTGCTACATTAGGTCTACGAGTCTTGAGTATATTGAACTTTTGCTGAGAGTTATGCTCAAGATTTCACATCACGGAGCGTATGCTTGTCAAAGGCTGCAGTCTTTGTCAAAGTCTCTCACTGTTTCACTCTCCACATTTGGCATTACTCGAAGTTCAGTTGAAGTTAATGCTGATAGTAATCATGGGGAGGATTCTGAGACAGAATGGGAGAAATTGCTTAAGCCTTTCGATCTTGAAGAGCTACGGAAATCACTCAATAAGATTTCCCCGCTGCAGCTCAATAAACTGCTTCAGCTCCCACTGGATGTGACCACGTCAATGGAGCTGTTCCAGTGGGCTGGGGGGCAAAAGGCTTATCGCCATACTTTTGATGTGTACTATACTATAGTCGATAAAGTTGCAGCTGCAAAGGAGTTTAAGATCGTGGAGAGTTTATTATTGCAGATGAAAGAAGATGGGATAGTTTTCAGGGAGTCCATCTTTATAGTAATCATGAGGCACTATGGTAAAGCGGGTTTGCCTGGTCAAGCAACTAGGTTGCTTTTGGATATGAAGAAGACCTTTTCATGTGAACCAACTTTCAAGTGTTACAATGTCGTGTTGGATATTCTCTTGGCTGGTAATTGCCCCAAAGTGGCTCCAAATGTTATCTATGAGATGTTGAGTAAGGGGGTGCCACCTACTGTTTTTACTTTCGGCAGGGTGATGGAAGCACTTTGTATGGTGAACGAGGTAGATTCGGCGTACTCCCTCCTAAGAGACATGACAAAGCATGGATGTGTACCGAATTCAGTAATTTATCAGACACTCATACATGCACTGTCTGGTGCTAATAGAGTCAATGAAGCCTTGACTTTGTTGGAGGAGATGTTTCTTATGGGCTGCACTCCTGATGTAAATACATTTAATGACGTCATAATTGGACTGTGCCATGGTGACCGTACCCAGGAAGCTGCCAAACTTGTCGACCGGATGCTCGTTCGAGGCTTTTCGCCTGATTCTATAACCTATGGAGTTCTAATGCAAGGGCTATGTAAAGCCGGTCAAGTAGATGGGGCAAGGGTGCTTCTGAGGAAAGTACCCAATCCCAGTGTTGTCCTAGTTAATACTCTCATCAGCGGCTATGTGAAAATGGGTAGACTTGAAGAAGCAAAAGCTATACTAGATGAGAACATATCAACAAGAGGCTTTCAACCAGATATTTACACATACAACATCTTTATCCGTGGGTTCTGTGGAAAAGGATTGTATTCCTCAGCTCATCGTATAATAGAGGAGATGTCATTAAAGGGCTGCAAGCCAAATGTAAAGACTTACACTATTGTGATTAATGGCTACTGTAAGCAGGGTCGACTAGAGGAGGCTCAAAATATCGTTCATCAGATGTCACAGAAAGGTCTTTGCCTAAATATTGTAGGATATAACTGTATAATATCCGCTCTATGCAAAAATGGTCAAGTAATCGAGGCATTGGATATGCTCCAAAATATGCAGAGGCAAGGTTGCAAAGCAGACATTTTTACCTTCAATTCCTTGATATATGGGCTTGCTAAAATTGATAAGATGGAAGAGGCTCTTAGCATGTATAGAGATATGTTCCTGGAGGGAGTCATTGCTAACACTGTGACTTATAACACACTTATTCATGCATTTCTGAAGAAGGGAGCAGCTGAAGAAGCATTTAAACTTGTAAATGATATGTTATTCAGGGGATATGCTCTGGACGAACTGACTTATACTTACCTTATTAAAGCTCTGTGTGAGGACGGGCTGTTGAAAAAGCTATGGGGCTTTTGGAGAAATGATGGGAAAGGGACTCGGTAAAAATAATTTATCATGCAATATATTGATCACTAGTTTATGTGAAACTGATAAGATGCAAAATGCACTTGAGATTCTGCAAGAGATGATGAGCCACGGAGTGAAACCCGACATAGTTACCTACAACATTATCTTGAGTGGTTTATGCAAGAAGAAAAGGCTCCAGGAGGCATATAACCTGTTTAGCAGCTTGGAAAGTAAAGGTTTGAGTCCAGATACCATCACTTACAACATCATTATTGGTTCTTACTGCAGAGCAGGCATGTCCGAGGAAGCATATGCACTTTTAGATAGGGGAATTGCAAGTGGTTTGACACCCACTGCTGTAACTTGGCACATTTTAGTATCCAATTTATGGCGAAGAGGTACCAGGAGGATTACATTACCTGATCAGATTTAACCAGTAAGTTAATGTTTCTTGAAGTTCTATCAGCATTCTGAGGGATCTGCTCTCATACATCTATCTGAATCCGAGTGCTGATTTTCATTATCTGAATCTGTATGTTGTTTCTTTGTTAATGGAATCTTTAATTTGGTTGTTGAACTGTTTGGTGCTCAAATCGCATACAACCAAATTCAAGATTCCATTAACAAAGAAACAACAACATGCAGATTTGAATTTCAAAAGGAAAATGAATTGCCGAAATCAGCAGTCTGAATCTGAAGGATCTGCTCTCAACCTCTCATACATCTATCTGAATGCTGATTTTGGTGGCCATTCATTTTCCTTTTGAAATTTGAATCTGCATGTTGTTTCTTTGTTAATGGAATCTTGAATTTGGTTGTTGAACTCTTTGATGCTCAAATCTAATGTGTTTTGAGGCTGTTTGCTTACTGCAGTGGTTGATAATTTTATTTTATTTTTTATTTTTTTTAATTTAATATTCTGTCTATCTTGAAGGTTTTGGAATTAACCATGTCTGATATGATTGGTCCATTTCCAGGAGCTCAGGTTCATGTTAGCAACGGTTTGGTTTGCCCAAGCCATTATGAGAAATGCAAGCACGTGTGCATGCCCCGGTACTCGTGAAAGACTTGGGCGATATTGAGAAGCGCACTTAAATCAATGGAAGTCACTCAAATCATAAACACAAATTTCTACTCTCGGACCAGGTAATGGCAATTGATTCAGTTAGCTTTTCATGAGCTTAAATTTTCAGACGGATCACTAAAGAATGACATGGACAAATCTGTTTGGAACTTTTTTTTTCTCTGCATTGATTGTGAAGTCCGTTTTCTTTGGTGGGCCCTTGATTTTAAATGTTGATTTGGAAAAGTTAAATCTACAAATTTTTCTAGTGCACCTAGTTGAAAATCTATGCATATTAGTTTTGTAGTGCATACTCCATATACGGATCTCTAGTTGGGAGAATGCTGCTATACAAAAAGGGAAATTGTTCAAAACAGTCTGGTATTGGATCTTTTTCTTCTTTTTTTCTCTTTACGCACTTTAGTAAAAGAACCATACCCTGATGAACTGTATCATTCTTGGCAGCTATTTTGTGTTATCCAGTGTCTAATGCAATATTGTTTCAAACCTTTTAGGTGAATGACGAGCATACAAAATCTAGCATCTACATGGATATAGATTTGTTTGATAGGTAAACGGTCATGCTAGTTGCTAATGCTTGGCTGCCTTTTGCTTTCTATAGTTTCTCTGACACAATTATTCTAGTTTAGCCTTAAGCTATGTTATGGATTTGAATGCAGCCTATGGAATCTGCAACCATACAACATCAAGATTGTCCTATTAAAATCTGTCTGGCATGTAACGGTGTGAGAGATGGATAATAACGCCATCTGCTGCTAAGCTGCACTACAGAAGGAGAAGGATGATTGAAAAGGAAATAAATTTTAGTTCCATCTGATTGTATGCTGGCAGTGCTGCCTTGCTTGAGGTTGATGCTTGTTCAAGTACGTCTACTTTCCTGTCAGCTGAGCCTGAAACAGTGTAGGTTGTCACAATTTGAAAGTTTAAAATATTTAAGCTTGTTGTAAGATGGATTAAAATTTTTGTATATTCTCAAATCTCAAAATCTCGATTGAAAGATTATACTGTAGCAGTATTAGCAATAGCACAAGCTGCAAGATTTCTTTTTTGTAGGTTGATACAATAATGAGAAGTTTATGACAGTGATGACATACCCACTTCTGTGAACTAATATTTGTATCTGTTCAAGTTTTCTAGTATGTGAAAGATGCTATCTTTTTGCCCAGTATTTGCTCAGGCACAATATTTCTCCAAGTTTCAAACAAAGTCACTATGGAACTCTCTGTGTGTCATGGAGCAAAGCAAACTCAGAATTCTGCCTTAAACTACTTGGTCACCACCCAGAATCATAGGTGCTGAGTGCTAACTGATAGTAGTATCAAATTAGCAACTTCAATAATTTCTACTGCTCCCTCCCATTTTTTAAAAGATCAAATCTTAAAAGTTTCGCTCTTTTACTAAATGTTGTTTTAGCTATTGTGATTTAGGTTCTCTCTATTGTCCCTTTATTCACTACTACCAAAACAATTAGTACGGTTAAATATTATTTTGGTACTCCAAAATGGTACTTGACATTAAACACTTCACATAACACCATGTCCAATTTAGGCGTGGCGTGTTTTATTAGTCCTGACTTAATTTTAAAAAAATCTCAAAATTATATTTTAAAATTGCAAAAGAATAATTCATTTTAAAATTATTAATAACTATAAAAAAATTAAGATTCGAAAAAATAATGAAAATGGAAAACCTTATTTTTGATTCATAATTGAAAAAATATATAAAAATATTAATTCATTTTAAAATTATTAATAAATATTAAAATTGAAAATAAAGAAATAAAAAATTGAAGGAAAAATATTTAATGGCAAAAATGTATTTAATTGGGTGAATGTAATCATGCCCATAATTATCTCTGATAACTGTTCGTGTTCCAAAGATATAGTATAACGAAACCGTCTTTTGATTTGATGATCAACCTGATTAGTTATATCTAGGGCTTTTCTTCGCTCTTGCTCCATTCACCATTGGCATGACATGAGTTTTGGATGCAGTTGAACAGAAATATACTATCTTCAAAGTGTTGCCTATACTGGAAAAAGACTCGAGTACTTATTATTAGATCATGGAAAGATTAAAGAAACCAACTACAGTTGCTTCTCAGGTAAATCCATGTTTATCGTGTTTCCTTTCTCAGCAAGCAATCGAAAAACTTTCAATAAGGGACTGTTTATTGTCCACAATGTAGGCTTATCTCAACTGAATATTTAAATTCTTGTTTCTTGCCCTTGAAAAGTCCATTCCTCTGTAATTCTTTTTTCTCTGTTTTCTTGTGGATGTTTATACATCAAGTCCAGTTTGCTGACTGGCTGGTTATATGTGAATACACTGTTATTTAGTATGTATACTTATTATTATACTCCTAGGTTATAACTAGATTTTAGTTGTCTATCAGCGGCCTGTTTCGAACTTTTAAGACGAATTGAAGTGATGAATTGGTATATATATGCAAGGTATGTGGAAAGATGTTAGATGTATGCATGTATGTTTGGTTTAATATCAGATGGTAGAGAAAAACTGAAAATGTTTGGTTTAGCAAGTAGTTTATCCCATCATATTCTTCTCAATTCAGAGACATGGACTTTTTGTGAATTGAGCGATCGAGGTTGAATCTGTTATGGTCATCTATGTCATGGGATGCGTCTCATTGTCTTCATTCAAATACCTAGCAATTTGGTGAATGATAAGGCTAGCTTGAGTGTGTTTGTTGCAATTCTATGTGCATGTTTTTAGAAGGTTAATTATGAGATAGGTCATTTTTACTTCTCAGGAGTCTGAAAGAATTATGTGGCATTTTAGTTGAGGTATTATTTGATTTGTTAAGAGAGGTTGTGTTTATACTTTATACTGCAATAGAAGAGTTCCACCTTCACAAGAACTGTTAAAAATATGGATGTTGGTGTGCACACGAGAATTTATATGTAGACTCAAGAAATAAGACCAGAGGTATGATACGGGAACGTTAGCACGATGGCTGTACGTATCCCAGAATTCCTACTATGCTCTTGACATTGGATATTCAGAATTGCTTTCAATCTTACAGATAGTCCCTATTTATAGGACTCAAACTCAACTAGTATCAGTTGCTACTAAATGCATACAAATATTTTTAAGTATAATGATCAGCCTTATCTCTTGCTCAATTATATAGTTTTTGGACTACTGGTGCATGAGCGTGAATTGCATTCACCAAACATATCACATGCTTCCATAATGCAGTCTGACTTTATCATAAACTACACCTAATTTTGCTTCATGAACTTTCCAATAATTATTGCAAATTATGTTTCCAACAAGAACATGCACCTACAGGCAAACGCATCATATCTGAAACATTCAGGCGTGGGATCTGATAATGGCTTGCCGCGTGGATTGAAAGGAAACTACCCTTCAAATTTGTTAAGAGTCAAGATGCCTCCCTTGATCAAATGGAAATGCCCTCCCAGAGTAAGTTGATTAATCATTACTATCTTTGCCATCTTAATTATGATGCCAAAATACAATTTCAAGACAGTGTAATTTTCTAGCTGAAAGACTTGCATGAATATCAAGGCTGTTTTCTGTTCTTATCAACTTCTATGGTCAAATGCGAATGTATTACAAAACATTTAATAACACTGTTATGTTGCAAAATGGAGTGCATTTGTGTGGTTATGATTGGAAAAAACATTCTTTGCACTTCTCTTTATCGCGATTTTTTTATTTCAGCTTAAGGGCATAATGAGCGATTGGCGGGTGGCTGCTGGAGAAGAGAGCTCAGAGATAGACGTTCAGAAGCAGAGGGAGCTCAGGGTTCTAGAGGCATTTTATCCACGATCTTCAGCTATTCCTTCCAAGTACGAAGAGAAGTTGTTTTTCGCTATAGTGAAACTGATAAGGAATTATGTTCCATTACCGAGCCTTCTTTAAAAGCTATGCATCTCCTACATTTATATATTTCTGTTTTCAATTTTTGATGTTTGCAACTTGCATTTTGCTGTTATCATTGAACAGCCCAGGTTCATCAGTTGACAACTTGATTGACAATGATCAGAAAGCACTTCCGGTTCCCATTATACCAATCGAGGACACTAATGTTGTACAGAAGGATGGCTCCGCGTCAGCAAACAACAATGTCCGGGGTGGCTCTACTTCACCAAACAACAACGCCATGAAATCACAGTCCAGTGACCCTCTTTCATTCTTAAGAAGTGCTACTCCTGATATCGTGGATGTTGCACAAGGTGCAGTCTCCGCTATAATGCAAGTTGCAGTATCCACTGTGATGTCAATCCTTGGTTCAAGAAATAACATAGACCAGGATTTGCTCGTAAAAATTCTCGGTGATCCAAAAATGGTCGAGCAGCTTCTCACAAGCCAGAGCCCAGCCCCAACTACGCAGGATGACGAACCATTTACCAGCTTTCTCAGTATGATGAGTATGCGTAATGTGCAGTCTTCCAGTTCGCCGGCTAGGCCAGCTACTGGAATGATAGAAGCTGCGCAAAAAAACATGCCATCCATGAGTATGCAAAGCATGCCGGCGCATATGAGCGCAATTACCAAAATTTCAGTTTTTGATGGGGCTAAGGCGTCCCCTCGTGTTTTGAAGATGATAGATTCAGTTGAGGTGTTAAGTTCTCTTGGGATCCACCTTGAGAATGAGTTTCTAATCCACAGTATTCTTCAGTCTCTCCCTGATTCATATTCGAGCTTCATGATGAACTTGAACACGAGCAAGACGAAACTGACTTTACATGAGCTTTTCAATGAGATCAAGGCTTTTGAAGATAAAACTGTGCTTACAGTTGGACCTTCTGCAGCACCACCTGGATTGAAAGGCAAGAAACAATATCAGAAGAAGAACGAAAAGGAGAGCAAGATTGTTTCCAAGCTGATTCCTGTCAATCCTAAAAGTGGAATCAAGAAAAAGAAAGTAAAAGTACCGAAAACTTGCTACCACTGTAAGCAGCCGGGGCATTTGAAGCGCGAATGCAAGGTTCTTGAAGCTGAGATAAAAACACCGGGTGAAGGTATTCCGCATTGAGATAGTACATTTTACATCTAAGTACTATATATCATTTGGTATTAGATACCGGCTGTGGCTTCCGGACATGTTTACGGATATTCAGGTGCTTAGAAATGGAGTGAAAAGACTGACCTGCGCTTAGAAATGGAGCAGACCAGAAGTTGCTGAGGCCTGAGTAGCTAGACTACTAATCTAGTGGCCTTGGCCTTGGACGTTTAGACAATTAGACTAGACTAGACTAGAGATAATATATTACAGTACATTACATCATCCTCTTTGTGTTTGGAGAACGATTTTCTACTATTTTGCTACTTGCTACTTTTGTCACTGTTGTTATGGTGAAGTAACTATTTTCAATATTTGCTTCGATGGTGGATTGTGTGTGGCAATGATGCATTGATGCTAATTTGACCGACCTCGTACATAGTGATGTTTAACGAGCCGAGCCGAGGCGTTAACAAAGCGAGCCTGAAATCAGGCTCGAGCTTGAGCTCGTTAACAAACGAGCCGAGCCTAGCTCGGCTTGTTTAACGAAGCGAGCTTAATTTCAGGCTCAAGCTCGGTTCGTTTGGCTCGAGCTCGGCTCGTTTGGCTCAGTTTGTTTGTTAAAATACCATGAAAAAAATGTTAAAATATTAAATAAAATATAAACAAATTCAAGATTATGTATTACAATCAACTCTCAAATGATGAAATTATTAAAGTTTAACAAAATGCAAATCCGATAATGTATTGTATTTTGATGCTATCATTGTCATTTTCAATTTGCATGGTTGAGTCAGGTTGGCGAGGGGTATGTTTATTTCGTTTTCTCGGGTCCTGTGCAGGTGTGCTAAGTGTTAGGGGAGTTGTTCGACCAGCTGTTGCTGCTGTCAATAAGGTAGTTTCCCTGCTGTCAGTCTGTGCCAGTCTGGTGTGTGTTTTGCGGGTGTTTTCTCGTGAATCGGCAATGGTTATGGTCGTGCTACTTCTTGGTTACGATGTGGGAGTTTTTGGGAAGTCATTGTGTTCCTTTTCGGTGGCAGGCACAGGTACGCTTTTTCTGTTTTTCTTTGACAGTAAGAGTTAACTTGTTTTTCTGGTTTACCGCAGGTTCGGTTGTTGTTGCTCGCTCTCTCCCGCTGGTGTGATTTCGGCAGTGTGGTTTGGATTTTGGCCTAGGTGCTTGTAGAGTGGACGTGGTTTTTTGTTAATCATGTTTTATTCTCTTGTGTTGTATTGGTTGTTTGCAGGGACGCACAGGTTGCTCGAGGTTGATCGCTGGGAGCCCCTTGGTTTTGGTATTTTCGTCTCCGTTTCATTTAAGCCTGAGGGTTGAGTTACAAGCGGAAGCTGAAGTTTTCTTGACTGTCGTTCTTATGAGTTGGATGATGGAGCCCAAAAGAGAAAGAACTAGAAAAATATGGAGAATTGCATAAAAACAGTAAAATTCTAGCACGATCACAAGATCACGTACTAGGCAAGCAGTTACACAAGAATAATCTTCCTATGAAGTAACTAACACAAGAATTATATTACCTCGGGGTTTGTGCACAAGAACACCAGAGCTTTCGACTCAATCAAATAATCAACTATGAAAATAATAAAAATAGTACAATGCTTAAATAGTAAAGATACGACTTGTTGGACAAGTTCTGCTCTTATCCAATAAGGCAGAAAGGTGAGATTTAGGCAATCTAATCGGTTCTAAAATCTCTCTCCTAACCTATTCTTAACCAACAAGTTAACTGGCTCTAACTAGGTAATTAAATAATAAAAGGAAAAGCTAATAACTCTAACCCCTTGCCCAAGCCGGTCGACCACGTCGACCCGGGGCCTTGAAACGCGGTCGTATAGGCCCAAACACACGTGGGCCCATCATACCACCCCCTTGAAACGAACCTTGTCCTCAAGGTTCATGCCAACCTCTTGGACATTAGCACGTGCCTCATAAGCCCGGATCAGCTCCGTTATCTCTGGTATCTCCTCAACTTCACGCCCCACCTTGAGCTTCATATGTGGTTCAAAGACACTCTCGAGATACAAGAAATTGGAGTTAGTGGGTCCTTCAACAACTACTTCAGGAGACTCAGAAAGCACTTCTCCAGCGATTGGCATTTGATGAGCTTCCTGCAACTTAGCACCACACAGTTCCTTGTCATCCGAAGAACCAGTTCCATAGAACCCTATGGCGCGTATGCGGCACATGCTTTTTCACAAAGCAATGACATGGTTCGCGTTCGGAAGTGAAAGATTATTGGTCCAACAGAACGAAGCCATGGCATACCCAAGGTTATGTCCTCATGTTCCCCTCTCATAACATGCACTGTAAGCTCAAAGTTAACATGTTGTAACACACCAAGTTAACTCCATCATACTTGTCTCCTACCACCGTGGTCCCACCTCCTACAATCCTCACCTTTAGCCCCACAGTTTGCTCACCCTTCGGCCACCCTAGCTGTTCCACTACCATAGGTGTAATGAAATTTAGGCTGGCTCCTGAATCAACAAGAACGGAAACCAATGTTCCACCAATCATCCCAGTGAATGTCAAGGGCTCGGATGCACACTCCTGATGCTGGAAAAGAGGCGGTTTCACCCGTGGTCCTGACTCACAATGACGGCCACAGCCTACTACGAGGCTAGCCTTGGAATCCCTTTCTTCCTGCAACTTTCTCTCGTCAAACCCTAAGCATGGAATGTTGACAAGATCACCCCCTACTTGGATGCTCATGGCATTAGCATCCATTACCACCAAACTGTGACTAGCCAACCAAGGTATGCCCAATACCACATGCTCTTCAATTTGCAATTCAGGGATTTCATATAAGGTCACACGGTATGTCCTACCATGTATGACTAGCTTAATGGAATTAAACCTCCAATGGCTCTCCAGAATCTGTCCATTAGCTGTGGTGACAGCGATGTTGACTGGTTGTCCTGCACATGGCCATCCATACCGGCGAACATAGGCTGCCGTGATGAAATTCCGTAAAGCCCCACTGTCGAGTAGCACACTTACAGGTTGTTTACAAAACCCTAAGTGACCAGGTAGCCTAAAAGCATTAGGATCGTTCCCTACTCCCATGTAGCGTAGAGTTGCCTTGCCTCCGTTACCCTTTCGTGATGATGCCACTTTTGACCCTTTTGTAGTGCCATACACCATGTAGTCGACATAAGACTTAGGCTTCCTTGCGCGCATCATATTCCGGATTTCTCGCAGCTCTTCCTCCGAATCTTCCAGTTCCGGCGTGTTGTCTTCAGCTGCTTCAGAATTTGGTGAGTTTTTCTTATTCCCAATAAGCACTTGTTCAGATGTTGCAGCACTTGTGTCAGTAACGGTCCCCCAACCTTCAGATATCTCAGCACCCTTCCTAGGCTCTTCGACTTTCCACTGTCCGTCTTCCCAATTCAATCGGATCATGTTGTCCTCCTTAAAGGGTTTCTCCGGGTCCCACTTAGGTTGTG
Organism: Plantago ovata; assembly: GCA_028274465.1. Lineage (NCBI taxonomy): Eukaryota > Viridiplantae > Streptophyta > Magnoliopsida > Lamiales > Plantaginaceae > Plantago > Plantago ovata. Next base: position 115,262,538 of record CM051456.1, on the reverse strand, counting down.
GTAACGACTCAATCTCCTTCAGCTTGCCATGACCTTGAAGAGACCATCGACATCAGTCTTGCATGTTGGGCACAGGTGCGACCAATCCATGCCTCGAGCCCATTCTGTATCAACATCGTTTGCATGGCACCTTGGTCCAAAGCAAACCTTCTCCACAGATTTTCCTCGGTCCTTCTTGCTCAGGCTCCAGCTGCCATCAGGTGCTTCAACCACCACTGTCGTCACCTCGTAAGGGTTAGCATCATATGTCACTTGGCCTCCTAGAGTGTTGCCAACCCAAGTTGGAGTTGTCATGCCTTCATAGCTAGCGTAGCCTTCACTAGCCCATACTTCTCTCCGATCGAACCCGAGCCGTCTTCCGAAGTTGACCCCGACCCCTTGTTCAACCGCGCCTGATGCAGCGCTTGGTGCGCGCGCGCCTGCAGTGTCGGGCGTGGCCGCGATGACTGCCGCTCCGAACGTTTCCGCCCTCCCAATGCTCGCAATTCCCTTATGAACTCCTCTTGTTCCTCCTGAGTCCAATCGTCATCATCGTCTCCCCAACGAGCATGTCCGAATTGCTTCCCTTCGTGTCTTGTCCCCTTGTCGGCCCGATGGTTGCGGTTTGACTTCAACATGGTGATTTTGGTTCTTACTGAAAATCGGTTACTAGTGCGGAAACGTGTGTTTTGAGATATTCAAACCTGGCTCTGATACCAAGCTGATGGAGCCCAAAAGAGAAAGAACTAGAAAATATGGAGAATTGCAGAAAATCAGTAAAACTCTAGCAAGACCACAAGATCACGTACTAGACAAGCCGTTACACAAGAATAATCTGCCTATGAAGTAACTAACACAAGAATTATATTACATCGGGGTTTGTGCACAAGAACACCAGAGCTTTCGACTCAATCAATAATCAACTATGAAAATAATGAAAATAGTACAATGCTTAAATAGTAAAGATACGACTTGTTGGACAAGTTCTGCTCTTATCCAATAAGGCAGAAAGGTGAGATTTAGTCGATCTAATCGGTTCTAGAATCTTTCTCCTAACCTATTCTTAACCAACAAGTTAACTGACTCTAACTAGGTAATTAAATAATAAAAGGAAAAGCTAATAACTCTAACCCCTTGCCCAAGCCGGCTGACCACGCTGACCTGGGGCCTTGAAACGCGGTCGTATAGGCCCAAACACACGTGGGCCCATCATACCACCCCCCTGAAACGAACCTTGTCCTCAAGGTTCATGCCAACCTCATTGTTACAGTCATTGCTTCAGTTTTAGGCTTTCCGGGGATCATAATTTAGCTAGAGTCTTTCGGGGGCCGTCCCGCTTTGTTTCTTCCATTAGCTTCGTTGGCTAATTGGACATTAGCTTCGTTGGCTAACTGGACCCTCTTTTGTACTTGGTAGTAGTGATATATCTTGTGTCACCTTGGGGTATGTCCCATTTAATCTTGTATAAATTTTTGGGCTTAATGACAGTTTTTTATGTTTAAAAAAAATGCAAATTTGCATGTAGAAACTAGAAAATATATGATTTTTAATTTTTTTTTTTTCTGCCAAAAACGGAGTGTTTTTGAAAAAGTGAAACTCTATCATGTGGTGGACTCGTGGTAAAACTTCCAATCCTTCTCTCAAGTCTCATCTTGATTCGGAGGGTGTAATTGTAATTCAAGTCGAGCAAGGAAGAAGATTCCTGTCCAAATTAGCCATCTACTAGTATTTCACAGCCAGCCAGGAAGCCAGCCCTACAATATATATAAATGCAACCGATTGAGAGAAAAAAAGAGAAAAACTGATGAAAAGAAATCAAAATCCAAAGAGGCGAAAAAAATAAAACAAGAGGATCTGCTGAGACTCCTATCTAGGGTTTTCTATCTTCTTCCTCTCCTCACCCTCATCTCTCTCTCTCTCAATCGATTGGCAGAAGCAAAAGACTTCCATCGTTAAATTGAACACAAAACTCGAAGATGGCTACTTGATTCATGCTTAAACCAGACTGAATTTATAAGATTGTTTGTTGTTGTTGTTGTTGTTAAAGAAGAAGATATTTGGGAATACCGAATCCAATCGGATATACAACATATCTTTGATTTCTTAAAAATGAGAAGATCGCAGAAATCCAAAAGGGTTACTTGGGCTTCCGATTTTAATCTTTGTCAGGTATATATTATTTATATCTGTGTTTTTTCCTCATTCCTTTTTTTTTTTCCTTCTTTTTCCTCGATGATTTCGGTGCACCAGTTTTTACCATCAAGATTGAATTGGACTTATTCAATGCTCAACTGAGAATTTGTTGTTTGGAATGTTTGATCATCCTTGAAGTGAAATTGTTGACTGGTATACTAAAAGGTTCAAGTGTTTGATGACTGTGGAGTTGAAATGCTAACATATAAAGCTGAAATCCCCCCTTATAATGGGAAGGGGAAAATAGTAAAGCTAAATTGAAATGTACCTATTTTTGTATATCATGGGAACATGCTTGTTGTTATGCGTTAATGTGAATGGCCTTTGCTTGAATGTGACTGCTGAACTGATACTGAGTTAAAGGTGTTTCCTTTATTTGTTTCTCTTCTGTTTTGTGGATGTGTTCTTTGTGTCTATATATGTTAAAGAATCTACTGTAGTAGATTGTTATTGCATAATGTTTAGAAGCAGTGGCTGTGTTCTTAGTGTCAATGTATTGTTTCATTAAAATGAAGTAGCTTGTTATTGCATAGTAATGTTTAGGAGCAGTGTCTTGTGTTACATTGAAGTAGATTGTTTCTGTGCAAAGTGGTCTTTTTTTCTTTTTGTCTCTGATGAAAGTTCATGGCCTTCATGCATGTGATGGTCTCTGCGCAAAACTTGAATTTCGGCTACTTGAGTCTATGATGTTGTTAGCATTTTATATCATGGGATTAGGGAGTGGTGATTAGTGTTGTGGATTGGTTAAGTACACACTCCTCAGCTTACCTGACAGCCTGAGTGCTGATGATATCAGGATGTATGGGATAGATAAAATTACATGTTTTTGAGAGAGCCTGTGGTCTCCTTTTTGCTCAAAGGTTGCATGGATGAAGTGGTTAAAGTTGTTTCAGTTATGGTCAAGGAATTTATCCAATGCCAAAATGTCAACTTTGACAGGTGGGATAAATTTCAAGCTGCCTGGTCTGTGGCAACTATGGCAAGTATTAGCCAGAGGACTCAGAAAGTAGAGGAAAAGTTGAAAGTTGGTAAAGGTGAGCTGGGATATACCAAGGAAACAAGAATTTCTTGTTTATTTTGACGGTGTTAATGGTTACACTCGAATTATTCCATTGCGAGAACCCCAGCCCACAGATCCCCTACCCCCTATACACACACACACACACACACACACACACACACACACACGTGTGTGATTGTATTCTGTGGAACTCTATAAACGTAATCCAAGTAATCACAGATCCTATGAGTGTCACTGATATTGTGGTGCATCAATTTCGAACATTTGTATCTATTGCTGTTTGTTTTATTAGATAAGTTATACCTATCTTTATTTCTCATAAGAACAACCAGTGTGAGAAGCATTGCCTTTTTCATGTTTAGATACTAAGCCTTGAACAGTCAGAAAATAATTCAAGTGTGATGGTAATCTGTGGAACCCTATCAAGTTATAACTAAAAAGTTTCAAGTGTGATGGATGTGTGGAACTCTATAAAAATTCATTCAAGTAATCACAGAAAATGATTCCAAAGGGATACCAAGCCTTGCACAGTCGGAATATAATCCAAGTGCTCTCTATTTACAAGTGGATTCCACAGGAAAGTCTTATATATGTCAAGACTTGTTGTGAAGTGAGAGCTTATAGTTTGGTGTTAAGAGTTTCCTTAGGTCTTGGAATGATTCCAAGCATGTACTGGGATGTAAGTGGCTTGGTGCCTGGTTATCTTAGTGGTCCTTTTTTTGTTGATCAGCATGTTTAATTTGGTCCATATCTCTCATATTTCAGTGGACGTTGTTCATGTTATGTGCTGTTGTGTGACTACTATGTGTTCTTCTCTAACTCTCAACTGAAAAATGTGTAATTAATGTAACATGTCTTAGTCAGTTTCTTTTTATTTACTCTGCCACCATGTCATATGATTGAGATTCTAGACCTTTGAGCAACAAGTTGATCTTTGGACCTCCGTGTGCCGCTCCCGTAGAAATCTATTGCTTTCTTCTGTTCTATGGCAATATGAACTAAAATTTCCTTTTTCCTAAATATAAAGGATATTTGTAGAAGTGTGATGTATATTCCAGCACTTTGTCGTCCGTATATTTTTATTCGATTTGAAGCCTGAGATCATCAATAAGATTGCAGACGACTGGTTTGTGAAGACAAGTTTTCTTTTAATTTATCCCTTACATTCATAATTAAACATTCTTTCCCATTATGTTCCTGCATCATTCCTTTCTGCCCCTTCATAATCATCTTCTTTCAGTCAAGTTGTTTAAGTTCCTAGGGTCCTATGAATAACTCCTGAACAAACCTATTTTCATGCTATACATTACAGAATCTTGTAACCCTTTTGTGATGAACAGTCATGTTTCTTATATTGTGGATAATTCAGATTGGTAATATATGCAATGGAATATTAACATGAAAAAGAGAGCAGCTTGGTATGTTCCAACTGGTTGCAGTCACTTAACTTGTAGCTGCCTTTGGAATTTCTTTTCTTTTTTAGTTGTTTGAGCTCTACTGGTTTCTACTTTCAAGTATTTCAAGAAAGGAAGGAAAAGAAATCCGTGCCTTTTGCCTTGCAATCCCAACAGAAGTTCACTAATTTTCAGAACATAAATTAGTACATAAAAACTCTGGTGTAAACAAATTGTTACACTATCACTTGTTGAGAATGCAGTATGTAAATAAATTCAGTTTACTTGACTTGCATGGTTTGAGACAAACGAAATGGGTTGATTCACACTTGAGAAAAACTTGTCAGGGAAAGTTATGACTTGTCAGAGGTCATTTGTTTCCTGGAATTCCAACAGGTTGTGATTTCTATAGCCTACAGTAACATGTTTCTGTGCTCTTAGTTGAGGGTAGGGAGTTTAATTGATAGTGAAATCAAATTTAACCCAAAACATCTCAGACTTGCCATCTTTTCCTATGCTGGACAAGATTTTCCAGTATTTCACAAGAAATCCAATACAACCGGACACTTATCTTCAACCTTTTTTCTTCCACTGTTTTCTCTTAATGAAATGTAGGCCTTTTTTTATGGAACTCTTAACAAAACAGAGTTGGATGGTTGACGATCTTTGCTGTTATATATTGCATGGCTACTAGATGGAGTGGACAGAAATTTGTGTCTTGCTAACTGTAAAGTTATTGTGAGAGTGGTATTCACCAAGTAGATGTTTGTTGAAGAACTGTAACAGGGCTGCAGTTGATGGATTTGGGTTCATTGATTTCCAAGTGTCTAGCTACAATGCAATAATACGTTGCTGCTTAATTTTGTAACCCCCTATAGCCAAGGGGATTTGTTTGTATGGCCGAGTGATTGATCTAGTTTGTAATTAACTGCTTAGCGGAATAAAAACATCCTTTCTGTCCAAAAAAAAATAAAAAATGAGAGTGGAATATGATATTGTGAACTGAAGCGCTTTACATGTAAAATGGCATTTGACTGTCTTCTCGTAATTAAGTGTAGCTTACCAATATTTTATAAAATGATGTGTCTTTTTGCTCCCAAATGTAAGCTTGAATAATGGTACCTTGCTTACAAGGTTATCCACCCTGCTATCTTTGAAGCATGAATTTATAGATGGACTATTGAAGCTATGAATCTGCTTCAGTCCAGTGAAATGCATGATAATCATTTCTGACTATAGAACGTGTGGTAATTTAGAGTGATTATTATTTACTTGTTGGGGTTTCTGTTTGCGGTGCGATCCATTAAGCTAATACATTTTTATCTCTTTTAATAGGTGAGGCTATTTCTGTCGGAAGACTCCCCTTCCCAGGTTGGTTCAGGTACACAAGACCACCTCCAGGCCAAGGCTTTTGGGCCAGAACATTCAGGTGCAGGATCTGATGACAACTTGCCTCCCGGGTTTGAAGGAATACAGCCTTCAAATATGTGGAGAGTTAATTTATCTCAAATACCGTTGGTTAAGTGGAAAACACCCCCCAGAGTAAGTCAATGCACCATTAATATCTTTTGTTTCAATGTGATGTATCTGTTAAAATGCAACTATGCAGAGAGTATGATGGTCATAAGAGGTCTGAAGGGCTCCGTTTCATGTTTCACTTGCTTGAGGCAGATAATGGTTTTAGCTTTGTACTTATAGGAATGTTTTCTGGGATTTTTCTCTTTTGTTTCTCAGTATGTCGTGTCATTGCAGTAAATATATCACATTTGTATAATTGTGTTGGAAAAGAAAAAAGATTTTGTTCTCTTCCTTACACATGTTTTGTTTACAGTTTAAGGTGAACAGTGATTGGCGAGTGGTTGCAGGAGAAGAAAGCTCAGAAATAGCAGCTCAGAATGAAAGAGAGCTGGGGGTACTTGAGGCGATATATCCAAGGCCATCAGCAATTCCTCGAAAGTGCGATGAGTACCTCTGTTTAGCTGTTTTCTTTTCCCCTTCCATACTTTCTATAATGTGGGAAAAAAGAAATATAACAATAATAATATACTAGTAATAATGATGATAATCATCATTATTATTTTTAACTTCGCTCGGAAAACTTAATGATGAAAATAAGTGTAGATAAACATAGAGATAAACATAATAGAAGTTCAGAATAATTGAGATAAGTTATCTTAATTTTGTTTGGTATGAAATATTAGGTTAAGTTTTACTCCTAATATGACCCCTTTTGAAATGTTCTAATCAAGACATTTAAATTGTAAATAGAGCTAAACCCCAATGTACTAAGAGGAGAGATGATGAAGAGCTATAAATGAATGAAAAGGCTTCATTGTTAAGAGGAGAGAATGATGGAGATCTGTAAAACATGGACTTGAACAATCTGAATTTGGACATGGTCAGTTTTAAAACTAAAGTATTAAAAAGACCTGGAGATAAGCTCCTTAATATTCTAGGCCAAGATTATGGATATATACAGACTCCTCACCTATGTTTTGAAATCCGCTGGGTTGATCCGGTTTAACACTTTGGTCAAAAGTCATTGACCCCATTTTATTTACAATAATATGGAGTAATATATAATAAAGTTAATATAATTTTATTTATAGAAGCAAAGAGTCAAGTTGACCTTGGTTGGCCCGGTTGAACCTCGACTTCATAAGGTGACTGAGTTAATGTCCGGCTCTGGGTTTCAAAACATAGCTCCTCACCCTTACCTTATTTATCTAATGAAGCTAAGAAAATAAAACTCAATTTTTATTAATGGTCAATCTGGCATAACCAACTTTTATTTCTCTTGGCAAACGTAGTTCTAGTAATTTTTTTTAAACAGCAAAAATTTATTAAATCAATAGAAAGTAATATTCCAACGATTTGAGAGTGTATTAGTACACTCTAATCGAACACACCCACACCGACAACACTGAATAAGGTAAAAATAGAAGTTGGAATCAAAATCACAACACCTACAGTCCATCTCTCATGTGGTTATCTGTCATTCTTTTTGTTTTTTGTTTTTTTTTGAGAAATTATCTGTCATATTCTGGGCTTTTTATTTCTAAACCTGTTGTTGTCCTTGTACAGCCCGACTTCATCAGTTGATAACTCGGTCAACAATAACCAGAACGCACCGGTGATTCCTGTCACACCAATTGAAGACGAGGATGCTGTACCAGATGGCTCCACATCAGTGAACAACAATGCGATGATCTCACAACCCAGTGGCACTCTTTCATCTGTTGGAAATGTTACTCCTGAAGTTGTAGCAGCTGCACAGGCCGCAGTGTCAGCTGTTATGTCTAGCAGTGATTCAGGAAAACTCATTGACCATGACTTGCTACTTCGACTTCTCAGTGACCCGAAAATGATTGAGCAGCTCGTCAATAGCCAAGTTGCATCCTCCGTTACCCAAAACACAGCATCCTCCAGTTTCCGAAGTATGCCAATCAGTACACAACATATGAACAATGTACCCTCTAATATGCACACTGCACCATCTTCCAACTCACAGACCAGGCCATCTATTGTAATGCCAAATCCTCCACAAAATAGTATGCCTTCTACGAGCACTCCATATTCTCCTCATATGAGCTCAGTTCCGAAAAGTTCATTTGATATGGTCAATCCTCCAAGACCAGAACTGGCTAAACCTTCATTTTCATCAACAGCCCCTCCTTTTTATCCTCCAAATACATTAAGACCACCAGTTACCAATGTAAGGCAATCTGCTGCACCTGATGTGATTTCTTCAACACCTCCTACTGTAGGCGCACCTGTAAAGAAAGATGTGAATTATTACAAAAGCCTCATCCAGCAACACGGAGCAGGAACATGGGAGAATGCACCACAATTTGGAACTGGTCAGGAACAGTCAAATAAGAAGAATCTCATGCAGCATCCTGGAAATGAAAGACCAAATATGTTGCCACCATACACTCACCAGAGCAACCAACCTTCACGGGGTAGTCAAGAATCTATGCACATGACCCAACATAGAGATTCAAAACCTAAGATAATGAAGCCTTGCATCTATTTCAATACTTCAAGGGGTTGCAGGAATGGGGCTAGTTGCTCGTTTCAGCATGACCCATCACCCCAGCAAAGGGTAAGTGGTAACCCAGATGTCCAGAGCTCAAAGAGAATGAAAATGGATAGAGAGATAACTGGTACATAACATTTGCTTGTGTATATCGTTATGTGATCAATGCTCTCTATTTCTAACTTTTATACTTTTTTGCTTCAATAACTTATGTTTCATCCGTGGTAATGAGCTTTTTCCCCACTCAAAATTACGGATCAGAAGAGGCTTCTCTTGTCTTGCTTTTAAAGTATTTAAATGGATTGTCCTACAAATGTGGTTTTGAGTTTTGACCTGATGACATTTCAGTATTTCACCTTTGTGAAGAGATATACTATGGATTCCCTTTTTGTTTTGGCGACTTTCTTTTGGCCTAATACTCTCTTTTTCTGCGTTTCCTTAGTCTGTAGATTACATATGGTAGTATTTGATTATTATGTCTGCATCTACAACTTTAGTTTCTACCTAAACATGGTTCATGGCCCGAACATGTACTGGATTACAAATCAAGAACAATAAGATTGAAATACAGAAGCCTGAATCTCGGGTTCTTATTCTGATTGATTTATTGTAGCACAATGTGATGAGGGAAGCTTTGTCGTTCGCCCTCTGATAAACGCATACGAACACAAACTCAGTACAAAAGCAGTGCGTTAAGTGTTAACTACATGAAGCAGATAAGATGCATGGTAATTTTCTGGAAAGCCACAAATGTTATGCTAGTAGATTTCATTTCATTGAACACAAGCAACTCTACACAAAGGCATTCATTATGAGAGGCTATGTCAAGAGTTCACTAGTTCTCTATTCCAACAAACCACTCTAGCAAACCAACATGTTACATCAAATCACTAACACATCATACGGCTTCGTGGGATCCATAAGCCGATACTACTACCGACTGCGTAGACAATTAAACATCAATCAAGTCTTCTGATCTCATCCTACCAAATGAACCTGTTACATGTAAATCAGTTAGAATCGTCTCTACCGCGCCCATTTCAAGACGTCGCGCCATTAACACCTTGCAAGCCAGCCGAGTTCAGAAGCTGCATTCCTTCTTCACCCATCTTCTGAACTTCTGATGGCGATAATATCCTGATGCACCTAACACACCCCACAAATTCCCTACAACATAAATGTCAAGTTAGATTTTTTGAAAAGGAAAAGCAGTTATACTATGATTTAGTTGAATTATGCTTATAATTTGTACTTACTCCCAGGGATCATCTCCAACTAGAAGAACATCGTTTTCAAAGTCAACGTAGACCAACTTCCACCCGGAACCTGAGTCATTCAGCAAGCCTTCTAGACCAAACATGCGTTCTATTTCACGACGTAGTTCATCGTAATTCTTGAAAATTGAGACATCAATAGACCTTCCAACTGATCCAGCCTTCTGAATCTGTGAACATATTTTATCATAAGGAATTAAAACCGGTAATTATATTAGTAAGACTTTTGTAGAGATTATAACTATCAGTAATGGTAAGCTTACTTTAGTATATGTTCGGAAGCGTGGATTAACTTGCTGCCACGAGCTTTGCAGCAAAAGATTGCTTTCATCGAACTCAACATTGCTTGAAGAAGCTCCACCCGAGTTGTCAGCATATTCTTGTATAGAGAAGGTCTGTGACTCTGCTAAGCTAGCTGATGTAATCTGGGACTGGACATCTTGAGTCGAGCAAAAGTTCCCAACAAGATAATCAGATGGACTCTGGAAATTCGTACTTTTTATTGTACAGAAATCATCCAGAATTGTGCTCGAAACAGAAGGATCAATAACTGTACTGCCGCTGTTACTACCATCAAGATTGAAACAACTATATATGTCACTCTGGTTGTGACTCACTTCTGACAGGTCTTTATAACTACACGAACCATACTGAACGGTCAACATGTCTTGATGTGGCAAGTGGGCAGGAAGATTATCCATGCTCTTGGAGTTATTCAACTGATTGTCCCACAGTTCTTGTCCAGTATATAAACGGTCGGATGAAGTTGAAGACTGATCAGATTTCTTCGTCATAGATAAAGATCCAGGATTTCTAAAAGATCCCGATGGAGGATAACCTGGAGAATACGAATTAAAATCAACAGGATACTGAAGTAAACCACTCGGGGCAACAGAATCTGATTGCAGTTGATCAACTTGTGGAGTTTGGAGAATCCAGGGACTCATTTGCATAGGTAAGCTTCCAATGTTTTGGTTCATGGTTGTGAAGTCATTCAGGGCATCTTGTTGATTCATCGTAGGCTTAACTGGCAGTTTGTCTTCGCTGCATTGCCTCGTTAACTGGAACTGGCTGAATTGATCTGTTGAAAGCACAGTTTCTACCTTCGATAATTCACTTGCACCAGAAGAAGTTTGATTTCCCGATTTCACGGGTGATGTTGGTACTGCAGGCATGTGTGAGTTTGTGTTACTGGGTTGGCTACTAAGACTTTGAGATTGACATTCTCCTTCAGGAGCTAAGAGCTCTGGTTTGTGCTTCACTGTCGATTGGACAAGAGGAATTGCTTCTTTGGGCATGGTGTCCTTCACAATGTGCATGGAAGGTGAAGCTGACATGTTCACTGGAGCAACTGCTCCATGAGGCTTGGAAAGCATTTTCATCAGTTGATCAGTCCAAAGACTCGACACTGGGGGGCATGGAATATCCCCGAGTGAGCTGTCCGGAATTCGGTGAAAGGGCCTATTAATCATGGTTTCCCACTCTGGTTGTCCTCCTGATAAAAAGAATTTACAGTCAGAGAGATAACCTCACAGCCCGCAGAGATACGAAGGCTGATGTAAAGGAAGGACATTAAAGCATTGCTCATCAAAGAGCTAGAAAGTGGCAAGTATTCACACAATACATTTTTTTTTTTAAACGGTCGCATACATTCTTCAATCAGAATTTGCACATCACAAGCATTAGCATCATCTGGAAGCCATATGTAAAGTGGAAATGTGGGGTGAAATGAAAACAGTTATAGTTAACCAATACATCATGAATGAATTGAGTGCAAGTAATTCGGGGGAGAGAAAAAGGGGAACTACCTAGGAAAGCCGAGTGGAAAGGACGTTTGAGATTAGCGGTGAGAGATGGGAAAATGAAGAGACTTTCAGGAGTCTCAATCTCCCACGGGTTAACTCTGTTTTGCTTGTCACCACACCCAGGCTCATCCCATTCCACCTGTGATTCAAAATAACGACGTTACTGGAAAGAACACAGCAAAAATCCTTGAAAGAAAGAAACTAGATAGCGCATGACCAAGTATTATTAACCAGTATTACCTGAAGACTACGCCATTTTGAGTTAGGCCATCTTAGTGGGTCTACATCACTTATACCAATAATTGTTCCCATGTACCTGTTCGACATGGCTCTTTTAATATTGGGCATTCAGCATGAAACAGAGAAAACTAAGATGCAATGTATGGTTCTTAAAAATACCTCCGTTTACTGGATTCTTCAGTTTCAAACATCATTCCGAACCTCATACCAATTGAGAGTTGTGAGCTATAAACAGCTTTTCTAAACTTGGCCAGTGGGATGACAAACTCCGAGGGGCAGGCCCTGTAAAAATGTATAACGTACAATAATAAGTTAGATACTTCAATCTGTTTCCTTTTTGGTTCTCTCAAAGGATAAAAGATGGAGATGGACCAGTATGCATGAATTAAGTCTAGGTATATCTCAGCACCTTGGATTGAAAAAGATCGAGAACGGACTTCTGTTAGAAGCAGCATGAGCAGCAGCAGCAAGAATTCCAATGTGCATACTGTCAGCAGACAGAACAGAAGATGGCAATGTTGTTTGCTGACGGTTAACACGCCTCACTCCTAGCAACAGTTGTGATTTTTCATCTCTGTACATAAAAATTCAAGCAAAATGGATTATTAAGCCTCCACCTAAATGCTATGCATGGGACAATTCACTTTAGCAAACAACATTAAACACATCAGATATTTGTGAACTAATCAGTTAGGAAGATACATTTACGATTTTTAAAGAGAAATATTTGCTGAAGGGGTATTATTTTGTCTTAAAAGAATATTCCTATGGATTTGTTAACAGCAAGAGCTTTTCCTATGAAATTACCTGATAAACAGGACAGAATCACCAGCTCTGAGTCGCTTTGCACTTACAAACATACTCCAACCAGTAGTAAGAAGGTGCCGCTTTGGCTGACCTGAATAACAAGAAATAGCCCCTTAAATTTAAAACCAAATTCACCTTAGACGTAAATAGCTAACATTTAGCATAGCATTCTTACCCCGGTAAATATGGCGAAAAGTCCAGGTGTTGTCATGTAAATCCCGAACGACAAGTTCTTGGCTCGGTGGTTGCATAGAATAGTCCTAGAATAGATAGATTGAAGAATAAGTGAAATGCACTAGGAAATAGATCAAATATGACAATCACAGTGAAAATCACCAGAGTATCAGTTGACCGTCAGCAGGAAACTCATAGATAAGTAAACCAAAACCTTACCAGTTGAGGGAAAAGCTTTTCTGCAGCCCTTCGAGGAACCGAAAATCCACCATGGGTACTCGTGTCGCTGGCCGTTAAAGTTTTGCAGAAGAACTCAGTTGGGTGTTTGCTAGGCTTTAGTCCAAAGTCTGGTATGGGAAAGACATCTTTTTCCTGAAACATACGAGCACCATAAGTTGCAGGTTATTCTTACTCTATAGAATTCATACATTTCTTCAGTACTTACAGAATTCACAGGCTGGAGGCTCATCTGGGCGTATATTTCGTCGGTTTCTTTATCGGCCTACAGATCAGGACATTATTATTAACTTCTGAACAGAAAACCATATGTATCCTGAAAGATAAGATCGGAAACTTGTATTCCAAAAGTTAAGGACTTACATGAAGAGTGACATTGTGCACTTGGCACAAGAGCTGAGAGGGAAGATTTGGATAGTTCGGAATTTGTGTTGTGGCCATTCTGTTGGTCGAAACTGCAACCTGTTTGCAAATAAAACACACAATTATGTTCTCTAGGCTTCATTCGAATCCCTTTTGAACGACAAAACTGGATAATATGTTTTGTAGAAGCATGGGGCTATGAATTCTAAACAGGAAGAGCATGAATTCCATCAAATTACAGGAGAAATGCACCTCAAAAACCAAAATCCCAAAACTCACAGCGAAGGATTATAAATTTAACACCACCTCAAAGTTCTCAACAATCTACTATCAAAACATTCCTATTTCATCAGCTGCTAATTGCTCATACAGTTACCAAACAATCATATATTCATATAGAATAGGGTGACAAAACACACTTAGCTGAAATAGATAACTTATCAAAATGCTTTTCTACTTAAAGTCCTCCAAATTTAGTTCCAAACAACCAATATAATACTCCGAAGATAATTCAAACAGCTAACTCAAAAAACTCACCAATATAGCAGTAACAAATGATTACTAGAAAAAAGACAAGAACCAAACCTGTTCACTATGCCCTTGTGGAAAATAGAATACAAGGCTCCCAACCTGAGGCAAGGTAACTAATGGACCAGCACAAGCATGCCACAGCTCAGAGTTAATTGTTTTCTTGACCCCTATCAACATCATAAAAGCAAAAATCCACAACAAATTAGTAAATACTAACCCAATAAGCTAATATAGTACTATATGTAAGTAACCAAGAAACAAGGGAAATTCAATTCAACATAGTACTAACCATTATGATCCTGCATTTCTTTCAACAGCTTCATCCCCTCAATCAAATTACTCTCACCACCACCACCGCCAACCAAACCTCCTCCTTGCTTCATCTTATTATCTTCCACACAAGAAGCCATGTATATTGATTATATATATTGTTCAAGAACTCACCACCAAAACCATCTCCATAAACCCCATTTGTAGCCAAGTATGAGAGCTTCTATAAATGACTATTATACCAAGAAGTAGAACTACAAAAACACAGATGGTCCTCTCCTCTGAGAAACCACTAAGTAGAGTCTGGTTGGAGAGAGAGAGTGTGTGGAATAGAAAAAAGGCTAGGCAAGACAAATATACGAGAGAGAAAAGAATCTAGTAAGAATTATGAGAGGAACCAATCAGTGTAAGCATGCCCTAAAAATCCAAAACCAAGGAACAAAAAGGAAGAAAAACAAGAAAAAAAGAAAACACACTGCTGCTGCAAAAAAGTGACTGAAAATCTATGTGGGGCTTTCTCTCATCTCATCTATCTATACCATCAACACCAACAACAACAACCCATGAACAGCAAAAAGGTAAAGAAAAAAACTCAAAGAGGAGGGGTCAGTTAATATTTGCATCAAAGCACGCCGATCAAAGCATGAGTGGCTTGACTATCAAGTGGTTTTTCATATCATCTCATATCATCTCAACAAAGGAATTGACCTTTCAATAATGGCCTACCAAAAGAAAAGCCTTCACCTTTGTTGTTTCTCCATCAACCTAAACAAAAAATGTTTCCTGTTATTCCCCTTTTTCCCTTTGCAAAACAGTCTTTCTATTTTCTTGAACTGTAGTAGTACTAGTTGAAGTTTTTACACTTGGTTTATTTTATTGAAGGGATGAATTCAAGAAGACCTGGAAAGAAGAGAGTGCATGCCTAGTATGCTATAGTAGTCTGCTACTCTACTAGTATAAACACAGTTTGCAAGAAAATTAGCTGTTGCAGCTTTTAGAAAATTTGATGAGCCCAAGAAAATGGAAAAAGAATAAAAAGAGAAAAAAGGATAAAAAGAATTACTATGTTTATATAAATATATAAGTTGCAGGTAGTATCAGACTAGTAAGAAAGGCAGTGCTATTTTCACACGAAATCGTGTAGTCAGTACCAAAGCACCGAGAAATAATAATAATGACTCAGATAGTTAGATAGAGAGAGAGAGAGAGACAAAATGTGTGTATTTTTCCATTTTTTAATACTCCATTGGACAACCTTTGCTTGCATACATGGACTACTACCACTTCAGATAATGTAAAAGTTCAGCAAAAGGCCAATAATGTAACTTCTTCATGTAGTAATATAATCTCAGATTGTACTTAAACATCAATAATACAGGTACTAGAAATAATAACTGATGTAATCTTAATTTTGTACTTAAACATAGTAGTAGTAAAAATCTTTTCTTGTGCCTATCATGTCTATGTCACCTGTACCTAAAGTAAGCTGGTTTATGAGGAGTACGTACTATTAATAAGGGTTGGAGTGTTTCTTCTTTTGATGCAACCTGAAATGGGAATATTGTTAATGTTACTCTTAAAGAACAACAATAAACCATCCATTTCTAAACACAACTCTAATTCAATAATGCTACTACTACTACTATAATGGATGGATATATTCCTTTTGATTTTTCAAGCATATATGTAGGATTATTCTTGTGTTTAGTCCACCATATAATTTAACCTTGATAATGATAGTACTTATCAATAGCGCATTGAATAAATTTCGGATTATACGTAAAAGTAACACAGGGTATATCTAGTATGAGTCAACATGTCACACAAATAACACTTCAAAAATAGTCATGTCAACCAGTTTAGATGATTAATTATGAATCAGTTAGTGAGTGTGAAATAACATATTTTAAAATTTACATACAAAAAAAAATTCTCCCTCAACTTCACTTTTTGGTAAGCCTATCTTACAAAATTCTAGGTTAGGCCCATTAGATTAGGAGTGGAAATGGGCATCAAGTAAGATTAGGTACCATACTAATAATCCACGAGAATTATTTTATGGTATTATTGACGCAGGATTTGAGGATGCACACATTGAGGTGGAATTAAAGAAGGAATTCAAGGTGAATAGTAGTAGTAGGAGCAGTATAGTTTGAATAAAGAATTGGAGGGCGGGTAGTTGAGCGCGTGGATTACGAGGCCTACTGCATTATTCTCAAGCTTTGAGTAAAACTAGACGAGACTAATGAATGAATGAATTTTCCCAAATCCGCTCAATTTCTGAAGTATTCACTTTAATTACAAATTTGTCTCTTTTTCTTGTGCACTGCGTCACATAAATTTGACCGTCTGAATACGCGTGCGATTCACGACAGATAATCATTCGACACAGGCGGAAGAATGGAACTTGACCCACCCGGCCAACCTCGTTCACTGTTCCGCTTCGATGCTTAACCAATTAATTTAGGGGTGTTTAAAGTTTAAACAATTTAACTTATTTTATTTTAATTAACTTAATTATTGGTTAAGCATCTCCAAGATAGAGTATTAAGTTAATACTGGATGCTTAACCAGTTAAATTATTAAATAAATAATTTAATGGTTGTTCGCAAAAGGATAATTAGAAGTGGAAATTTATTATATATACAATTTTGTTTTTATTTATTTTTTTCATTTTGCTTCTTAATAAAAAAAGAAGTGGAATTTATTCATTTCAACTTATCCAATTTAATTTAAGAACAATTTTCATTCTCATTCTCAATCTCTTATTCTCTTACGTACTCGAACTATTTATCGAATTTAGCCAATTGAATACTTGAAAATTGAAATGAAAATTATTATTTATTCTTGAAAGTATAATAATACTAATTAAATTCTAAAACTTATTATATTATGAAAAGAGTTACAAAGGCTAAAACATCTCATATTAAAAAGTGGAAGTAGTAGTTTTTTTTTTTTTTTTAAACGACAAATATGTCTATTCAAAACATTTAAATCTATTAAGCTCAATATGTACATGAGCAAGAGGGACATACCCCTCTTGGAAACGTCAAATATTACAACTACTCTTACACTATCATTATACAAACATCATAAACCACTTTATTTATCCACACCTAAACCAACATTATGACTCCGTTACCGCTATGGATCGAACCATGCACCTCTTATTTCACCGCTTCAGCTCCTTACCGCGGCACCACCTTATGACTCCAAATAGTAGTATTTAAGAAATTAAATTTTTGAAAAAAAAGTATATTTGATGCCACTAATAGGTAACTTCTACCAAATTAGATAGCACTCTTTACGTTCCGGGTGGTGTTGAACAAATCGAATCTCCCATATGATAACTTGGTTTGAACTTGATATCTAATCGAGTCTAAGTGGTTGTTTGGCTCTATTTTAATCCAAACGTTTTAGAGCTCTAAAAATGTTGGGTGTTTGGCTCTATTCTAAGGGCTGGACTTTTAATGTGGCATTTTAGCATTTCCCATTTATTTTCATTCCCACTCTCTCTCTCTCTCTCTCTCTAACCTATAAATTTAATAAAATCTACACCCTTCATTTTTTACATTCATCCTCCATATCCATATCATCTATACCATCCATTCTCCTCAATTTTCGTTTCTAGTACCAAACAAAAAAATTCTCTTTTACTCATCATTATTATCCTACTCTTATACACCTATTTTCCTTAAAATTCAACCAAACACAATTTTTTTCCTCTTCTCTAAAATGAATTCCTATTCTTGTTTTAGAGCTTGAACTATAAAATGCCTCCTAAAAATATAGCCAAACACTATCTAAAAGTTGTGTTTGATTCATTAATTAAGGGAACTATATTAAAATTGACCTTTAACTCAGATGACATATATACTTGTAAGTTGTAATAACTTGTCCCGACTTATTCTCGATAATCGAGATAAAATGACCATTTTAAGGATTAAATAATAAATTACTTGAAAAAAAAAGCACATAGTACTATATTAAAGGACTCACATCAAAGGGTAACAAGTAACGATTGCGGATTTTCAACATCATGAAATAAAAAAAAAAAAAAAAATCTTTTCCTAGTCTGCTATATTGCAAATTACTTCAACTAACAATTAAGATAATTTGGATTTACGACATACTCGAATGCGAAGAAAATTACCACTTGATGGGTTAGACCGTTAGATACCACGGCCTCCCGGTAGAAATTAACAAAGGATATGAAACTTGAAAGTGATGGATGCATAGATAGAACGTGTTAAATTTGATTGAAGCTGAATAAACGGAACATGCATCTTACATGAACAAACAATACTATATACCAATTTTGTCCTCGTACGTGGACATTATATCATACTTCTATCATATCATCTCATAATCTCATCTCATGCACGTACTATGTGGAGAACCGAAACCTCTTCTTTAACAGATTTAAGTTAGATATATTTCGTCTAACCTAATGCAATTAAAAACCGTTCACATGGATGACATACCTTGCTTAATTTCTGCATATAATAACTACTACTCGTATCATCATCTTGTTTAATTATTATTGTTTATTGTTTTTCAAAGTAGTTTATGAGTTATATTATTGAATTACAAGAGCGCGTATTATTTTATTCTACATGGAAATGGAATATATCCAACTTCAATCTAAAACAATAATACCCACAAATTTTTAATGTTACGTTACGATGTTGAAACATGTAAAATTCGAGAACTGCATCTTTGGATGTTCAAAGGGCGAACTTCGTGAAGTACAAGGGCCTCCCGCCTCCCAAATGATGAGTTTCGACACCTATCACTTAATGCATGTTTGGTACGAGGTATGTGAGAGGGATTTGTGGTGTTTTTTGTCCAAATCCTTCTAAATCCTCGTTTGGTAACGGTGTCTTCGGCCCGTCGGGCCAGGGATTTCACAAATTCCTCCTCACATGGACTTTGTCCTTTAGTGACTTTGAAATACCATGGGGGTGTAGGTATTGGCAAATGACTCGAATCAAGATTTCAGCCTCAAAGTCAAATTACATATGTACCCTCGTGATTTGTTGAGAATAACGGAAAAAATCACAAACAGACAACATATCACGTGTTCACACAGAAATGCGACGATACTCTTTATTTTCGAATGACCATAACTCGAGAAATAAAAATGCAAAAAATAAATTAAAATCACCAACGACTTTATTTTTTCGAGATCTATAAATAGATATCACTTTTGACTATGTTTGGAGCACCCCATCTCCGACTCCTAATTCTCTCTTAATTAAACTTAAAAAAATATAAAATATATTTTATATCAATATTACAATTTATGTTATCATTATGTTTTATTTAATAATAAATAATATTTAAAACATTATCACCATTTAAACATATGCCTCTGTCACTTCATTATGTCTGAATTTTTCGTGCTCTACCAAAATATTTCAATAGGCTTAAGTATATGTTATAATATTTCTAGTATTTCTTGTGGTTATGTTTCACTTGGATAAGTACTAATCATTCTACTATTATGATGCCATTCCGCTTTTGAACCATACTCAAGTCATCCCGTTCCCCTTCTGAACCATGTTGTCCATTCTATCTTTTGTGGTCTGATAAGTATTTGAACTCATGTGGCTTTTGATTGATTATGCTTTGTCTAGTTTGTAGAACTAATGTGTGGAACAAAAAACTTCTCAATGTGTTTCTATGTTTTGTGAGTTGTTTAGTACTCTAATATGTTGTTTGCACACACCAGTGGTAATAGTGATTATGCTTCATGTGGATAATTAATGTTCAAGTACTTCTAATGACAATTATTTTTAACATGGGTTTTATCACTAATGAATGTGATTTCAATTTTTAATTTTAAGGTTGTTACATATACTACCGGTTAGAGTTATTATATATAATCTATATTCATGTTAAAATTGGTTCCAATTTATTGCATCATTAAACATAACCTTCAAAACAAATCCAACATACACAGATTGGAGAATGATTCAAAAATGCTAATTAACCAATATGCCATCCCTTTAAAGAACAAATAATTTCAGCCGAAATTGTATTTTTGTAGGTAGTTATAACTACCAGAATCCCTCGTACGGAGTCCAAAATACGTCACGAATCTCTCGTCAACCAAACGAGCTAGGTATTTCATTTCAAATCCTTCGAAATCTCTATTTGTGGAATATCAACCAAACAACAATTGGAGGGATTTGATACACTCAAATCCCTTCTCTAGCCCAAATAAGATTATGGGCCGAAATCCATCCTCTCAAATCTCCAAATTGGTCATTTTGAATCATACATGCACTTCGTGTTAGGATATTTCGCATCACTAGTGAGATGTATAATTAACACATATATAAGTTGGATAACATTATCACCTTAATAAAGACTTTTGAGGTGTTATTGGTCAACTTCCGTATGGTATCGGAGCCAAGGTTGATGGTGGGCGCTCCCAACCGATGATAATTTTGGCTTGCCCAATGATCGCAATATTTATGATTCAACGTGTAAACATGACTAACCGTGGACTACTCGTGGGGGGATGTGTTAGAATATCCCACATGACTAAGTTTGCTTTGGCTCGTGACTGGGAGAAGATAATAATCGAGAGTGATTGTCAACTAATCATTAATATGATTCGTGATGGTAGTCATTTTTTTTTTTAGAACCCATTTTTCTAGAGATTAAATTCCTTTACTCTGGTTTTAATTCGTTAAGTTTTACCTTCTCTCCTTGTACTGATTCTCTCCTTGTACTCTGGTTTTAATTCGTTATGATTCGTGTGTAATGAAGTTGCACACCGTCTTGCACTAACGACTTCATGTTCGCGAGAGAGACTCTATGATATAATTTACCATATAATTCTTTGGCCTTGTCTAGCTGTGTAATGAAAATCACATATTAAAAAAGAAAAAAAAAAAAGGATACTAGTGGAATAGTTTTTTTTTTCTTAAGCTAGTGGAATAATACAACCTCCATTTTTTAATAAATGAAGTTTTAGGTTTTCTTGCCTCTTTTTAAAATAGATAAAATTTTAGATTTTAATTAGTGTGTAATGTTATATTCTAGTTTTCTATTTTTTCTATCTGTCTTATTTTATTATTTCATTTTTGTAGCTTCCACTACAAAAAAAATAAAACAGTTTCTTGCGACAAACATTTGAGACGAAAATACAAATCACCTGAACCAACCCCTCTAGAGACAAAATTATATTTTGTAGCTTAAAGTTGACGTATAGGTATATACTAGTTAGATGAGGAGTGAAAGCTAGATCTAGTTTAAAAAATTCGTCTTTATAGCTTAGTGCCAGTCAAATAAAAGAAATGCAATCTCTCATTTACACAAAAATTTCGTCTCCACAGACCTTTTATTAATTTTCGGTGGTTTTATTGTAAATAATACTAATCTGAAGGACTATTATGCAAAACATTAATTATCACTCAATTAGAAATAAGCAATACAGTCGATCATTTCACTATTCGCCCAAATCGACTTAGAGCTCTCGACAATGGCTGATGGCCGTCTATAAACCCTAACTAACATTATCTCATACTTACTCCGAAATTCTTCCGATCGCGGTCGCCACTTCTTACTCTTCCGCCATATTTTGTGGCAATTGAATCTATACTCCATTTTCCTCATATTCGGTTCGTGTTCAATTATCTGGATATGCGTTGCGTTTGGTTGTCTTATGACGATTCTGCATAGGTTTATTCTCTACTCTCCTTCCTTCGTGTTTAGTATATCTTTTTTTTTTTAATTTTCTGAAGTTTTTTGCAAAAGTTTGTAGTTTTATGTTGTATGTTTGTGGTATATTGGATTTTGTAGGATGAATATGCACAATTTTATTATTTCTGGGATTTTCTGCAAAATATTGATTACTGTGGGCCTTTTGTAAATTTGCAGGCAGGTTTAGGGTTAAGGGGGTTCAGGGCTAAGAGGGTTTAGGATATATACCTCCTGTCACGGTTTTTTTTTTGTCTATGTAGTTACAAAATAACTTAGGCTGCTTTGTGATGAATTTTGTTTGTCTCATATAGCAGTTTGAGCTCTTGCTTTCTTGTGACGAAACTGGCCTAGGGTGACGATTTTAAACACTGTAAAGACAAAGAACATTGTCACGGTAGCTTACATTTGTTGGAACGAAAAGATGTGTGATAATAAGTAACAGCTTTCGTGACGAATCACACATTACGTCGCTAGGTACCTATTGCGACGCGTTTTTGCTGACAAATGTAGTGATGATTTTTTTGTCACAATAGCCTACATGACGAAAAATCTAGTTTTTGGGACGAATTTTTTTCGTGACAAACTGCTTTTTTTTTTTTTTTTTTTTTTTTTGTAGTGTTCATTCCAATGATTTAGTCATGTTTTTCATGTTTATCCATATTTGTCACTCTCCCTTAATATGTGTGAAAAATCTAAAATATCATATATTAAAAACAGCAATAGAAATATAGTGTTTTTTTTTTTTTTTTTTTTTTTTTTTTTTTTTTTTTTTTAGTTTTTGCAAGTTACGTAAGGATCACATGTGAGTGAAGCAAAAGAGCTGTTTGGTCTTGGATGAAAAATCCGGCAAGTATGCTAATCGTTGAAATTGAAATTAATCATGTCACCGTTGGAAATTCTAATCAAGCTAGCCCTTTAATCTTGTGTTGAGTATAATCTACGTATTGCCCAGTACTTTATTAAATTTAGTTGATTAGTGGTGGGTTTAATTAGACGAGTAAATTAAGACAGTTAACAACGTATCCCAATATTCTATTGCACGCACTTCCGATCCGTTAATGTTCAAATATCAATGAGTTACTTCGTATTTATACTAGTACTAGAAACCGTATCACACGTTATGCGTGTGAAGCGTAATCTTGTAAAACATTATTATTTTATTAAATAATATATTGACATGAATGGACTAAATATATAATCTTCACATAATGACTTCAAACGTAACCAAAATATAACTAATTGAGTAATTAAACCTAACACTAATTGTGTCCTATAAATGTATATAGTTTTTGTAGTTATACAATTAATAGTTTTAAATTGAACTATATTAGACATACGAAAAGTATTCTTCCGATGAGTTAAAAACCGTTAGATACATCTCTAGGCTTTGGAAACATTCAACTTCGAAATCTGCAATGCATCTTTCGCATGTTAATTGGTGTTCTTCACCAGTTGAATATATTGTCATGTGCGTCACTATCTCTTGCCATTTTGTTTCATCGATGCCTTTTGTTATGTTGATGCCGCAATATGGATGATATTCAAATTCCAAATGGCCTAGTTAGTATCCTCAGGTTCTCTATCATCATAGCTAAATTGACGTTTTGGTAAATAAAATACTTCCTCCGTCCAATATATAATAAGTGTAACATTTGTTTTTATAATTGACTTTTTCGGTAATTAGTTTGACCTCAAATTAATTGTAAATCATTCAAGTAAAATAATTAAAAAAAATTATATTATGAAAATATAAACATTATAGTTTAATGATATGATGTTTTAAAATTTAATTATTTTTATCGTATGACTTAAGAATAATTTAAGGTCAAAAGTCAAAATGACCATAAAAATCAACAAAATCAAGTGTTACAATTATTATTGGACAGAGGAAGTATGTCTTTTTTTTCACAAGAACATATCATGGTTATTTTTAAATTAAGTATAGTACAACCATACAACTTTATGTTAAAAAATAAAGATTTGAAAAGAGAATAAATAAAAAAGAAAAAAATTACGTCAATAAGATTCGAACCCAACAACTTCAACCAAAATAATGATATTCGAACCAAAGACCTTCAATAAAAATAATAATACAAATAATGGAGAAAAATCACGCCAACAGGATTCAAACACTACACCTTTTAATTAAAATAATGACACATGTACGCACCATATTGAAATTGAATAAGCAAGGTCAACGGACTAAAATTGATTGGTAGGTCAATCAATTGGGTGAATCAATCGGATTATTATATTACTAGGAACCGTGTCACACGCTACGCGTGTGAAGCGTAATCTTGTAAAACATTATTGTTTTATTAAAATAATATATTAAAATAAATGGAGTGAATATATAACCTTCACATAATGACTTCAAACGTAATAAAAAATAACTAATTAAGTAATTAAACTTAATATAAATGGTGTGCTATATAAATGTATATAGTTTTTGTATTTATGCAATTAATAGTTTTGAATTGAATTATATTAGACATACGAAAAGTATTCTTCCGATGAGTTAAGAACAATCAGATACATCTCTAGACTTAGAAAACATTCAACTTTTTAATTTATTGAGATATTTAGTTTTATCGCGTTGGTGACTAATATTTTATTATTCGTGCATATTTCAAATTGATTAACATGATCCGTATTATTATTTAATTTACAAACGAATTAATTAATTATGTTGAATATTTGCGGTATGTGTACACAAATTCACAAAATATATTGCTACTAGGCCGTGAGTAGAGTTTGATAGTAATATTATTGTTATTGTTTTTATTTTTATTCCAACTCTTAATCAATTTTAAACCGTTGATCTTACTTATTCAGTTTCAATCTGGTGCGTACATGTGTCATTAAGTATTTTTTCCTTTTGAAATTCCTATTTTGATATTTGATTTTAAAAAAATTATTGAGATATTTAGTTTTATCGGGTTGGTGACTAATATTTTATTATTCGTGCATAAAATTATTGAGATATTTAGTTTTATCGGGTTGGTGACTAATATTTTATTATTCGTGCATATTTCAAATTGATTAACATGATCCGTATTATTATTTAATTAATTTACAAACAAATTAATTAATTATGCTGAATATTTACGGTATGTGTACACAAATTCACAAAATATATTGCTACTAGGCCGTGAGTAGAGTTTGATAGTAATATTAAATTCACAAAATATATTTTAAAGTAATATAATAAGTCGGTTGATTTAACGAATTGATTGACCTACCAATCAATTTTAATCCGTTGATCTTACTTATCCAATTTCAATCTGGTGCGTACATGTGTCATTAGTTAATTAAAAGATGTAGGGTTCGAATCCTGTTGGCGTGACTTTTCTCCATTGTTATTATTATTTTTATTGAAGGCGGTTGGTTCAAATCTTGTTGGCGTGATTTTTCTCTATTATTTGTATCATTATTTTAGTTGAAGGTGTTGGGTTCGAATCTTATTGACGTAATTTTTTTCATTTTTATTTATTCTCTTCTTAAATTTTTATTTTTTAACATAAAGTTGTATAACGTATTATACTTAATTTTACAAATAACCATGATATGTTCTTATAAAAAAAGATTTTGAAGATTTTGAAGTTGAATGTTTCCAAAGTCTAGAGATGTATCTGATGGTTCTTGACTCATCGGAAGAATACTTTTCGTATGTCTAATATAGTTCAATTCAAAACTATTAATTGCATAACTACAAAAACTATATACATTTATAGTACACCATTTATATTAAATTTAATTACTCAATTAGTTATTTTTTATTACGTTTGAAGTCATGAAGATTATATATTCACTCCATTTATTTCAATATATATTATTAATAAAACAATAACATTTTATAATATTACACTTCACACGCGTAGCGTGTGACGCGGTTCCTAGTAATTAACTAATGACACATGTACGCACCAGATTGGAATTGGATAAGCAAGATCAACGGATTAAAATTGATTGGTAGGTCAATCAATTGGGTAAATCAACCGGCTTATTATATTACTTTAAATTTATATATATATATATATATATATATATATATATATATATATATATATATATATATATATATATATATATATATATATATATATATATATATATATATATATATATATATATATATATATATATATATATATATATATATATATATATGTCCGTACGTGAATAATCTTGGTTATTGAAGTTCTGAGATGAAGTCTAGATTAACGAAGGAATCAAATCCAAGCGTTATTAGCCTTGAATTATTGACGAAGATCACTGATTTGATTCAAGAAAACAAAAGGGGAAATGAGAAAATGAGAAAGGAATAACCGAAGGCATACTCCGAGTAGGTTGCTAGCTAGGTGGGGAATGGGGAATTAAGGCGTTTCCTGGTTGAAGACAAGACGTGAGGGTCTTATGTTGGTACAAGGTTTCCAATCCAATCACATTCAATCGATCGACCATTCGACGTACTAGTATAACTTTTCAATGATATAACTTGATAATTTTTTCCCCACCTTCCCCTTTTTTTATGCCCTAAATTATGACATTAGTGTCCGAATTAGTTAGCTTCTGATGTAATTAGTGATTTGAACAAAATATCAAACAAATTTGTACCCAAATGATCATCATTTGATGTTTCTAACATTTGCAAATTAATCTCTTTAGTCCAAAAAAAGCTTGAAAGTTTTTTCAATTAAATTTTAGGGTCCATTTTTTTTAGAGCCCTTGTGAGCGTACCTAATTACAAAATCAAACTTATTAATTTAACAATTACATTTTAGGTCAAAATGTTGACCAAATTAATGTTCCAATATTGGATATTTAGTTTGCCAAACACTCCTTATGCTTTAAAAGAATAAAAAAGTTTAAGAACTTAAATTTTTTATATAAAATGATAAAATAAAAATAAATTAATTTTTTTTTTTAAAATATCTTTGTATCTAAAACTCCAGTACCGGATTTTTTCCGGTACCGGAGCTCCGGCACAGAGCTCCACGTCGGAGTTAACAGCTCACATCGGAGCTGTCAACTCCGATTTGGAGCTATAACAGGTCCCGGTCGGAGCTATAATAGCTCCGATCGGGAGCTGTCAGCTTCAGATCGTCGGAGCTAACAACTCCGATGTGGAGCTGCAAAAGCTCCTGGTCGGAGCTCTGCAAGCTCCGCCGGAGCTTGCTAAGCTCCCGGTACCGGACCATTGGGAAAGAAGGTAAAAAGTTTTTTTAAAAAAAAATTATTTTAGTTTTTTATTGATTAGTTTTTTTTTTTTATGAATCCACACACGGAAACTTACTAATAATTCACTTATCCTAAAGTTATCACAGGATCAAGCTCGTTTAACTATAAGGTTAATATACATGTATTTTCGAAAGAAAAGGTACATCTTGTTGATATAGTTCCTGTTTTCGGACCTATTAATCTATCTGAAATATGTGAAGTTATTATAGATGTATTTTTGGAAAAAAAAATAACCTTGTTGATATAATTATCATTTTCGAACATTTTAGTCTAGTTAAAATTATGGGACGTGACAAATGAAATAGGATTAAAATATGAGTAGCCGTAGAAGTACATGATATTCGGTCATGATGTGGAATTTACTGTCCTATGTAAAGTAGTAGCAGTGCTACCACTTACTACTAGAAGTACTAAGAAAAGAATCGCAAGGTAAAAAGAAAAAATGAAGCAAGCGAAAGCAGCATATGAAGTACTTTATATTTCTAAGGATGAAACTGAACAAAAAGACAGCATATGGACCCTTGGATAATATCCTTCGATGCTCTGATGTGGGCTCCACCTGTCATCGCGCATGCTCTTATGTGGGATCCACTTAATCGATGGTCATCATCACAGATATAGGTAGCTAACTTGCTTTTTTTAGGGATACACAGAGAAGAACACAGATGCCTAGCAAGGTTTTCAAATTCGCCGCAATCCCCACCGAATTATTAAGAGTTAGTATTTTTTTTTTAGAAATAAGAATTGTTAACTTTTTTTTTTTACAAATTTTTACTCCTCACAATTTTATTATGTGCTTTGTATATAAATCAAACACCAGAATTATACGTAATACAAACCTATTTTAAAAAATCATTCTAAAATTAAAAATAAACAGTTTTTTTTTTTAAATGTGTAATATTTAGTGAAAGTGATGCACTAAAGGTTTTGGATTCGTTGGCTTCACACTTATTACATTTGTAATTTCTCAAGTGTCTTATCTTTTGAATAAAATATTAAAACACTAAACATACACTCCCTGTTACTCCGTATTTTATTATGTTGGCTGCCACAGGTTGATGTTGGAGTTTTTGTATTTGAGATTTGTGATAATGTACTTGAACTGTTGAACTGGAATAAAAGCTTTCTTCTGTATTTAAAAAAAAAAGCACTAAAGCTTGTAGGTTCTTGTAAGATTTTGTGTTGAGAGGTCGTTTAAATTATTGAAATGACTTTAGTGGTTAACACTAACGCCTACTAAACCTCATTGCATTTGTGCTACAAGGGATAATCATTTGTTAAGTTTGTTTGTTCTGTATAATAGTAGAACATTTACGGTATGTTTGGGTTGCAATTTGAGGGGGTTTTCGGCCTATCATTTTGAACAAGAAGCTTTGGCTCTTGCTTGGCGAGAATCGTGAAGCCTCTCATCTATTTATTGCAAAATGTTAAAAAGTTTTTTAATTGCAAAATGTTAAAAAGTTTTTTAACTATAATAGGAATGTAGGATGGACTATGCAGTAGTACAAGTGTGAATACCCGCTTGATATCTATCTGTATCATAGTATCATTTTAAAATTTTATTATTACAATATTTCATATTTACTCTAATCTAGGAAGCACGAAAACGTGTGCATTAGGCCAGAGTTTCCAACAAAATACGTTTTCGAAACGGAAACGGCAGGAAACACATATTAAACGTCTCTGAGCTAATTTTCCATTATTATACTTTAATTAAATCAAGTGGGTTTCTTTAGATTCCTAATTGTTTGTGACTCTATTTCCTATTTGATGAAGTAATCGAATGATTGTTGGACCAATTCATTTATCCATGTTATTTTTGTTCTTTGCTTATTATATCATTTTTCTAAATCCTCTTTTTTTTTTTACTCGTATTTGATTGAACCAAACCCATCTATTTCAATATTTACCTTATTTCATTCTTTAATTGCCTATTTCATCTTTATAAGTTTATGAATTTTACTTTTTCCATAGTAATTATATTTTAAAAAAATATAGAAAAATAAACATTCCCCACACGTTTCCATTTCCTAATTTTTTGAATTTTAATGTTTCCACGTATAAAAAACGTTCCCGTTTCCATGATTTCTAGACTCTAACATATTGTTTCACATCAAATCAATTTATTTGATTCTTAAAAGAGTTGAAGTATCAGGATAGACTAACTAATAATACTGATAATTGGGAGTCATAAGGTTGGAGGAGTTGGGGGTGTAAAATGAGGATGTATGGTTCGATCAATGGAAGTGACGGAGTTATAATGTTGGTTTTGGTGTGGAGAAATAAGTAGGTTTATGACGTTTGTATAATATACTACTAGTTTAGAAGCAGTTGTACTTGTACCGACGGCAGAGTTAATGGCAGCTAAGCTTGATTTGGAGGAGTTGGGGGTGTAAAATGAGGATGTATGGTTCGATCAATGGAAGTGACAGAGTTATAATGTTGGTTTTGGTGTGGAGAAATAAGTAGGTTTATGATGTTTGTATAATATACTACTAGTTAAGGAGTAGTTGTACTTGTACCGACGGCAGAGTTAATGGCAGCTAAGCTTGGTTTGGAGTTGGCCCAACACCTCGAGTGTAAGGATATAGTTTTGGAGGGGGATGCGCTTCAAGTGGTGTTGGATATTGCCAACACTATTCTACCTTTATCACCCAACAATAATGTCTATGAAGTTGTTCGTGAGCTCTTACAAAGTTTTAACTCGTACCAAGTTCAACATATTCGTCGAGAAGCCAATCAACTCGCACACCAGCTCTTTCACGACTTTGCTATCGATGCAATGGGCTATGGCGTATTACCCTTCGAGTACGAGGAGCCAGGATGAGTTGGCCAGTACTGTGCCGTTGACATCTGCTCTGTTTAGTGATGTCTTGTTTTAATTCTCATTTTTTTGATTGCTTTAGTTGTTGCTTCAGGCGTTGTTTTGCCTTGATAGCTCTGAGCTTTTTTGATTGTGAACCAGTTGCTGGGCTTTTGATGGTTATATAAAACCATTTTTTTCCTCTCAAAAAAAAAATAATAATAATAATTAATTCCAAACATTTGATTATTACTCATATTTTTTTAGATTATATACGTTTTTTTGTTAACCTTTTTTATCTCCGTTTGATCTATAATAATATTAAATAAAATCATAAAAATAATATGTCAAATGACATTATGAAAGTCTAGTCACTCTATTATCATAATATAATTCTTTTTTTTCTTACGATTCGATTTAAAATTTATTACAGGTCAAATGAAACTTTAAAAAATTAACAAAACAAATTAAAAAAAATCTAAAAAACAAATAATAATAATAATAATAATAATAATATTATTATTATTATTATTATTTAATGTTATTAGTAGGAGAGAAAATTTAGTAGCCAAATTAGTCGTCTTGATATGAATGTCAAACTGCATTCTTGATTTCTTGTGATTAGTAATACTACTAGTATCACACAGAAAATCAACGCAGAAAAGAAGACTGGAGGGTCAAATCAAGAGATCTCACTGCATAATAGGCATGACGCGGGAATCATTTTACTTCTACCTTTTAATTTGGTCAAATTCCAATAATGTCCATCGTTGAAAAAATACACTAAAGTCTTGCATGTCTGATGATTGATTATATACTAGAGTGCGGTTAATTATTTGACAAACATTTTAGATTAGATTATTATTAATGTAATTCTCTTCAACCAAAAAGGTTTGGTGTATTGGCAAAAAATAGTCCACTTGGTTATATATTGACCTGATTTATTATTTACGGTTCACTAGTCAAAATTGCTCTCATGACAATCCAATTTTGACCATTTGACCGCGAATTAGTATGCGGTTCAGTTAGAGCCACTTGCTAACTACACGTGGTAACCATCTAGCATCTGAAGGTCACGGGGTCTATGAAAGTCATCTGGTCCATAAAAGTCACCGGGTACATCTTCCCATAAATATTAAATTGGTGCCACATTTTAGAAGTATCCAAATGCCTTGAATGGTCGTCAAGATCAAAGAAGGCGCCTAAATAGCTATAGGCCACCTCGAAGTGAGGTCGCCTACGAACTCCCAAAGCGATCACTCATTAGTTCTCTCTCCTAACTTTAATTCAGTTGCCTCGCAACATGTTGACCAAATCGACTCTTGACTCCCCAACGTTCTGAAATGGTCACAACTCCCTCAACGTTCACTTAATGTTCTGACACGCATACTTCGCTAACTACCCGGATACTATGCGTGAAGTGGCAGAGAGTCCGTGATACCTAATATAAAAAGGGGATTGAGGGAAACAGAAAGGCATCCAATTGCAACTGATCCAATGGCAACTAGTTCAAGCTCGTCACTTACAATTACTCTCTGATAAAATCAACTTACAGAAATCCACCGTACTCCGACTATCTCCACTTACATATTCAATCAGCTCCACAAGAATCCATAGTCGAGTACCCAGAGCCTTAGAGAAATCTATCTTGGCCACCGGAACCCTAAGTCGTTCCAATCCATCCGATGGAGACCTAGATTTCTCATTGTTTATGGCTAAATTTATACTTACTTTTACTCGCACGTTTACTTTACTCTTATTATGACAAATTCGCTAACTTGAGCGTCGGAGTCCATCCGGTCGGCACCACGGTGTCCCAGTGGAATCTCACGCTTTCTCGATTATTGATCTTGCAGGTCGCCGCGCCTTAGTTTTCGCTAATCCGTTATCTCGCAGGTATTTGGTGCCCACGCATTATCAAATATCCATTGTAGATTTCTATGCATCTACAGTTATCATATTAGTTCATCACATTCACAATGCGGCAAACATTTTAAGTTTTTTAACACCAAAGCAATCAAGAGATTACGACATGTTTGATCACACTCTCAAATGTCAATAGCACGCCGTTGAGCATATTTTTATGCTATAATGTTTTTTTTTCTTCTTCTTTCTCCTTTACCTTATGGTTTTATTATAGTTTTCTATGTGCTAGATTAATTCATAAATTTCTCTGTTAATGGTGTTATATAAACGATATCCAGTCTTTGTGTATCGCTTCGAATAGCATGTGTTCTTGTAAGATGAGAGAAGAGGGTCAGTTTCAAGACTATGTGTTATTCCAAACCTTTTAATTAACTAGGTCAACACGCAACTCCCAGCATTTCTTATGATTTTTTTATTAATAATTTCTTTTTTAACTATTTCAACCAAAAAAAAAAAAAAAGAATGACACAAAGGACGCACCTCATACATGGCGACATGTATAAATGTTTGTGCTAAATGTATTAAGCAATGGTTAAGTCTTCTTTTTTTTTTTTAAATGGCTGAAATATTTTATTATTTAAAAGAACGAGCATAAGTAATGATTGAGAACAATTACAAATTCAAGCGAGAGTGCGAGACCAACACCTTTACTCGGTTTAACAGTGATCAAAACCGGTTATATCACAACCCAAACCTAACCAAAACCTTACCGTATATCCCAAACTTAAACCACAACCTAACCAAAACCTTAGATTAAAACTCAAACCTAACATGCAAACCGAAACCATCGCCCAAACGTAAGCAATAGTGAAGTTAAGGGGGGCCAATGGGGTCACTTGACACCATCACCCCCAAACCCCCTCCCGTCCTTTCCCGGTTTCCCATGCTAGATTTTTGTTAACTACATATCGTATATTTGCAAATTCACATATCATCTTATCTTCTAGTGGTAGAACAATGTGCTTTATTAAAAAGAAATATTTAACTTCTCACACATTTAGAATATCAGGGAGTTAAGTGCCTCATCAATTTTTTTATTTGAAATTACTATTATAGTCTCCGTTCACAAGAATTCTTACAATAAATAGTACTCCCTCCGTCCTAGAACAGTTGCACCATTTGATTTTGGACACAGAAAATAAGGATGAGAGTTAATTATTGAGTTATATTGATAGTGGATGTTACTTTTACTTTATTGGTGATTTATAGCCACTCAAATGTGTTGGTGGAATATAAAATTATTATATACATGTCCCAAAATGGCAAAGAAATGAAATGGTGCAACTCTAAAGGGACGTCCAAAATGGCAAAATGGTGCAACTGTTCTGGGACGGAGGCAGTATATAGTTTCCACCTGACATAGAGTCTTAACTTAACTTAGGAAGTTTAATTTTTGATTGGTTAGCAAGAAATACTTCTCTAGATTGACCACTAGTTAGAGAGTTGGAGTTGGGCACAAACTTGTGGCTTCGATCATATTGGCACACATATATCTATTCTAGTCCAACCCTAAGTACATAATTTAACATGGGAAAAAAATTGTATGTAATTCTATTTATCGATGAATTCATACGTAACATTATCTCTTACTACTTCGTATTTCATGTTTAACTATATTAATGTGAATGTTTGATTGTTGTCAAATCCAAGATATACTCCACGGATTAGCGGGTTTTTATATTGGGTTTACGGTTTCAAAGTTGAAGTACTTTTGGGATTGAGATGAAATTGATGCTACTAATTTACTTTTGGGATGAAAACAATGGGTCCCTGCTAAGTTATAATTATCTGTGATTATAGTAGCAACTTTGAGGGACAATGTCAAATGATTAACCAATATGAGTGTCATTATAACCACAATAATAGGACTTGATTAGGCTAAAACCGCAAGGATAACCAAGATAATTGGAGGAAATTAACAAGAAAATGATAACTTTATGTAGGACCAAAGTGAAAGTCGGAAAAATAGGCGTGGAGAAAGTAAGAATGGGGGACATTAGAGCAGGGCATAGTGTAGGGATGTAAGGAGACATTTCTCTTGTGTATAGATTCTTACATTACACGTAAGTAAGAGACCTTCAATTTGTCCATGGTGTAAAATGTGGGCCGTAAATCAAGGCTCCTTTTTGGGCTTTCTCACGATTAATGGCGATTGGATTAAGAGCAATTGTTATTATGGAGGCTTATTTGTACTTTATTCCCCAAATAAGCCTAAAAACAACTCCAATGAAGTCTTCGTTGAATCTATTAAATAGTATCCATTGGAAAAGGGCTACTAAATATTAGACCTTAAAAAATTCCCCAATATTAATATTTTATGATTTATTATTTATATGATTGGTTAATGGAGTAGCAATATAGTACATGGGACCCACACAGAAGCCCCAAACCATTGCAGTCTTCAATTTGAAAGATGTTTTTTTTTGAATTTCTATGTTTGTAGCCTCATTTAAACCCCAAACCATAAGGAATACTCTAATTGATAAAAACAAACAACTAACTAAAAATCCCGTTAGATGTGTTTTTTTTTCTTTTTACTTTTTCTTTTTTATGTTTTGTTGTTTTATCCTTTTGTTATTTCTCTTTAATTTCATACTTCATATTATCCTTTTGTTATTTCTCTATAATCAAATTATATTGAAATATAAATTATAAAATTTAAAATATTTAAAATTAATAGAAATTTAAATATATGAAGTATGAAGTTTTATGTTATTATAATTAACTAATGACATTTAAATAATATAAAGTATGAAATTTTATGTTATTATAATTTTATGTTATTTTAATTAATTAATAATATTTAAATAATATGAAGTAAAATATTTTAAAAGATACGAAAACATAAATAAAGTAGTTTAAAAACAAATGGGAAAAGAAAGAGAAATATTGGGTAAGATAGAGTATGACGATTGGAGATGAAGAGTATGATAGAGTTAGATGTGAGTGAAATGCTGACGTGGCGTAAACTAGAGTTTGTGGGTTGGAAATGGTCTAAGGCTGCTCACTATGGGTCGTTCACGGAGCAGTTCACCAACCAATTCACACCCTCATGAACAACTTTTTATCTGTTGTGGTGGTTCACCACCATTTTCACAAACTCATTTGGGTTTGTTCATGGTGAAATCACGCCACTAAGTGGCTGCATTTCACCTTTAAATTGGTGGGCCACTTTAATTTTTTTTTCAAGGAGCTCCATGTCACCCCCTGGTTATTCCTATAGCAAAATAGCCCCACAAAGGCTATTTTGCTAAAAAATTAAAAAAATAATAAAAATTTAAATCTGAAAAATTTACTAACGACATAAAATGTTTTTCTCTACAAATAGACACCAATATTGCATATGTTTTGATCATTCTTTACTTTATTAAAAAATAAAAAAATAATATTTAATTAAAAATATTTATTTTTTTCAATTAAATTTAATATGAAATTAAAAATATCAATCACCATAAAAGAACAACTTAAAAATTAAATACAAAATATATATAAAAAATAAAGGAAAAAAGAGTGGTGAACTGCATGAACCAGTTCACCATAAGAGGCTAGTGATCTGAAATGTTGTTCATGTAGTTCACTAGAACCAAAAAGTTGTGGTGAACTGCAGTTCACGCAGTTCACCATAGTGAGCAGCCTAAGTTGTGAACCATGTAGTCTAAAATTAATTACATTACATTGTGATGTGATTGATTTAAACTATATATATGGCCAGTGGCGGAGCTAAGGGGTGTTCAGTGAGGGCACTGGATCCACTATATATATATAGTGCCGTAGTAATAATTATAAATTTTCATATAGCCCAGTGGTGGACTAGTTTGTTTTTCTCCTCCTTATTAGCGCTGGTTTGAATCCTCCGGTGCCCAAATGTTCATTTTTAATCTTATCCAATTTACATGTAAATTTCTTGTGTGTTCATTTAAACTTTTATCAATCATTTTAACATTTTTATCAATTATATTCATATTTATCTTACATTTAAAATTTGTCAATTTTCTTTTTAAATCAAGATGTGCATTTTTTTTTAATTGATTTATCTGTGTGGCATGTTTAATGCTTAAAATCCTATACGCATAAATTCAAGATTAAACTTATGCTATTATTTGAATGTATATGTAAAGTTAGAAATATATTAAAAAATATTTTTCAAATTATTTTGTTAGATTATTATATGACATTTATAATTTCTTTTTAAGCTTCTACAAAGTTTATATCTTTAACTTGGACCGTATAAATTTTTGCCTGAATTCGCCACTGTATATGGTCAATGATCATCATAAGAATTTTTCTATTATCTATACATTCTCAAACTTACCTGCATCTAGTTAATAATTTAAGAGTAAATAAACCGCATTTACTTGAAAGATTTTAAACATGTACCCCAATTAACTTTGTAAACATTCCACAAATGATCTCGTCAATCACTCTTACCAAGCTTTTAAATTCACACATCCTTAAAGTAATAATTAGAAAATTCACAGCAGTTCCCTATAAAAAAATTTAGAAACGTTTTAAATTCATTTCCTATAATATTTTAAGTACTTATTTAACAATTTGCAAACATTATTATATATTAATAATAATTTTAATAACAACATATTCTAAATATAATATATAAATTAATGATTAATGCACTAAAAAAGTATTAGGTATGTGAAGTGTCTTCCTAATTTATTTTAGCGTGGTCCATACAAGTTTTACGAAATCTGATTTGTTATAGACTTTTATATTTTTTTGATATTTTTATCAATATTAAAGCAAAAAATCCATTTTCAGGAAACTACTATGAATGGTCTTAGAAACCCTAGTGTTACAATTGTGCCCATAATGGTGAACCTGAACTATTCAATTAAATAATTGAGCCCATAATTGAGCCCATATTGGACCAAGAGCCTATTCAGATTAACGCATGGGCTTGGTACTGTTAAATCTGCTCCCCACCCCGCCAACAAACCTGTTTATAATTAACATAAATCAAGTCTCGAAGTGTCTACGTCAAATGGAAAATTTTATGTTTGCTTGGATCAAATATCATAAAATACAATTTGCTTTTTCTAAAAAGTAAGAAATAGCAGATCGCTATATACGTATAAGTTGGGTGGTTGTGCCAAACACATTAAAATGAATAAGGTATGATTTTTGTAAAGTTCATGAAAAAGAATTATGATATTAAAATATGTCATTTGAACGTGAAGTGTTTTAGGACGAACTAGTTAGGGCAATGAACTAAAAACTCCAGTTGGTTACAAAATGTCTGACAAGATCATCTTGAAAGCCCAACAACGCAAATGGTCAAAGATGAATGGTAGCTTTGCCCGAGAAGACCATATTATAGTCCAACAATACAAATGATCAAAGATGGTAGCTTTGTCCGAGAAGACCATCATGTAGCCGAACAATACAAATGGTAGTTTTGTCTGAGAAGACCATCATGTAGCCCAACAAGACAAAATGGTAGCTTTGTCCGAGATGACCATCATGTAGCCCAACAAGACAAAATGGTAGCTTTGTCCGAGAAGACCATCATGTAGCCCAACAAGACAAATGATCAAAGATGGTAGCTTTGTCCGAAAAGACCATCTTCCAAGCCCAACAACACAGATGGCCAAAGATGGCAGCTTTGCCCGAGAAGACCATCCTGGAAGCCCAACAATATAAATGGTCAAAGATTGTAGTTTTGTCCTAGAAGACCATACTTGAAGCCCAATAGCGCAAATGGACAAAAGGTCAAAAGCTCATGTCGAACCTGAAAGTCTCCTACACGGCCCACCAAACCCACCAAGCGAAAACTAATAATCAGGCACACGTGCCTATGGGCTCATTCCACCATGGAATGGGGTCAAGATGAAGCCACTAAGAGCCCATGAGATCTTTAGAATCAAATGGGATAATTTGGAGTTTACAACTGACGATGATGTGAAGGCAGTGCGAAGCCAGAAGTAAAATTCAGGTGGGTCTAAGTTAAATATATGATAGTATTTTCTAGAATTTTTTTAAATAATGTTAAAAAACAAATTTATTTTCATATGTTTCTAACTATAGATATATATTCAAATATCAAAATAATATTTTACATTAATATGCATAAATTTAACTTTGAATTAATGTGGGTAAAATTTTCTAGCATTAAAGCACGCCACATCGATAGTTAAAAAAAATAGAACATGCACATACATATTAAAAAGAAAAAAATGACAAATTCAGAAAACGTAAAATAAAAATGAGAAAGATTTTTTTTAAATGAATGAGAAAAGCCTAAATAAACAAAAAAAGAAAAAAAAAAGAAAAAAAAAAAAGAAAGAGAAGGAAGAGCATTATTGAAACCAGGAAAACAAATATGATTGAACACGCGACATTTAGTATTAGAGCTAGGCATTCCAACTACTGAGACAATCAAATACTTTGTACTAATACAATTATATATAGTAAATTATCCATAATTTCAGTGGGGTCCAGTATCCCCACTGGACCCTACCTAGCTCCGTCAGTGTGTGAAGGTCAAATGATTAATATAAGTGTACTTCTCGACAATAAGAAGGGTAACTCTTTAATCACACTTAACTTGTCATTTACGTTTTACTGACAAGTGTCAAGATTCTAATGACAATATAGGATATGATGATATGGTATTGGTATGCGATTGGTACACCCGGACCGATAATTAATAGGGAAGTTAGTAGTAAATCCAGAGTACTGGGACTTTTTCCTTTCATGTAAATTCTTTGCTATGCTATATTTGTTTTTGTTTTTTTTTTTTGGAATCAGCAAAAATATATATAATAGAATAAAAGCAAAGAGTACAAAAAGGTTCAAAAAGGTTCAAGTGCATAAGAAATGCACAAGAGTGAAAATCACCCAACTAAGAACGCAACCAATATTAAGAGAAGCGTAAAAGCATGCTCGAACCACCCACCCGTTATGGTCATATCAAAACCTTGATCACCCCCGTCGTCTAGTATGTCTAACCCACGAGCTAGTAGCCAAGAGTTAGGAGGTGGCGAATTGACCCAACAATTTTAATCAAGACTAATGGAGTAGAATAACTTTCGTTGCAAGTATAGAATACTTAGCAAGAAAACGAAAGTTGATGGACTCCACTAGGATATAAACCAATCACGAGTATAGGAAGATGAATGATACCCCTCAACAAAATACGGAAGCGCACTTTGATCACAATACAAAAAAGACAAACTACACAAAACATCAACCAAAACAACCACACCAAGAAAAACCAATGCTGCAACCATCCACACCCACGGTCTCACCAACCAAAGCAGCAGCAAACAGAAACCACAAAAATTTCCACCCCACCAACGCCTCTAGTAACAGCAGCAACAAATTCAACAGTAAAAATAGCAACAACACAACAACCTAAATGAGCCCAAAAACCGCATACCAACACTACTGATCGATCCCAGCACCATCGTAAGCCGGAGATACACCACGAACAGCAGTAGAAAGACAATAATGAACCGAAACCGAAAAACATCAAATGTCTTTAAACCCAACAGCCGTAAGGTGAACACAACCAATCCACTAAGGAATATCCTTTGTTAATTTTCCTTCTCGCTTTCAACCAATTCCAAAGAGTTACCTTAATATACTCCACCATCCCATTCACTGTCTGAGTATGATTTTTAAAGATAGCATTGTTTCGAGCTTTCCACAAACCCCACAACGTACCTTGAGTTAATGCCGAAATAAAATCACACTTCACCACACCTTTAGCCAACCATTCACCGTTAACAATGTCGATAACAGAATTTGCATCACAAAACGGGACCTCGACCCAAAACGCTATTCTCCTCCATACATCAGCCGCAAACTGGCATGTACAGAATAGATGCCTAGCATCTTCTTCGTCGCATGAGCACAATTTGCACACAATAACCGTATCTTCATGTATAATGGACCTTTTTCGCAAATTATCCAAAGTTGGCAACCTATTCCAAGCAAGTTTCCACACAAAAGCATTTATTTTCAGCGGCACAAAGTCTATCCAAATTTTCTTTTTTCAAGCCACCTGAGAATCAGACAAAATATAATCATTTACCGACAAAAACAACTCCAATTGCGAGTCGTAGCCTGTTTTCACACTATAGATATTAGACCCACCCCCACACCATAACCAACTATAACTCACTGACACATGAACACGATCAGAATTTAACACCACATTTTCCGATTCAGGGATAAAAAATGCCTCCCAAGAGGAAATATCCCTATACCAATCCCAAGTAACAACACCACGGACTCGGTCATACACGACACAATCTTTATTTCTTTCCAAAGCAAAGAGTCTCGGAAATAAATCTTTCAACAATAAACCCTTACCTAACCAAGGTTCTAACCAAAACTTAGTACAATTACCCGAACCCACATTCCTACAAAGATTATTAAAAAACCAAGGCGACAAGGCCACTTTTGAAATTATATTCCTCCACCAAAGTGACCACCAAGACCTACAAGATTTACCCTCCCTCATTCTCAACACATTATCCCACACACCACCATATTTTGAGACAAGAACTTTAACCCATAAAGAATTTGAATTACCAAGTAAACCCCACACCCATTTACCTAACAACGCCAAGTTAAACAAACGAAGATTTTTAACACCCAAACCACCCAAATCTTTAGACACACAAACACTATCCCATTTAACGTACCCACGCAATCTTCCTACTCCCCCCCAAAGTGCCACCCCAAAGAAAGTTCCTTTGGAGAGAAATAAGGTTTTGAAAGATGGATGAAGGTGCCAAAAAGAAAGATAAGTAATAAAGCGGCAAGGATCCAAGAACCGATTTTAGAA
Source organism: Plantago ovata (assembly GCA_028274465.1). NCBI lineage: Eukaryota > Viridiplantae > Streptophyta > Magnoliopsida > Lamiales > Plantaginaceae > Plantago > Plantago ovata. The sequence continues at coordinate 115,221,716 of CM051456.1, read as the reverse complement.
GTACAATTCTTCCTCCAAAAGAAAGAGTTTCTGAGACCACTTCCCCAACCTCCCCTCCATCTTATCCACCACAATCTTTCCCATTTTGGTGCCATTTCCTTCTCACCAATTGGCAACCCCAAATAAACAAAAGGCACTTTCTCGACTTTACAATTAATAAAAGAAGCCCAACTAGCCAACATCTTATCATCAATTCCACACCCAATGAGACTACTCTTACTAAAATTTATTTTGAGCCCGGAAATACCCTCAAAACATCGCAAGACACTCTTCAAAGTCACAATATTTTCCTCTAAAGCCTCCCCAAAAAACAAAGTGTCGTCCGCAAATTGTAAATGAGAGATTTCCACACAATCACTACCCACCTTATACGGAACAAAGAGCCCCACCGAACAAGCCTTTTTCATCATTAAACTAAGGCCTTCCGCTACTATAAGAAAGAGAAAAGGTGATAGAGGATCACCTTGACGTCTTTTGGCTATGCTATATTTGTTTAATTATCAGTACACGATGGTGAAGGATTAAGAAGTAGTGTTTGTATCATGATTAATCAATTTTCATTAATTAATGTCTTAATCTACAGATTATTTGAATACGGATCAATGTTAAAATTAATGCATCTTCGATATGATACGCCTATGAAGCAAGAATCCAAAATTCACAACTGTATAAATCAAAGAAATTTGGAACAATTAATAAGTCCGCCGCTCTATACCTTTGATTCTTAGACGACTTGGTCAATATGAAATCATTCCTTAATACTCAACGTTCAGTGAACCTCCCCCTTAATTAATCATGATTAGCCCAAATCTAAAATCAAATGCACATAAACCACGTGACCGGCTGTGTAAGTTAAATTCATGAATCAAATGATAAGCAGCTCCCAAATCTAAAATCAATTGCACATCCATTTATCAAATCATCCCATGACTTTTTTGTGTACTGAAAAAGATAGTGAACTGAAAATTAAAAATGTGAAATACTAGTTGGCCTCCATAATGTGCTGGGCTTGGCGGGGGATGTATGATGGGCTGGGCATGCGCTTGGAGTTTGTGGACAACGAGATCGAGTTGTGTATAGCCCACCTGGAGCTACCAGCTGGGGTTTTCTGCCCAAATTTTGTTGTGAACCCTGGAGTTATGTATATACCACAAGTCCACAACCACAGTGTAATTAGAGTTTGATTCAGTTAAATTTAGTCCAAATTTTACTAGGCCTCGTTCTCAACTGAACTGAACAAATTTTGCACTAAAATTTTAACTAAGAAAGTCTAAAATGATATGGAAGGAAGGAACTTATTTGTAATATACACATTTTAACTGAACTTGATTGACCTAAACTGAATTGAATAATTTTTTTTCTTCACACGAACGAAGCACAACCTTAGCTTGACATAGCTCTATTTGATTCATCTAAAAAAATTTAAATGAATTAAACCGACTTGAACTAAACTAAATCGATATGAACTTATTCGTATAGTAACAAAATTCAACTACGTAAATCATAACTAAATTGAAGACTATTGTTTTTCTAAATGAATCAAACAAGGTATTATAGTTCAAATAAGTTCAGTTTTGTAAAAATCAATCAAAGCAAATACAGGTGGTTGGTGGGTGTCAAAAGCTTGTAGCTTATTTTAATGGTGGAATCTGAATTTTGTTACTGAAACATTGACCTTTAAGTTAATGAAATTAAATTTAAGATATATAATTAAATGTATAATCCATCAATAATGTTTTCCCAATCATCCAAAGTTGAAACTCCATTATATATATATATTTTTTAAAAATAAAAATAAAAATTAAAAATTGACCTTTATAAGCAAGTAGCTAGTGTACTATGAACGTGATGTCCGTTTTCGAGTTCCCAAGAGACCTCGCGTCATAGTATTATTTTAAATGTAGTGATAATTAACTTGTTGAATTTAAAATGCGTTCAGATTATAAAAAAACAAGTTCCAGAAAACACTTTTGGAAGTTCTCCACGAATTTACCCCAAAATCAGGCAATCAACGTCCAATGAAAATTTTGAATTCTCTCAACCAATCATAGAACTAAGGTTTATATATATTCTAATAATACTATTTATTTATCATATTCTAGTGTCATGGTCTTAAATGGCAAAACAAGAAATAGTGTGCTCTAGTTGGCAAAGTTGGACCTCAATTCTCGAAACATATAGTTAAACTAGGGATGTTTTTCTTCACTTTTTCAATTTCTTAAATCATATATATCTTTTCATTTTCATGCATGACTCTTACAGTTTTTTACGAATAATCTTTCAAGATAAAACTGTTGTTAAGAACGTATACAAGTACTTGAAATATGAATTCTGATGGACTACTGTAATATGAGAAGTATGAGCTTTTATGGAGAAATAAAGGAGAACAAGATAGCATATTGATGCGTGCTTCTGCAACACCGGAACCGGAAGAGATTTACATTGGCTAAGTGGTGTGAGCATATAGACACGAAGAGTGAAAGAATGTAACTTTTGGAACGAAAAGGCACCACTTTTCGTTCGGATCGCACATGTTTCGCCTCCAATGAACTTATAAGGTTTTGAAATTAGGAAAATAAATCTGAAAATACATATGTTGGCTATTGGACTACCCTGTTGGGCTTTCTCTGATTGGACACAAAACAAAATTGGTATTTTGCCCAAAAAGATTATATTCACCACTAGCTAGCCTTAGCCCAAGCTCAGGGCCATAACATGGGGCTCGGCTCTTGGCATGCGTTTTTGGGTCGTGTCCAACTGATGAGCCAGGTAGCTCCTATCCCTTCCAAAAGCATGGATATCCCCAAAGGATCCAAGCTCTTAGCCAAATCATGCTCTTTTATTCGGTCCATCTTCTATTTCCAACTCTTGGAAATCCATACCATGCATCATCCAACACACTTTACACTTCAATTACTCTTTCGTTACAAAATGAATTTTAGTAATTCTTGTTCAAGTGTCTTTTAATTACTACTCTAGTAGATTCATACATGTTCGAAAAACTTATGTTTCCGACATGTGAAGCCCCTTTGGTTAAGATACAAAATCATGAACAAAACAACCTTGGTTTAGCTAAAATTTCAACAATATATACCTTCTGAATTTGAGTTTATCGCAACTTATTATAGTTTAACTTAATTTACGTGGTCTTAAGCTAGTACGGTAGATTTATAAAGTCAATATGTTGAAAAAATAAAAATGAAAGGACATTATTTATATAAGTAAACCTCAGTTGTACTGAACAGAAAAGAACACGTGTATTCGTCGTATTATGTAAGTAAAAGAGGGAGTCCAAAGAATAAACATTGAGATTTGACCTCACGTTCACATATGTTAGCTGCAGTGTTTGCCTTAATCATGTTTAGGCAGAAGATTAAGGCGAAAAACTGTCGGCTAAAACAGACTTTGTGATAATCATAAGCAATGTGGCAGACTCTTAATGATGCTGCAGTTAATTAACATAGAGTATTTCTTTTTAATTGCATAGCTAAATGGATCGACAGAACTCTTTCTAAGGTGCGTAAGCCAAAACCGAGTTCCAAGTTCTAACATCTTATCTTATGTGTAAATTAATTCTTAAATTCCGTGTTAAATATACAAACTGATAATGTTGTCGAATTTATATATTAATAATAATATATTAGTATTAATTAATTAAAGTAATATAATAAGCCGGTTGATTTACCCAATTGATTGACCTATCAATCAATTTTAATCCGTTGATCTTGTTTATCCGATTTTAATCTGGTGCGTACATGTTTCATTAGTTAATTAAAAGATGTAGGGTTCGAATCCTGTTGGCGTGATTTTTCTCTATTATTTTTATTATTATTTTTATTGAAGGTGTTTGGTACGAATCTTGTTGGCGTGATTTTTCTCTATTATTTGTATCATTATTTTAGTTGAAGGTGTTGAGTTCGAATCTTATTGACGTAATTTTTTCTTTTTATTTATTCTCTTCTTAAATTTTTATTTTTTAACATAAAGTTGTATGACGTATTATACTTAATTTTAAAAATAACCATGATATGTTCTTATAAAAAAAAGACATATTTCCTCTGTCCAATAATAAATGTAACACTTGATTTTGTTGACTTTTTCGATGGTCATTTTGACCTTAAATTATTCTTAAATCATACGATAAAAATAACTAAAACATCATATTATGGAACTAGAATATTTATATGAAGCACTTGACAATATATTCAACTGATGAAGAATACCAATTAACATGTGAAAAAGCATTGCGGATTTTGAAGTTGAATGTTTCCAAAATCTAGAAATGTATCTGATGGTTCTTAACTCATCGAAATAATACTTTTCGTATGTCTAATATAGTTCAATTCAAAACTATTAGTAATTGCATAACTACAAAAACTATATACATTTATATCACACCATTTATATTAAGTTTAATTACTCAATTAGTGATTTTTTTATTACGTTTGAAGTTATTATGTGAAGATTATATATTAACTTCATTTATTTTAATATATTATTTAAAGATTACACTTCACACGCGTAGCGTGTGACGCGGTTCCTAGTATATAAATAGAGACGAATTGAAATTAATGCACTTTGTATAGTTGTATTACTATTAATGTAGTAAGTTCTCATTTAGTGTGCCAAGTCCCAAGTGCAATCATTTTGAAATGTTTCAAATTACTTTTGATGGGTCGATCAAGAGTCTCAACTCTCAAGACTCGAGAGTAGCTAGATTTGGCGAGTTTCTTAATCTTCAGTATTGCAAGTCGATCCCAAATCCCGTTTTTTGTCCCTCATTCTTGCCCTTGTTTGCCCTTATTTACAGTTTCATGACTTCATTTGTTTGCAAGTTGCAACCTTAATGTTGGACTAGTTAGTTTATCTGAGGGGAAGCAGCAAAAATAGGGGCAGTACAAAGTATCTAGACCGTTATAGTACGGGCACCGTTTGGCATGGAACGTTTTTCGAGTAAACAGGCAAAGGCAAGTAACGGTTTTCAAGATCACTTGGTTCTCAATGGATTGGAGCACAAGAAGATCATCAAATTGGAAGTTTCAAGTTTCCCAAGACTATGATATTATTTAATCTTTGCCATGTCACCGTTCAAGCTGAACCCTAAATTTTCACTTGAGAAGTGAGCCCCAAATTGCATGATATCCCATCTAGTAACATCCATATTCCATACTGCATACTCCTTGGGAGGGACCAACTCATCTATTATCTATTATGTTGCCCCGCAGGACCATTTATCCAATCCAATCCAATCCACCTTACTGGGAATTACTCTACTTCAAGTAAATCCTACTTCAATGTTCATCTCAGCATGAAGCTAGACTAGAGATACTAAATTTGTTCACCAACCCCGAGCTACATTATAATTTAGATGAGCTTATTTAACAATTTAAACATAACAATTGATATAAATCCATGCCAAAAACTTAAGCTATTGGGGAGGAACGAATCTAGTCATTTATATTAATTCTCCAACACTTCCCCGCACTCGTGGCGGAAAGATTTGAACCCAGTTGGGTGTGAGCATGATGACTCTGATACCATGATAGAATTCCAACTCTCCCAAAAGTTTAAACTGTTGAGGAGGAACGGAATATAGTCATTTATATTAATTCTCTATGTCACATGGATGTTTTCTCATGACTTAAATGATCGATAAGTTATCTTGTGGAGCTTATTAAAACAATAAGCTACCCTATGTTCTTTTCGTTTGAAAACTCATTAATTTCAATTCCGTTCAATTCAGTTTATATCGGATTCATTCATTTCAGTTCAGTTGTATTCAAGATTCAACCGAGTCAACTCGAAGTCAAAAATCAATTTCGACACTTATATCATAGCGCATATTAATTTAATTATGCATTTAACTCATTATTGTATGACAACAAAATGTAATTGGACTTAATTAAGTTTGAACAAGGTGAGAATGCTGGGTCGAGATTCAAGCAAATTAATCCGATTTTATCTTAACACGCTACGGATAGTTTATCAACTAATTTTTCTAAAGATACCACTACTACTACAGTTCTATAATGTGATACAATTTGGATACTTTTATTATGTCGAGTAGTTGCAAGACAGGAATAGTGTGTTATTGCACTTTAATCTCACTTGATGGAACTGTAATCGACAATATACATGCATGCATGGATGTCAATTATATTCCCAAAATCTTCCCCCATTCGCAATAATAAGATTGAGCAAGTAATTAGCAACAAAAATGATCAAAGATAAAACAAGGAAACATCAGTATTATAACTAATCGTGTAGATTATGTTGGAAAAAAGAATCCATTTCACTTTCTATCTATTTGGGATTACATATTGATTTGTTGGAATCACTAACTAAGCACTTTCCATTCGTGCCATGATCCTTAAATCTTGACAAGTGTGGGACACTTGAGAGTGCCATTACGTGCACTTATAGCCAAGGGGGGATGCACCTTCAAGGCTCTTGCATGCCCTTATTAATTCCTACTCCCACTTTGACCACTCGTTGACTGTCCTTCAAATCCAATTAGGATCAATCAATTAATTAGGTAAAGTTTACCAAATTTCATTCATATTAGTGATGGATGAAAAGGTGTGATTAATTTGAATGCTTTGCGATATTGTGATCAAAATTGGTTATGACTTATGACTAAATATGCACTAAGCAAATTCTACTCCATTTGACACTTGACAGTTGTTGTGAATGTATGTACATTGAACATATATATGGATACAGTTTATAAAGGGATGATCATAGCTAGGCTTTATTTCAGAATCTTCACATTCACTACATAAATTCACGTGATATCTGGGGCAAGGAGGATTGGGTGTTGCGATTGACTGCTGGCCTCTCTAAAATGTTCTAATTCGCATATTTGATCTTTCAACTGTTCAAAGTTTCATTATATCATTTTAGTCCATTTAAACTTCTAAAATAGATTATCCTCTCTTGAACGAATTAACCTCATTAAATTTCATTTCTCACTTCGTATAAGTCCAAATAGTTTATTAAATATTCTACACTACGAAGCCACTCAAATTAAGGGTATGATTTATGATGTGTTATGAGTTAATGTCTGTGTAGTGACATACAAAATAGTAATTAAGCAATAAAATTTCATATGTCAAATGGACACTAGTGTACCAAACGAGAACATATACGTACTAAACTTTTGGCTGCTAGTTAAGGAGCTCTAAAGAACAGGATTAGATGGGGTTAGCCTTGCACCGTTGCACATGGCATGGACCCATATGAAAGATTTAAACAATTCCAGAAACTTTTGTAAATGTGCTTAAAAATACTTCATAAGAGTATGTTTCTTTCTTTGTATTTGGTGAGTAATTAATTAAATTAAATAGAGAATCTTTGGTTCGATGGTAAGAGCCAAATCTAACCACCTGTAGAGAACAGAAGGGTACGTTTTTGTGTTTCACAAAGCTCATTAGCGAGCATGTGGAAGTTTTTTGGATTTTAGACTAGTTTACAATAAACACTTCGTGCGCCTAGAGAGCAACTTCACACGCCCGCCACTACGGATGTTGGAGTAGTAATAGTGTTTGTTTGTCAAAACGAGATAATAGGTGACCGAAATCTAATAAATTAATTGAAAGATGATAAGTTGACTAATAACTGATATATTATCTTGCCATATAGAGTAACTTTTTAAATGAGTCGCTTTATTGACATTCGTAAAACAAACTTATTTTGATGAAACAATCAAATAACGTGAAATCACCGTATACGGTGACGCCAAACACACATATTCTACTTTGAGGGGGGCTGGGGTTTGAAAGCTAAGGGACCAAATGATATATGTTAAAAATTAGGGGAGTGAAATCTTAGATTACCAACCAGATTGGGAACTTAGGGATTCAAGTTGGTTGAGGTTTCGCCGTTGGTACGGGTGTTGGTTTCAGGTTCAGGTATAAGTTGTGGCCGAAAGGATTTGGTCTTGAATGTTGTAGTCTCGTTTCTAGGGGTTAAGAGTTTGATCGATCTAGGTTGTTTCTTTCGGTATTTGAATCACAGTTAGGTCTGGTTGCGTCTTTGACGCCTTTGTATATGTTCCCGAGCATCTCTAATGCTCTTTTCTAATTTATAAATTGAATTTTGCCGTTTCAAAAGAAAACATACATAAACTTTTTTGCTTCTCTAATTTTGTATCGACGCTGTGCACCCCTAATTCTGCCATATTCTCCTTCAATAGAATTATTATTGTCTGAGATTTGCATCGTGCTAAATATTTTCGTAACTTGTGTGTACAGTATATCTGTTCATATAGTGAATGATAATTGATAAAATATAGATAACTTATAAAATTATTTATACGGATTAGCCACCTTTATACTTTGAAAAATCAAATAAGGTGGATTTCAAAATAAACCGCCTTATTAACATTTATTACCAAACAAATTTAATATTAAAACCACTCTATTTTGGTCAAATATTCAAATAAGATGAAATCATCTTCATTTCTTTCGTCTATAAATGCTATTTTATCGATCATATAAAAAAATCGCTGAAAAAGCATTCCTTAAAATTTGACAGTTGTTACTTGATACACTTTATTCGTCTCAATTTTGTTTAAGTAGTCTTTAACCCGGAAAGTTTTAAAAATAATAGATCTTGAAGTTTCAAAAAATTAAAATGACAAAGATTAGAAAACGGCGGGAGTAAATTTTTAGCTTTCTTCTTTCTTTTTCCCCCCTAAATTTAGAAAAAAATGATGATGATAACTTGCATTTAGTCAAATCCTTAAAATAATGTCCTAACTCCTATAACATTTAGCGTACTCCGACTTATTGGGTGTGTTAAGTTGAAAGTAAATAAGCACATTAGAAACATGATAAGTATATTCCAAGATTAAATACCATTATTCAATCCTACCTCAGTATGCTAATCTTCTAATTTTGGCGAATCATTTTTGCCACTTTTATAGGACATGCGGTGGAAATGGAATACAAGAAGGAAAAAAAATAAAAAAATTCATGATTCCGAATTGTTTATATTTGGTAAGCGGGTTGATTGACTATTTTATCCAGTCACAAGCATTTAAGTTTTAACCAACAGTGCATCACCAACTGGCATCCCCACTCCTGTAATTATCATCAAAACCAAGGGCATTCCCTTACTACCAACACTATATATTCCCAACACTCTCCCATCATTCAATCCCCTCATTTTCTCACATTCCAAAAACATACCACATTGCTCCTCTCAAGTGTCACACATCAAACCCCTTAAGCATCATGTCAACATGCACCAAAATCCGCCACATTGTCCAACTCCGCCAGATTCTACGACGATGGCGCAAGAAGGCGGCAAAGACTGTCCCCTGGACACCATCCGACGTGCCACCAGGGCACATGGTCGTCACAGTTGGCTCAAATTGTAAAAGATTTGTGATTCGTACCGCTTACCTAAACCACCCTGTGTTCCAGAAACTATTGGTCCAGGCCGAGGAAGAGTATGGGTTCACTAACACCGGCCCATTGGCCATCCCGTGCGACGAGGCATTATTCGAGGAAATTCTTTGCTACTTGGGCCGGACTGAGTCCAAATTGAATAAGTCGGCTCGTTACATGAGCTTTGAGGACTTCCAGAGATGTGGCAGCTTGGGCCGGAGAAGTAATCGTGACTTGTGGTCCGATTCTCGACCCTTCTTGAATGGAGTTTCCGAGATCTGGTGATGATGACGATACATATATACTCCATGAGTTAAATGTGTCACTCCATGAGTTGAGCTGAGTTGACTCAATTGAGTGCACTTGGCTGGTCGTGTATACAAATTCTTTGTGTGAATTTTTTGAACGGGCGAGTCACTGAGTTAATTTGCTGAGTGACGAAGACTGTTCCGGGAGTACTGGAGATGGCAAGAAGGTGGGCGAGTCACCACCGAGTCGTCCTGAGAGAGTTCCATGCCATGAACAAGAGTAATAAAGGAGCTTAATTACTATCCAGAACTGATCATTGCTTTTTCTAAGTGTATGGCGATTTTCATTTTACTGGTTGAAGATGAAATGTAAATATATTCAATTGTAATGCAGCAGAAAATGTTTGCACTTTACTATATACCTGTCAACTTATTAAATTATGTGTTTCCCACACAATTTTTTCTCCTATATAATTTTACTCCTTGTATCTACCAACAAAGGTTACCAATCGAGTTACTATATTTGTTTGTTGGGTTCATTTTAATTCTAAATTACAACGTATAAATAATTAACAAAGTTATATCATGATTGACGAAATTGTAACATATGAGACTATTACAATGAAATATACCGGGATAACATCTTAAGCAAAAATTTGGCATGGTGCAGATATAGTTATGTTTCCACATTCGTATAGACATATATATGTAGATTGACTGATAAAAATTATGGTTAACTGCTGAACAATAATCAATGTGACTATGTCACACTATTCAGTGTTACGGTGTGTTTCGCATCAAATTTATGAGGTAAAGTTTATTTGGTAAACTCTAATAAAATGATTGATTTGAAAAGTTATTCTATATAACTTAAGATATTCTAGATCGATAATATAGTATTCACCTTGGTTATTCTTGGTTCTGATAGTCTAGGCTTTGGGAAGTCCATCTATTAACTTTGGCAAGTTTTGTTGGTTCATGGTGTATTTGTTTTACCTTTGAAGTTGTGTGGTGTTGGGTAGCCTTGGGCAAGTGAAGCCTCACTGTTTGTAATCCTGAGCATTTTTTATGAGTTATAATCTTTTCCCTAATAAAATATTTAGCCGAATGAGAAAAGTATTCAATCGACTCGCTTTACCAAATATACAATTAATGTAAAATGTGAGGTTTACATATTATTAGAGATTGTCACAATAGTTACATAAGCATCTAATAAAAGGGTGGTTTTGTATTTCACAATTTGATGGTTTCTGGTAGTGGTCCAGTCGGTGTAAATAAATAGGTTATATAATAAGCATGGAGTATAGAGTGGGCGCAAGAAATATTCGAGTAGACCATTCCTTATGATTGGCAGGTGATCTCATGTTCATACCCGATCAAGTGAAAAAGATTACAATTAAATATACAAGTATGGCGGGATTTACATATATTCTTCTTTTATCTTCTTTTAATACTAATAAATTGGTTCGGTATTCTAACAAGGTCCCTCGTTCTAGTATGATCTACATCTTCAACATATCATAAGTATTCATATTATACAACTGCATTTGATTGATTTTCTAAACTTTTCCAATACTATATATAGTGTACACACATGCTAATAATAATACCAATGAAATTAAATTAGGAAATGAGTTTGAATTTTCAAAAACAAGAAAACAAAATTCGGAACATAATAGTTTTTAAGTAATAAAATATACGAACGTGTAGAATAAACTAAACGGTTGAAGATCACAAATGACGGATGGAAACCTTGCCAGGTTTCGCTCTCGATGTTTCGTGACATACACCCACGTGCATGCCACGTTCGTTCTTTTTGAATGGAATGTTCTCCCCCCTCCCCCAACAAATTCGCAAGTTCTATTGTCGTTTTAGAGTAAAATACCATCCCAACCGCCACCACACCACTCTCTTGGTCTAAATAGATCTTACTTTAACACTACTGGTAATTTTCTTTTCATCTTATCTCTCAAGTACTCAGATTTCTAAAGAGTCATTTTCGCCTCTTCAAAATTTTAATCATGACTTTCTCATTACCCTCTCACGATCTCACCCGAGTTTGATTTTATCAATATCAATTGGTATATTCCGTGCATTTATGTGGACAAACAACTAAAATGCAAATCCAAATTGGCATACTTCATCTAAACTTATTACTTCTTTTACCCGTCACAATTTAAAATGTAAGGATTTCACACTGAGACGGCTGACTAATAATTAATGCCGTGTGTGTTGGTGTATTGAGTTCGCTCGCTAATATGGATAGAGACGGGAGATTCTGAGTAGGTAAATGAGTCTAAGAGTTGCATTTTCCTAGTTGGTCAATTTGTATTACTAAAACACAACTAGAGAGAACTTCACAAGAATACGAACACGTACACTAGCTAATTTGAAGGCTTGTGACATGATTAATATCTTTGTTAGTAGTTGAGACTTGAGAGAAGCTACGTACTATCTTCTTGAAATTCAATAAGTACCGTAGTAGCTAGGAAGAGTAAGTACCTAGTAGTAGTTTGTTTGGAGTACTATAAAGATATGGTAGCTATGTTTAATTGTCTTCATCAATAGATCATATTCTTGGTGATTATGCATGGATTCTTTTACTCATTAATAATTTGTGAATTATTCTTTGCAGCTCATGAGATCAAACATTATAAAGTTTAACTTGTCCATTTTCTTGTTTTTAGTGTTAACTTTCGTCTGGACTTACACTTGTAAATCATAATGACCGAAGATTGTATGTAGGTAGGCATCACATTTCTCATTATTAGTATTACGTAAGATATATGTCAAATTGTTAATTTTATATATGTTTTAATCAGTAATCAGTTATAAGTAAGAGGTAGAATTAGACTTGTGAACACGGCTACACAGAGTTATGGGCAAATTGAAGAGGAGAAAACAGAGAGGTCGAATTCCCGGAGCGTGTTACTAGAAATTAAGGAGTTTGAATTGAATAAATTGTACAGCTTGTACGATTGGTTAGTTACTACTACTTGAACAACAACATCAAGTTGTTGCGAATAACTAAAAGATAGATGAAGAAGTAGTTGATGACGAGCAAAAGAATAAAGATAGATAATATATTAAGTTGATTGGTAAAACAAATTAAAATAAATTAAGCTGGCAGTGAAGAAGATAGATGGATAATAAAAGGGCAAGATTCTCGTAACCTTACCAGTTACCGATAAATGAAGCCAAAGACAGATAGATTGGTCTCAAAAGCTGGAGGAAACTCTGATGCAAATTGAATTTGGAATGAGCTTACTACTACAACTAACCAGCTGCTTTCGGTACCACCGTACCACTTTGAAATCATTATCAATCGTGCAACATTAACAATTATCAAAATCAATCTAAATACATTAAGGCCATACCAAACTAAAAGGCAAGTAGATGACAAACTGTACATGTTCAATTAAGGGGCAACGTACAACGTACTCTTCTGTACTCTGTTCAACTTTAGGTTCCCTTGTAGGACATTTGCAGCCTTTAACTATTATCAGGGGCCGTCACCACTGATAATTTGTTAGGCGTTGCCTTTGCAGCGGATATGGAAGTTCAGCTGTTAAAGGTGAGTTTATGTCATCCAAATGCATACACATTATAATTGGCATCTACTATCACTTTTCTACAACACTTTCACAAATTGATTTTGCTTTCGCATTTCATAGTTTCACCTGTGATCGTCTTGGATACGATCTTTGCCAATTGCCACTTATTAACGGAAATTTAGATCCACGGATAAGTAGGATCAAGGTTTGAAAAAGGAAACGTTTAAAAAATATTAATTTAGGAAGTTTGAAATGAAACAATTAGTAATGGTATCATTTGTAACGTGGGGTAAATAAGTAGTTCTCCTTAGTGCACATAACACGAGACTTTGAGTTTGTTGTCCTCAGACAAGTTACTTTAAGTCTGAAGTGCCCTGACCGGTACTAACTGGTTAGAACTTCAATAATCAAATGTATTTGTGGACCTTTAATGGACTTGACAAAGGCGTAAATGGACCTTACTGGTGTGGTTAGACCTGGTTGATGACTAAGCTTGTCCGACCAACTGGGATCCACATGAATTTCACTTCTTTTGGCCATTGTTGACTATGTACAAATATTGGAGGTCTGGAGGTTGCTCGGTACTTATAGGCCGGCCATGACTTGTTCGAGCAACGTGCAACAGTGTATTCTATGTTGGTGACGACGTACAAACTTAATTGGACACTCACTTCTTATATTCAAAGCTTAAAGGTTAAAGCCTTCTTCCTATGTGAGAGTTGGTCAAACAAAGCTTACATGTATCTAGTGTTGACACAACCTACTTTTTATTAGTGCACGTTTGGTACTAGGTATTTGGGAGGATTTGATGCGTTTTTGCACCAAATCCCTCCAAATACCTCATTTGGTACAAGTGCATTCGGCCCGGGCCAAGGAATGTTGAAATCCCTCCCCCCGGGCCTTTGTCCTTTTGCTCACTTGAAATACCTAGGGGGGTTTGGTATTTCACAAATGACTCATTTTGAGATTTCAGTCAAAAAGTGAAATGACCTTCCTGCCTCTGTGATTAAAAGCTAATAACGAGAATACCACAAACAGACAAGCAACAACTGAACGGATGAACCCCACCGGAAAGTGAGGGCACTCTTTATTTTAAAACGGCCATAACTTGAAAAATCAAAACGCAAAAAATTTAAAAAAAAATCACCAACAACTTTATTTTTTCGAGATCTATAAATAAAGATCACTCTTTTCTATGTTTGGAGAACCCCATATCTGACTCCTAATTCTCTCTTAATTAAACTTAAAAAAAAATCTAAAATATATTTTATAATCTGGTAGTTATGTTTCAGTTGGATAAGTACTAATCATGCTACTATTATGGTGTTGTAATAAGTTAATGCTTTAGCTTCGGTATCATGTGGATATGTACTAATCATGCTACTTCTAATACATTATGTTTTATATAATCTCTAGAACTAATGTGTCAAACAAAAACTGCTTAATATGTTCGTATGTTTTAAGAAATGACGAGTTAAACAACAATCTGAATATTATTAAAGTAAATTTGAACAAGACGTTATCGACTACTAAAACGTTGCATGTCACGACCTATTGTACGTAATATAATTACATTATAAACTTATAAGTCAGGACAAAAAAAAAAAAAAACTCTTAATATTGTTAGAATTTTATGATATAAGTACATTCAAAACTTATCTAACACAACGTCCATTTCAATTAACAAGCGTAACATTCTATCACGAAATTGGTCTTAATGCCTTAGAATGTCATTAGCAAATACGAATTAAACAACTATAACCGATTACGATTCAAGTAAAACTTCACCATTCCATACACAATATGGCTTACATGTACTTATTACATCGATCTCGATTGTCTTGTCTTATTCGTGTTAAAATTGATTCCAGGTTATATAATCATTAAACGTGAAGACTAATCTATCACACACAATAATGGAGGAAAATTTAAACATGTTAATTGACCAAACTGCCCCTTTGAGGAAGAACAATAGAAGGGTATAAAGGTAAATACAAAAAGGTAGTTATAACTACCATTGCACATGTTTCGAAATCCCTCGCATATAATTCGAAATACGTCCCAAATCCCTCATCAACCAAACGAGGTATTTAATTTCAAATCCCTCGAAATCTATGTTTGTGGAAAATCAACCAAACAACATTCGGAGGGATTTGACACACTCAAATTCCTCTTCCAGCCCAAATAAGTCACTGGGCTCAAATACCTCTTCCGAAATCTCAGAATTTGTCATTTTGAACCAAACGGACACTTAGGGAAGCTCGCTCTAAAATTATCCCACATCGCCCTTAATTTGTCGGACATATTTTAACATCATCAATTTGTAATTATTTTATTATAGTATAAATAATGAAATCTGAGGTAGAAGCGGACAAGTAATAAATTTTGTTGACTATTGGATTTAATTGTACTTAGTTAAAGGTTTGGGGTTTATTTATCTAGAATACATCTAGTAGGCGTGTGTGTAATTAATCCTAAGTTTTGTAGTAGTATTATTGAGTAGGAGTATATTTTATACACTATTACTAGGAAGATGAATTATATGCATCTCACTACTTATAAACTTATTGAAATACCAAATCCATGGAAATTTTTCCAAAAATGATTTACATCGTTGAAATGATATCTTTTTCAAGAAAACAACATAGCCGTCAAATAATTAAGGTTCGCCTCACCCACTCGGCAATTTGTTTACCAAATTATTTCCTGACATGTTATAAATTTGACAAATCATAAGCAATTCTACTTATTATCAACATTCAACGTACTAAAGGATTTTGCGATGATCATTTCAACATAAAACGACGGAAATTTTGATTTCTAGTCTCAAAAACAACATGAAACACCATGTGACAATTATATCCATGTACATGTCCGATTTAATGATACCTAGCCAGCTTAATTAATTGCAACATTTTAAGACTTAAGTAATTAAGCATTTGGATAAACTTTCCCCACACAAACTCAGAGGACGTACCCCTTATGTTCTCTGATGCAATGAAGGTAAGTAATTTATTTGGAATAAAATATAGTTACGGACATAAATCTTGTTGGGAATGTGATTAATTAAGCTAATGACGTGAATAGAGACAAAGATTGTCTGCCTTAATCCGACCTTATCATCATGAATCATGATCATAAAAGCCAAAGTGAAAATATATACATATATTTATACTGGTAGGATAAAGAGATTCCAATATGCATATCTACATCATAAGCACTACATGCACACTACTCAATACATTTGATAGTTTAGTAAGTTAATTTGATTAGCGAATGACGTTAGTACTAATACATAGATGCCATCTGAAAACAAAGTTTGATGCTATAATTGTCGTTTTGCTAAGGTACTTAATTAAAAGAGTTTTTGGTACTCAACTACAGGTACCTCTCCGCCCTAAATGAGACAATAGTACCGTAGTGCACGACACGAGTATTTGTTTCCTAAATCCTTTAATTGTGTAGTATTAGTGCCTAATTTAATCAACCATTAACATGGAGCAGTAAATAAATCTGAGCTAAATAAATTGTCATCCTGCATCTACGGTCTCAAGACTATCAACTTTTTCTCTCTGTTTTTCTTTCTTTAGTTTAGAGACAAATCCTATTTATTGTTTAGACAGTTTAGTGTGAAATTTTTAGGTTTTCTTTTTTCCACTATATTTCTAATTATAACTAATTTGATCGGTCAAACACGGTAGAGTTCTCTTTATAGGTACGTGTTGGGTATACATAACTCAAGAAGAGAACAATTGTATTATCACTAACTTGTGAAAAAGAGGACAATAGACGATAACTAACCACTGAAGTCTCCGATCTCTATAAGGTGATGATGGATACCTAATTCAACTAGTATCAGGATTTGCTAATCCACTAGAATATTCATATAACCAACTCATATTCACCACAAGAATTAAGCATAGATTGATCGAAAGAACGAATAAACTATTAAGGCTTAGATAAACTTGGCGTTGGTTGAAACCAAAGATCTTGGGTATTCTCCTGACACGTTGGTCGCATTAGGACAGACGAACCACCCTCCGGGCAGCCCTCCTGGTCGACTGGAGCTACCTTCTCGACTCCTTCGGTGTAATAATGTCGACTACTTTTCCTATCGCAGGTGTAATAGAGTTCTAGAGAGCGTCTTTTGACTAATAACTTCGCTTGTATTAAAATAATAAAAATTACAGAATATTTAAAGAGGTACTAGCAAACTTGCAGAGTAAGGCAAGCTACATACCGGACTAACCTAACTAATGGGCTAAACCCATGTAAGAGAATATTCTATAGAATAGTATTTTCACCCTAACTTGCCGTCTAAATAATAAAATAATAAAATAATAATAATAATAATAATAATAATGGAGGCCGAATTTTGCTCTGGCGATATTGGCGATTATGATCGCAATGGAGGCCGCCATTGCCGTCGCCTCCGGTAATCTCTTCCCTACGCTTTCTTGGGTAAGGTTGGTAAGTTCTCTCTCTGTTTCCCCTTTCTTTCTGTTCTGCCTCCGTGTTGATCCGTCTTGGCCGCGATCGGACTGCTTCCTTTTCTTTTTTGTGCCTCCGTTGTGGCCGATCGGACTGTGTTTGCTTGTTCTGGGTGGGTCTGGTCTTGGTATTGCGTGGTTTCTGGTTTCTGGTTGCTGTTGCATCTCAGCCCTTTTGTGCGGCTTGTGCGGATTGCGGCTGGGTGCCCTGCGGCTTTCTGCTTTCTGGTTGTTGGCCGATCGGACTGTGTATTGGTGTTCGATTTTTTCTGTTTGTGGCCTTCTCTGTTGGTTTTTGGGTCGATTTTCTGCTCGTTTGGGGGTGTGAGGTGCTACTGTTGCTGCTCTGTTTTGTTGTTGCGGCTCCGGTCTCTTTGATTTCTTGCCCTTGGGGTTTTGGGGCTGTTGTTGCTGCTCTGTTTTGTTGTGGCTCCTCCGTTTTGTTGCTCGTGTTGGTTCTTGTGGTGTTTCTTTGGCGTAGTTTGCATGGCTAGTGGCGTATCGGGTTTTATTCCTTGCCCGTTGAAAGGGTTTGATGGTTGTAGTGGGGGACGGACTGCTAGGGGGTTTGCTAAGAGTTATTTTATAACTCATTTCAGAACCCAGCATTTTAAGACTGAGGCGTCCAAGGCATCTCACAAAGCTCGTATTGCTAGTGACTTCTCTTTATTCTCTGCTCTGGACCTTGCTCTTCATCAGGCGGGTAATTGGTTGTGTGGTCATTGTCTTTGTACACACACGTTCTCTAAGGACTGTCGGCACATTGATGGCACTGTGGTTGGCGCGCCTGGCCTCGAGGATGTCGCTATCCTTGGTATTCCTTCCCCTTCGAGACCCGAAGTCTCTTCTGGTGCGGGGCATGTGGTTTCTGTTTCGGGTTCTTCAGTGTCGTCTCTGGCGATTGATGGGGAGGTGGGCTCTCTTTGCTTTGATGTTGACCTCCTTGACCGCTTTTTCTCGAAGCAAACACATACTGTCAAGTGCATTCCTCCTAAGTTGAGGCTTGGTTTTGCCAGAATCTTTCTCAGTGCACTTGACAAGGTCCTGGCTTGCCCTGGAGATTTGGGTGCGTGGGTGGAGCTTCTTATCTTGCCGTCCTGCACTCTGGCTGCCTTTGTGCCGTCCAGTAGAGCTCAACGTCGGTCTGACGCGAGGGAGAGGTGTCAGTTTGTTGGCATTTCTAGCGCCATTGCTCGTTGGAAAGACCCTGGGAGAGGCTAGGGCTGGTTCGAGACCGCTTAGTTGAGTCTTCCTCCCCTAGGTGTCGGTTTTCGAAGCCCAAGGACTCGGAGGAGGCTAACATCTCCCAGTGCAAGCGGAAGTTAGGCGAAGGACATTTTTCTGCTGCTATTAAGGTCCTCACCTCCTCTGGTGTTGCCCCTGATTCCCCTGACACGCGAGCTGAGTTGGATTCCAAGCACCCCTTTGCATCTCCTCCGGTTGTGCCTTCTCCCCCGCTTGTGGTGGACGCGTTGCTGGTTCACAAGAATCTGGTGTTGAATCGGATCCGGAGCTTCCCCAAAGGCACTTCCTGTGGTCGAGATGGTCTCCGCGCCCAACACTTTTTGGATGTTTTGGGGGGTGCTACTTCTGCAGTTTTCGATGATCTCATGGCTTCTATCACTGGGGTTGTCAATCTCTTTCTCTCGGGTAAGTGCCCTAGTCAGCTTGGGGAGTTTATAGCCAGTGCTCCTTTGACTCCGCTAGTTAAGCCAGGAGGAGATATTCGGCCCATTGCCATTGGTACTGTGTGGCGGAGGCTTGTCTCTAAGGTTGCTTCTTCCTATGTTGGGAACTCGATGACTTCCTACTTGCACGACTTTCAGTTTGGTGTTGGGGTGCCAGCTGGTTGTGAAGCAGTACTTCATTCTGTCAGTAGGTTTGTGGAGGCTAGAGGGGACGATGTTGGACTCTCTATGCTTTTGGTGGATTTCAGAAATGCCTTTAACCTTGTTGACCAGAGTGCCATTCTTCAGGAGACTCGGTTGAGGTGTCCGACCATTTCTCCCTGGGTGGAGTTCTGTTATTCTCGACCCGCTCGGCTCTACTATGGTGATTCGGTTCTCTGGTCTTCTCACGGGGTTCAACAAGGGGATCCTTTGGGTCCTTTATTGTTTTCTCTGGTTCTGCATCCACTAGTTCTTGCTATTCACCAGGCGTGTGAGCTCTCTCTTCAGGCGTGGTACCTTGATGACGGCACTATTATTGGTGATACTCTTATGGTCGCCAAGGCGTTAGATATCATCCGTATCGATGGGCCAGCTCGGGGTTTGCACCTTAATGTCGATAAGACAGAGCTTTTCTGGCCGGTTGAGGACCCTCGTGGGAGGGTGATGGTCTTTTCCCTTTTCTATCTCTCGTCCGCTTCGAGGTGTCAAGCTTCTTGGGGGCTCTGTCAGTGGGGATTCTGGGTTCTGTAGTGATCTAGTGGCGCGTCGGGTTTCCAAGACCGTCTCGCTCTTGGAGGCTATCCGCAGGCTTGATGATCCCCAGTGTGAGCTTCTCCTCCTTCGCAATTGTGCAGGGGTTGCGAAGTTGTCTTTTGCTTTGAGGACCTGCCCTCCTGTGTCTCTAGGCGGTGCTCAGGTTCAGTTTGATCAGGCATTGCGTACTTCCTTGGAGTCGATTGTTACAGGCTCAGGACCTGGCTTTGGAGATTGGCAGTGGCGGCTTGCCACTCTACCCATCAGACTTGGCGGCCTTGGGGTTTTGCGTGCTGAGGATGTCAGTCGGTATACCTTCCTCGCCTCCCGCTTGCAGTCTAGCCATTTGCAGGATCGGATTCTGGCGTGATCTGGGATTGACTCGCTTGGCCCTGCCTTTCAGTCTGCTCTAGAGGCTTTCACGGCCTTTTGTGGTGTCGATCCTCTCTCTGGTACCACTAGCTCTCCTGCCCCCCATTTCATGAAATCTTTGGCAAAGAGCTATTTTGGTGTCATTGATGGACGTCTGACGTCACGTTTTGGTTTGTGTCGTCGGCAGGAGGCTCTTCTTAGCTGTGTGCGTGCCCCTCATGCGCAGGATTACCTCTTTACCATTCCCATTGACGGGTTGGGGCAGCATATGAACCCACGACAGTTTAGGGTTGTGTTATGTTATCGTCTGGCAGTCCCTTTGTTCTTGGACGGCTCCCTATGCCCGAGTTGTCATGTGCGCCGGATGGACCAGTGGGGTGACCACGCTGTCCACTGTTCTAGCGAGGTGGGAGTGAAGTCCCGGCACAATCTTGTGCGCGATACTTTTATTGATATCTGCTCTAAGGTTGGTGTTGCGGTGCGGAAAGAGGTCCCTTTGGGGTTCCTATCCGCTGATGGGCGGGACCTCCGTCCTGCGGATCTGCTATTGTACAATTGGTCTCAAGGCAAAGACGCTTGTTTGGATGTCACGGGTGTCTCTCCTTTTGCTGGTGGGGGTTTAGATCCTTGGGTCCCTGGGGCTGCTTTGCACTCTGCCGTTCAGAAGAAGAAGAAGAAGTATTCTTCGAAGTGTGCTGAGAACGGCTACTCGTTCATCCCTTTTGCCTTCTCTTCTTTTGGAGAACTGGACGAGGAGGCCTTGGTTACACTTTCGCGCCTCAAACGCTTATCTGTTAGTCACTCTAATGATGTTAGGACTGGTGTTTTTCTTTTTTCTAGACTTAGCTTTTGTATCCAGAAAGGAGTGGGAGCACAGTTTGTCTCTCGACTTCCTTCCAATTTCGCGTGATTAATAAAAGTATAATAATAAAATAAAAAAAATAAAAAATAATAATAATAATAATAATAATAATAATGATAAAGTAATGACTCGATAATAATAAAGTGAATAATGAGATGGAGGTTCTAAGGCCCTCTCCATCAGAGTCTCAACTAGGAACGTGAGCTCTTAGTTGAGACTCCAACAGAAGCTCAAGTGGATCAAGTGTTGAGCTTGAACTCAACAATTGAGCTCAAGCTCAACTCATATTATATTAATTTTTCTTTCTTTTTACTTTTTTTCCCTTTTCTTTCTTTTGTCCTATGTGTTGTTCTATTTATTTAATTTGATGTATTGATGATGAGTATACAATATGCTACTACTAATCTACTACTAGCTAGCGTGTTGATGATCAGTATACATACTACTACTAACGGTTTTTTTTTCTTTATTATGTTTTTTTCCTTCTTTTTTTTTTATGTTTATTATTTTATTTTCATATTTAATAATGTATAAATAAAAATAATAAATTAAAATTTATAAAATAAGCCATTACTTTACATTCTCAAAAATTGATATCCAAGTAGGGGTCACATTTTATGTAATAGTTTATTTCTATTGTTTAACTTTTAATTTTCAACTTATGTAATATTTTATGTTTATTATTTAACTTTTAATTTTTCAGAATTGTATTTTTATAATTTGATAATCTATTATATTATTTTTTATTTAATAATTTTTTAAATATTCATTGCATTCCGAAGTATTATATGATGTTTTAAAATAAAAATGAATAATTGATTAAAAAAACTAATGAAAAAAAAAGAGGATGAAATAAAAATATAATACAATAAATGAAAAATAGGGGATCAATGGGGATCAACTGTTGGAGTATGTTAGAAGAGATGAGGATTAAGAGCATTCGCAGCAGCTTACCTAAATTGTCCTTTTTGCTTAAATATTGACAAAAAAATTAAAATATGTGTTGAAATCATAACAAATCAGTTTCCCTAAAACTTGAATGGACAACTAAAAAAATAGGAAAAACTCTTCACATGCCTAAACTTGTGCCTAAAACTTTTTTAGTGTATTAATAATTAATTTATATACAATATTTAAAATATGTGGTTATTAAAATTATTATTTATATTTATATTAAATCACTAAAAGGGAATCTGATTTTAGTGAATTGTTAAATACGTACTTAAAATATTATAGGGAACGAGTTTAAAACGATTTTTGAGAAATTTTTATAGAAATACTACTGTGAATGCTCTAAGTTAGTGAATGCTGACGTGGCGCAATTGAACTCCACTTTTGGGATCAACTTTTGGACAACGCCTAATATCCATCATATAATCGTATAAAGGTGAAAACAATCATAGAAAATCATAGAAATAAGTAATTACCCACAGATAAACTCAAAATTACCTACCACATATAGACTCAATTATATAATTACCTAGATCATTACAACGTCTCACACATGATTGGATGATGGCAGAAAGATTTGAAAAGGAAATGGACGAAATGGTAATAGACAAAATGACGAAACGGACATCTCACACATGATGGAAAATTATCATGCATGCAGCATGCTCGAGCACCATACTTGCTTGACGAGTGTACTAAAACAAATTTCATGATAACATAGTTGTCAAACCACCTACTTATTATGTAAAGTATAGTATAATGCATAGATATTAGGGCAAAAGAAGGGAAGATTGTGACTATAATATTACTTCAATTTTGGTTAATTTTTTCGAGAGTTAAAAGAGGGGGACAAAAAAAAAGTTAATATTACCTTGAATATGAAAGGTATTAATTTTTATCATGTTAAATAACATCATAACTTTTATCAGAATTTCACTTTAATATGTGTTAGTTGGTTTGTCAAATAAATTATATAACACAATTGGATGAATTTCACGACTCCCTATTAGGTTTCGTTCTCTTCGTCTGAATTGAACTAAACTTAATGAAGTTGAACTTTCTGTTGGGATTTCATTCCTCTCTGTTCGTGGGCTAAACTGTAATTCGTTAGTTGACTCGTGGTCTGAAGATATGATATGAAGCATTGTAACACTTTCTGGTTATTTCAGTTATTTAGTTAATTTCTACATTTGTACGGATATGGTGATGTAGGATAAAGTTTGTAAACTCTACCTGCTTTCATCCTTCTCCCTAAAATATAGGCATTGTATGCTAGTATGTATATTTTCTATTGGTTAGTTCTATCTTTCAACTGCTAATAAGCTCCACCGGAGTCATTGTAAAATTCACGAGCTGGTGAGTCTTATATTTTCTATCGGGTCTCTATCTTAAGACACCTGATTTTTTGGGTGTCAGTTTGTATGATCAAATCACAAGTCAATCGAGAAAATCCCCAAATCTAGCGTGTGAACCATAACTGCTATTTACTAACAATCATGAATGAAATTTTTTTCCAAAAAAAAAACATTGAATTTCATTTCGTGTATCAAGTACAATAAACTACCTATATACATCATCCTAGAGAAAAATGCTCTAACAGATCCAGCTTGTCTGTACTATATAACAAAGTAACTGCCTTTTATTGAGTCTCCTCAAATATCAACCCTGTGATCATTGCCAACGGTCACCATCATCAACCGTTCCTGTGCAATCCTGGCTTTAAAAGCTAAAATGTCATATATACCTTTCTTCATTAAGGCACCAAGGTTCAAACTATCATTCACATTTGGGTTTTCTCCATTTCTCACCGAATTTATGTTCTTTATATATCAAACGGATAAGCAATCCTTAGATAGACAAAGATACCAACACGTTCTAATGGGGCAATAAAAGTCATACCTTAAGTAGTCTAAAGAAATATCGTGTGTGACAAATTGAAATTGGTCAACATTAACATTACCTACATCTATACATGCAAGCAATTGGCAATGTGGTGTTTTCATCATGGCTTCTTGTGTGGGCTTCATCCTTGCAATTCCTTTGGTGATATGAAGAAAACCCTGAGCTTTGGTTCCTTTGTTTTGTTGTAGTGTAGTGGTGTAGGTCGTGGTAGATCGTTTTGGTGTTCTTGTATATTACTTGGGCCATTTTTATTTTCCGTGATTGTCCCGTGACACAAAGGAGTAAATCATCGTTCATATCTAGCTAAGTCCTCTAAAGTTGTTATGAAATATATATCATCTCCTTTGGACTTGACTAAAAGTTGGTGGGACAACTAAAGTTCTCTAGATATAAATTCCTCATGTACCTTGATATATATGAATTCTTCTACTAATGTGCTCATCAAAATACACTTTCTTTCTTTTGATTCAGTTTACCTACTTTTTCTTGTCTTTCTTTTGATTCAATTTACCTACTTTTTCTTGTCAACAACTGACGCCTGTAGTTCAAGGTTTACTAATTACTAGTATTGGGTGGTCAATAAATCATTTAAAAAAATAAATAAAATACACAACACTAGGTAGCATCAAAATATAATTAAAATTAAAAGAAGTTCAAAGAAAAATTGAAATGAAAGATTCTACAAGTTGAACTGTTGAAGTGGGCCGCTGGTGAAAGTGACGGGCCGGTGGACCCAATTAAATTGCTCACTGCTCAGTACAACTAAGCAAACTTCGTACCTAGACCATTTCCTACTCCACCAAAATTTATCATTATTATAAATTTATAATACTACTACTAGTAGAAGCAATAAAATATAATAATCCCTCTCAAAATTTTCAGTAATTTATGTTTAATTTAAAGTAAAATGAAACTTTAAAAGAAGTAACAAAAAAAATAAATGAAAAATTTGTCGTGAGACGTAGGAAGTACTCACTAAGAACATGTTAGAGAATGATTGTATCAAACCAAGGTTTAGTCGTTTAGGCTAACATTTTGCTATACTATTTACAGGTGCGTCTCTAGATTTTAAGGGCTCTGTCCGACACCGTAAGATAGGCCCAGAAAAGAGGGGAAAAAATGAAATGAAAAAAGGGGATAAAATATATAAATAAAGAAGCCAATAAAGAATTGGACCAGGGACATCTGGAAAGACTACACCACTTACACAAACAACACTCACCACTAAGCCAATATAAGTTTATTTATTGACCGCACAGGCCTTGAGCTGCGAGATTCAAATGATACGACATATTATATATATATTACTGTAAAATTGTAAATATTGACATGATTATTATTATACTTACTTTTGTCTCGAATTAAATTTAATATTTTTCTTAATTAGTGTTCGAAACAAAGTGTAAAACTTAACTTTAATTTTTGGCGATTCTAACCATCAACATTACACATATATTCACATCCATTACAAAATTTACCTTTTCACTATTGTAATAATAGTATTTTAAAGTTGATTTTAAACTTATTAAATTTCAATCGGGATGGAGTAATTAGACGTTCTTCTCTAGAAACCTAGTCGGATTAAGGCGCAAATTTGCATGTAGAAAAATAGAGTGAACAAGTTGACAAATAGATGGTGGAACCTACGAAAAGAGGACGGTGCCATTGCCATACTAGTTGAAGTCAGTAACGGTTGGTTCTCAAATGAGTCATCTCTGTTGTGTTCTGTTTGGGAAGCGGAAAAGGTGAAGTGGCAGATAAATTAATCATTGCTGACTCTGCTGCCATGTCATCTCAAATTACTGTAAATTTTTACCAAATTATATTATTAAAATGGTTTGTTTGATGTTGATATTTTGACTCTAATTGTCGTTAATATTTTAATTTGTACTTAATTTGAATATGAGTATTACTTTTAAACTTAATTTGAAAACTCAGCGTAACAAATTGTCCAAATGAAATTTTATTGATTTTAAATATTTAAGTTTACGATCTCTATAAATTTTCGGATTCGACTTTTCAAGAATTATCTAGCACTTGACTTTTAAGAAGTTGAGCGACTTTAATGCTTTGGTCTTCTCTTGTTTGACGTGGAAGTCGGGTTTTGTTGACTCAAGGACCTTCGCAGCTTGTTCTTGAGACGATACTTTGACTTGTTTGAAGTTGGCAGTTGACGCTTGTTAACTTCTTGGATTTGTTAATTCAAGGACATTCGCATCTTGTTCTTGAATCTTCACTTGAAGTTGGTGGCGATCGCTTGTTAACTTCTTTTTTACTTTATGTGGGTGTCGTCGACTTCGTCTTTGAGCTTCTTGACTTGTGTGTCTCTATCTTCTTCAAGGTCTTGCTTGATCTCGATTAGGACGGAAGACTTGACTTGAGTGTGTTGTTCAAGGGGCTTCGCAGCTTGATCTCGAACTTGACGGGGATTTGACTTGAATGGCGTCAATGCAAGGGCTTGCGCTTGATCTTGGATTGAACGTCAGGTCTTGAGCTTGATCTTCGCGACGAACACTTCTTCAAGGGTCGTAGAGACTTGATCTTGAATCTGAAGTGCTTGCTGCTTCGATCTTCGAGCGAGTGCCTCCACGAGCTTTTTGCGTTGGAGTTCGATCTTTTGTTGCTGCTGCAAGTGTCTTCGCGACTTGTTCTTGGAGCTGCCTTCACCTTCTTCAAGAACTGGAGCAGTTCTTGATTGGAAAGATGTCTTTGATCTTCTTGGCTTGTTGTGGAATTCTTCACTTCTGTTTGAACTCTGGAATTCTGTCTTCTGAATTGTGAGTTGTGAATTCTGATTTTTTGGTGGAGAATGAGCTCCTTATATAGGTGAAGAAAAAGAGAAGGATCAATTCTAATTGGTTGATACAGATTTGATCTTATCTGTATTTTCTTCTAGCAATTAATTAATAACTGCATCAATTTTATGACGTGGCGCGTCATGATCGGTCTGTTTGAGCCTTCTTTCCCATGTCATTATTTTTAAATGTAAAAATAATATTAACACAATTAATACTTCATGACACCATTTGATTGGCCAGAAATACACCATCTTTTCCACAAAATTATTTTCTAACAAAAAATATTAAGTGGCTTTAAAAGTTTTAGAACTTTCACGTAGCACAATTTGATAGGCCACAAATAAGCATTTAAAATCATTTTAAAATCTATAATAATTGGAATTAGATTTGGAATTCCAATTAAATATATAAATGTATTTTTTTAATGATTTAATAGGCACAAAATTTGAGTGTCTACACTCATAACATTGATTAGCATAACAACTCAGATGTACATGAAACCTTCCCTAGTCATTTATGTCATATAGCGCGAACGTGAATCCATAGAGTATACCGAGTGCCAAAAAAACGATAATAATTACTAGACATAATTACGTTTGGTACCCCCACTTAACAGCGACTTTGCATCCTAACCCAACTATTGCGGAAAATTACAAATAAACCCAGGTCACCGTCCGATATTGACTCCGGCGCCCTCTCTCTCCTCAAAACTTAACAACCAAACACACTCTTATGTCTAAATTACTGTTTTTGTCTTTTCCTCTTTCTTTTTCTATTTTTCTTTTTCCTTTTTACAATCAACATCTTTTTCTTTTTTTTTCTATTTTCCTCTTTTTCTCATTCTTTTTTCTATTTGCAAATCGGAGCAGAAATTGGAGCAGCGGAGCAGAGTGTCCGATCTGCAGTGCAGATCGGAGCAGCTGTCTGCTTTGATTTACAGATCGGAGCAGAGCTTGCTGCTCCGATCTTGAACGGAGCAGAGCTTGCTGCTCTGATCTTGAATGGAGCAGAGTGTCTGCTCCGATCTTGAACGGAGCAGAGCTCTGCAACTGCTCCGATCTGCAGCAGTGCATACCGAAGCAGAGCTTTGCTCCGATTTTGATCGAAGCAGCTCCGTTCCGATCTGCAAATCAGAGCAGAGCTCTGCTCCGATTTTCCGATTGCTCTGCTCCGATCTCAGCAAATCGGAGCAGCTGTGATTTTTTTATTAATTAATTAATTTTTTTTTGTTTTTTTTTCATTTTGTTTTATTGTTTTCTCATTTTTTTAATTCATAATTATTTGGGACTAAATTTGATTTCACTTTTTCTAAGGGCTTGTTTACAAATAGTTTTGTGGACTATTTTGAATTATAGTTAAATTATGTTTGTTAATTTCTAAATACTTTATGTCAATATTATAAACATTAAAACATTTTGGTAAATGTGTAATAAATGAAACTTCATGTTGTTTGGATTAATTCAGAATTAGAAATTTCGACAGGGGTGAAAAGGTCATTTCCAAGGCTTAGAGCGCCGAAAGTCAAAGTCGTGGGTTAATCTGTAATTACGTTTATATAGCAGGGGAGGATTACGTAATAAAAAATATAGATGGACTAATCTGTAATAGCGGAAAATAACAGGGGTAACAAATGTAATTTGCTCTAATTACTAATAATAATAATAATAATAATAATAATAATAATATTAATATTGGAGTATAAATAACACCGCTCTGGCAATTATTTTAAAGATGATGGCGGCCGCCATTACAATTACCTCACGTCAACTATTTTGACCATTGCCCAGGTTCTGACCTTTTGAGTAACCCAGTGAGATCGTTGCCCCCAAACTTATGAAGAGACTGGAAAATATATATTTCACGAAGGGTGCTGCTTATGCGGAATCTGTTTTCTCTTTATCTCCTCGCCAGGTAGCTCTTTGGAAGTCTCAGCGAGGTGCTCATTCTTCTGATTGGTTGCGTGTAATTCCTATTTTGGGTTTGGGACAGACTATGAACGGGAGGACTTACAGGTGTGTACTGGGTTATCGGCTTGGTGTTGCTTTGTTTCCGATGTTCACGCCTTGATGTGCTTGCTCTCGGATTTTTTATGGGGATTTGTTTGGTGATCATGCGGTGTCGTGTGTTGGGGTGGTGGGTATCAAGCACTGACATAACCTCGTTCTTGACACTCCCTCTGTTTTCGATCTGGCATCTCTGTTGGTAAGGAAGTGGATATTGGTTTGAGATACGGGAGGACATGTCCCTCCGTCCTGCAGACTTGCTCCTTTATGCTTAGGATAGCGGACAAAATGTTTGTGTGGATCTGACCGAGTCTTCCCCCTTGATCCGGTATGGGTTGGTGGACTTTGTGCCTGGACATGCGGTTGCTGATGTTGCCAAGCGCAAGTGTGCGAAGTATCGAGACTTGTGTGCAGCTAAGGGATATGGATTCATTCCTTTCTCTTTTTCGACACTTGGGGAGTTGGATGCTGATGTTGTGGATTTGTTTGTTAGAGTCCGGGATTTTGCTTTGGCTCAGGATACTGGTGCGCGTGCTGCTCATCATATTTTCCTAGGATTAGTTTTGTTATTGGTAAGGGAGTGGGAGTACATCTTGTTTCTCGGCTGCCCACTAATTTTGTGTAAATATTTGTTATTTTTTATTTATTTAATTCCACTTTATAATTAATAATAATAATAATAATAATAATAATAATATTATTATTATTATTATTATTATTATTATTATTATTATAATGAAAGACTTCATGGTTTAGTCCCTTTCAAAGTGTATGTTACAAATAAAGTAAAGTGGTACAATGATAATAATGCGAATAAAGAATTGTTTGGGAAAATATAATTCCACTATGTCTGGACGCAAATAGGTTCAAAGCATTGAACCATTAATGTGATGATGATTCTTCTAAATATGTGTATTATGGTGGTGGGAGTCTAATTTTCAAGTGCTTATACATAATGGAGGGAGATACATTCCCTTTTGTGCAATTTATAAAATACTATTTTAAGGTTTTACTATCTCTATTATAATTTAATAGAATATATTATTTCGATATAATACTTACGATCTTTGTTAAAATTTAAATAATTTTCGTTTCAAATTAATTGAATAGATATTTGACTTTTAGATTTTATTTTTTTCGTCTGAACTGAACTAAGTGAAGTTAAACTAAATTTATTTGTAGTATAAAAAATCAACCAAGTAAATGTGAACTGGGTTAAACTGAATGAATGTGAATAAAACGGAATTGAAACTAAAATTCAAATACTTTGTTTGTAAGGTGTCTATGTGGA
Source organism: Plantago ovata (assembly GCA_028274465.1). Taxonomy (NCBI): domain Eukaryota; kingdom Viridiplantae; phylum Streptophyta; class Magnoliopsida; order Lamiales; family Plantaginaceae; genus Plantago; species Plantago ovata. Next base: position 115,191,430 of record CM051456.1, on the reverse strand, counting down.
ACATCCTAGCCACCCAAACATCCCTGGCACTCAATCTATCAATAAAATTCCTTCACAAAATGATAAAATTGTAGACTTTCTAGATGATGGATTGAGACTTAGTCCTAAGAGAGGTTATAACTTATAAGTTATGATTAGAATCATCCATGATGCAATTGACACACTAATGGTGCCACATGTCAAGACATGGATGATGGCGCTCAATCATATCACAACCATTGATTAAGTTGTACCAAATCAAGGACTAAAAATCTATTAAGAAATCATAAGTTTTGGTTGCTAGCCAAGAAATTCCTAAAGAAAAGGATATATGGGTCAGCCTTGCACATGGTTGATGGAGCTCTATGATCAAAGATAAGAAACTATTTGAAATGCAAAAGTGTGTCTTTTTCTTTATATATATACATCATGGATGAGATTAATTAAAGAGAGGAATAATCTGGATTAGCAAAGTGCCAAAACTAACTACCTCTTGGATTAACAGAAAGGATTTGGTTAATTTGTACTAGTACTATTAATTAATGGTATCCATTAATCACAAACCTAGCATGTGAAGGATTTGGACTTTACAGTTTTTATAGGCTTCGTGCGCCTAAAGGTCCACACTATTATTCTTGCTTTCCTGCTGTATTCACTATATAACTTTTGCGGCCGATGTCATATTATTATTCTGCATACTTCCATATATGTCGTATCCTAATAAATTTCTCGCTTGGTGTTTTGTCATCCTTGTTTAACCGTCGTGTTATTATTATTTCTTGCTTCATGGAGTGCGTGAAAAGAGATTAATAAGAATTTACTTGACACGAGAAAACAAAATGCACCTTGTCGAGAATTACTACGTAATAGCCATTATATTTGTAGGGTGCGATATAAATTTGCCAAAAGTTAAAAATACACATGTACTCCATGAAGGTTAAGCTAAGTTTTTTGTTTTGTTAAAGAGAGGTTAAGCTAAGTCTATGGCCCTTAATTAGGAGTAACAAGGGTGGTTTATTACATAGGCTGTATGATGTAGGTCTCCTAGACTTTCGGCTACAAGGCTGTCAGATTAACGGATAACTTATAAAACTGTGTTAATTGCTATACTAACTGTATTCCTTAGGGTCGTTTGTATAACTACCCACAGTTTAAAGGTTAGTTGTAATATTATTATTTATACTAAAGTTTACTAAAGAAAAGTATTTTTAATATATAAATATAACAATAAAGTGACTATTTATACCGATAAAGGTACATCATATTTTCGAAAAATTCATGCATAATAACTGACATGACATAAGGACTTTAGATTTAGTCATGTTGAAGGTTTTGAACATTTTTGGAGATTATGCAGGTGTCATGAAAATTAGCGATAAGGTTGAGGAACTAGAAACAGGTTGAGGTGCTGTTCTACATACAAAAGGAGAAGGTGTTGGTATAGTATTGGCCAAGTGATTGTTTGAGGCTTTGGTATACTTGTTAGGTTTGGATTATAATCTAAGGTTTTGGTTAGGTTGTGGTTTGGATTTGAGATATCTGGTAAGACTTTGGTTAGGTTTGGGTGGTGATAACCGGCGTTGTATCACGGTTGAGCCAAGTAAAGTCATTTGGTGTGTTTATCAAGTTTTCTAAAATACATACGACTAACGACTAAGGACAATGTATGATGAAAATATATGAATTTATATGTGGGTCAACTAGTCAAGATATAATGTACACCAATCCATGAGATACTGTATCAGACCAGGATTATTCGATTGGGTATAAGTTTCATATCAATATTTCATGTTCCAAATGGTTTTACTGGTTTTACTACCGGTCACATTTTCACATGTTGATATGAGATCCCTGAAACCTAAAATGTCTTAATGAAAAACTAGCTCAGTAGTAGTCAGGGGCATAATTAGGGACATTATGATGGGATGTCTATCTCCCCCACTTTTAAGACCTTCCGAAATATTAGTTCAAATATAATGTTGTCTCCTCCCTTCCGAATCCTCAATTCGCCTCTGATAGTAACATGAGTATACTTTTCAAAGACTAGTTCAAAGTGCAATGTAATGTTTTCGACCAAAATTTCCCCCAACTATGAAGTATGTGCTTTTACAAACGAGAAGTTGAATCTACATGTTAAAACTATTGTATTTTTATTCAAAGTTATTTCCATGATATTGTACCTCACATAGTACTACTAGGTCTTCGTTGTCTTCGTATGAAAACTCATTATTTTTTGTTCCATTTAATTCTGTTCAAATTCATTCAGTTCATTTCATTTCTTATTTATATTTATATTTACTTAGTTATCTTCAAAGGAAACTAACAGTTTCTAACAAGAATTTTCAAATTGAGATTTAATAATAATTTTGGGGATAGGGATATTAATGAGGCTCTCTAAAGTAAACCATTTCCCTGAGTTCATGCGAGATCCATGTCCATGTAAATTGCAATCCAAATTGAAAAAACATGAGCAACTAGATACTTGCCTTTAATGGCACGCACCTCTGTTTCTTCTCATTAGAGAAAAATAAAAGAACAAATAATATACTACTAATAATAAGGTAAGGTCAAATGATTGTTCATCACGTCAAATTGATATTAAATGAAGTTGACTCTAACTTAATCATATTCGCAATAGCCTGTAATTTTGTATTAGAAAAAAACGATTAAGCTAAAAATATAAACTTGCAAAATCAAATACTCCCTGGAAAAAGAAATGTTCATATTCATTTACTTAATGTAGCAATTAGCATGAAATATGATGAGGACGCATTTAGCAACCTCAAATTTCGTACCTAAGAGCAGTTGGAGATTTGGATCTTAAGTCCTTTCTGATCAGTGTATGATTTATATCGAGTATTAAGTAGGGATCCTCAAAGATGCCGAGACTGGGGTGTTAGTAGATGGGTCCAGCCTTTCGGGGTCAAGTCAGAGTTCAAATAGTTATTCTTATCAATGATTATAAGAGTAGAAAGAGATGGTTTATAAAAGTTTGTCTAAGTTTTGACCAAGTCTATTATTTATGTGGAATAACTTCATTAGTAATTGGGCTTTGTATTCTTAACTCATGAGTGGTTTTCATGAATTCAGTTTGGTTAAGTCTAATCAACACTCAATTAACATAGTAGTTGACAGACATATGTTCATGGTTAGCCCTCGGGTTGTACTGGTGGTCATGATTGCTTCTAGTCTTCTACTGACTCATTGTATGGATGTAAGAGCTTTATGCATGTTATAGGTGGTTTTGGTCGAGTGTGCAAGGGTTAAGTAATCTTTTCATTACTAAATGCTCTCCGGACCTGGGTTCTATGTCTTATTTATGATTGGACCTTTTCGCCCCTAATTATAATAATTAAACAAACCGGGAGTTCACATATTGTTTTCTACTCATGACAAATGATTCATAATTCCCTTCCAAAAGTACTTGTATCGGGGAGTTTTATAGTATGAGACTCCATATGACCATATCACACATGAAATGATATCCTGTATTACGACATGTACTACGGTCTATGTACTATGAGAGTTATGTAGATCCAAAATGAGCAGTTTCCATTAATGACGGAGATTAGATAAATTAGCGTACTCTTAATCTGGGCATACTACTACTAGTAGTCATTTTCACACACACCATGTAACCATGTGCAGCCTGGAATCCATCCATTTAAAAACAAGCAGCACAACTGTCCTTACTCATGTCCATCATTGTAATTACCCCAAAAAACAAAGGGCATACCCTTACCCCCCAACACTATATAAACCCCAACTCTCTCCCATCATTCAATGCCCTCTCATTTTCTCATTCCAACCAACACACATCAACATTATCTCTCTCTACACAAAACACTCCTAAATTCCACAATCTTGGTCTCAAAATTTACTCCAACAAAACCAAAAATGTCTATGTCTTCTTGCAGCAAAATCCGCCACATTGTTCACCTCCGCCAGATGCTACGCCGGTGGCGCCGCAAGGCCGCAATGGCTCGTGGACCAAACGACGTGCCATCAGGACACGTGGCAGTAACCGTTGGCTCCAGTTGCAAAAGGTTTGTGATCCGCACAACGTACCTAAACCACCCCTTGTTCAAGAAACTATTGGTCCAAGCCGAGGAAGAGTATGGGTTCACCAACAACGGCCCATTGGCTATTCCGTGTGATGAGGCCCACTTTGAGGAGATTCTCCGTTATTTGAGCCGAGTCGAGTCCAAATCTGCCCGGTACATGAGCTTTGAAGACTTTCAAAGATGTTGCACTGTGGGCCTCCGGAGCAACCTGGACTTTTGGGCTGATTCAAGGCCTCTTCTGAATGGGGTTTCCAGTACTAATTCCATTTGGTGATTAATGGGCCTGGGCTTACGGGACTGAGTGAACTCGCTCGAGTTTGATTGGTTTCATTTTAATATTCTTTTTGGTGAATTTTTTCGAACATGGATTATTTTGGAACGGAGTGAGTCACTCGGTTTGACGATTTGAGTGAGGACTATTCCACGTGATGGAGATGGCTACAAAGTGGGCGAGTTACCACCGAGTCGAGTCGTCCCGAGTTCTGATCGGGTTGAGCAAGAGTACTGATGGAAATTCGCTGCGACAATTGATGGTGATGATAATGAGGTCACGTCTTTGATTTTGTAAATGATGATGAACTACTAGTAGTGAAATTCTTATTGTTTGAGTTGATGAAAATTCATTTTTTGTCGACAATTTTCAGTTGACAAAAGTTCATTTGTGAAGGAATTTTACCCGCTAATATATGTATCATTATGTATACTCATGATTTATTTTTTTGGAAATATTTTGTACTAAGCTCTTTCCGAAAATGTCAATGATTGGTTTCCTGCAGTACCAGAAAATGAAAAAGACATATTAATAAGATTAATAGTTGGCTCAAATGATCTGTATGGCCAAGGAATCTATATGTCCACTATGTAATGGAAATAATTTGTTGACAAATGTTCTGCTTGCGGCTGCTTTCAAAGTACTGAAAGTAGTGTAAATGAAGTCCCAAAATTCTTCCATGAGATTGTGAAACTATGAGTGAGATTGTGAAACTATAAGTTCATAAACTTGTATCATGTGGTTTAAAATTTTGGGACTTCATATCTTGTTCATAGACTATATTGATGTAATGTTTGCACTGTGATTATCAGTGTTGGATAGGACAACGATTAACCAACACCCTCAAAATTAAGCTCCAATAAGTTCATGATGTCACACCTTGTGTGATCATGTCATCAACCTCAGCAAGCGATCACTGATTTCCTAGTGAGGCTGCACTTGAACGGGCGTAGTTTCACGAATTTATATGCATTAAATTAGATGATTCGAATTGCCTTTGATGTAATGAGTTTTTAGGACTTTGAACAATCAGTCTATACTTTAGTGGATTGATTTATGTAGTGTAGATACTGTCTTTATGTGTTTCGTATAGATTTCTTGAACCTTTCTCCATTTCAATTAAGTTCAGTGGCCACTCTACTAGCTGATACTGTGTTGATCAAAACTATTACTGTGTGTTGTTAGCTGATACTTTTCCAATCCAAATGTGAGAGAAACCTATCCGTTTGTAAATTTTGATGCTGTAAAGAGATTATAGCATCAGTTTGTTTTGCGCGATTGTGAGCTTGTTACAGAACAGAATGTTCCTTGCAAATATTTTACATTTCAACTGTCATACTTGAACTTGTCAACTTGACTCTATACTGATTTGACTGTGATACTGTTCTCTAGATGTGCTCGAATAACTCGTATGTGGAAACTGTTTTCTGTTCTGTAGATGCCCTGTATACAAGCTCTGTGATTAGAACATCTCCAAGGACTAGGAGCTACAGAAGGGTGGTTCGCCTTACTTGTTAAGTTGAAAAGAGTTTCATGTACAATTAAGCTCAAGAACTAGCAACTTAAATGTTTGTTATTTGTTCATTTAGACATTTATCATATACTATGCTCATTTTGACGAGTACTCGTTATGATTTTATATATTCCAAATCTGTGCAGAGATACTCTCAAAGATAAGGATTACAAGTGATTTTGGATCTTATATTCCACACAAGTGAGACGGAATACATCCGTCCTACATCCAGGTTTATACCAACCTTGCCTTTGCCAATCGAGTAGGTGATTTTGGATTATAGTTTGGTCTTTCTAATAAACCGTCTCTCAGGAGACTTTCTCTTCCAACTACACTCTCCTATGAGGCTTCTGCCCATTTAGATATCCTTTTCCTAGCTCACTCATATCTATCAGGCATCGTAAATCTGCAATTCTAATCCTTAAAAAACTGTGCATGACCAACCAATATTTTGGGGCAACCAATTACCGTTTGCACTAGAACCTTGGGTTGCAACTCTCCTGATTCGAGATGTTAATTCCTCAATTCCGAGCGTCACTTATATATTTTGTTGACAAATGTTCTTGCTGCTGCTTTCAAAGTAGTTAAATGAAGTCCGAAATTTTTTCCATAAATTGATCTATGAGACTATGAGTAAGTACATAAACTATATACGTTGATCACATCACATTTTTCAACGGATGCGAATGATTTTACTTGAGGCCACATGATTCACAACTTATTCATAAAATAGGTTTTATGGAGAACTTCCCACTTCTCGGCTATGAAGCAAGAAATTTGTGAAATATCGAACTTTTATATGACCAGGTGAAAGACCAACGGAATCAAATGTACATTGCTATTGTTACTACTATAAATTTGACAGGACTAAACCAATATAAACTACGGGCAGTTTAGGGGCGAACTTGATTGTACACTGGATTTTCATTATTGCACACTGTCACATCAAGTCAATGATGCATATATGTGCATTGTCGGTGTAGTATACTTGGTTTAGCATCCATATATGTGTTTATCGGTGCACTAGACATGGCCTAGCATCTCATAAACCCTAATCAGCAGACGGCCATGTAAGTTCAGTCGGCCAATCAGGTGCATATTTCATTGAAGCCCTCAAACATTATACTTGATGAATTGTACGACTGTTGAGGAGTGGATTATGAGACTTGAGAGCTTTGGTGAAAGTTGCCGCCAGTGCTTTAAAGATGATATATGAAAATGTGGTAAAAAATATATAGTGCCGAACCTTGCATATTGATTTTCAAAAATCAAACTGAAAGATCATGTCCGGGAATTCACTCCCAATCACTAGGTAGGTGCTTTACTTTATGCTATCCCGATCAAGTCACGCAATTTTCTCTGTATATATCTTGTGAAGTTCTAGCAATTGATCATGTTACAAATTGAAAGCTTAGTTGGATGATGGACCGGTACCAATCAGCCAACATCTCCTTGCTATATCGTTCGTTCTGGACTATCCAAAACTCCAGAGTACAATCAATATTGATTCTGCTATACGGGCTTTAGTCCATAATTTTAATTTTAATCATTTCCACGAAATAACTTTCCTTCATTTCAAGACAACTTTTAGTTTGGAAATTAGATTATCCATAAAACACCACCAATTTAAATTGTTTTTGTACCTGCTTTGCTTGCATTCACTTTTCACCTTATATTGTTCAACTTTTAGGAAGTTAATTAGTGCCAGGCTGTTTCTATGTGCAGAACTTACAAATGGTTTGCACCATGCATGATGCAACCTCATCAAATCATCAAGGCCCAACAAAAAAATCCATACAAATGGTTTTTCCTCTGCCGTACAGCTAAAATGGTCTGATATGTCATATGCCCAACATACTAAATTCGCCTGATCTAATAATGTGGGACTATGTTACCTGGACTCGGCAATGAGGTACCTGAACCGTTGTGTATCCGGATCTCAGACTTCACTAATTCATGAAAGATATTCACTTTTTGGCCTAAAATGAAATGTCCTATTTGCCATAGTCATGTTGGATATCAAGTGTCTTAAGACAACTGGTATGCAAGGGGAGTTGAAGGGTCTGGGTAACATAGACCAGGGCATCCTAGACAAGTCACAAGAAAACCGCAAGCCATAGACTGACACTATCCCGATTATGACCCATTCCCTAGTGACACCAAAAGCTTCCTAATGTAAACAGAGTCCAACAAAAAGAAAAACATAATAATCATAATAAAACAGAGCCAGATATACACGCATTATAGCAGGTAAAAAAAATGCATTTATTTGGTTCCTTTAAACTGAATTATTGGATTTCATCACATTCAGGAAGGCAATGGGGATGTGTTGAAAGCAATGTCCTATTAATGATAGATCAATTTCATGACCTAAATTGCACAAAAAGACATCCATAATCAAATTTCTCAACCTGAACAACACATATGGTAGAACCTCAACAACATTTGGTAGAATTATGAAATCGCTGTCAGCCAAAACATAACCAAATTGAACTACTAGCGATGAAGAGAAAAAACCACGTACCAAATGCAGTTATTCCATAACTACTTTGGCCCCGACAGCTTTCATCTTCTCGATAATCTTTTCAGCTTCGTCCTTTGGCACTCCCTTCTTAATAACCGCAGGCACCTTCTCCACCAACTCCTTGGCTTCCTTCAACCCCAGTTCAGTAAAACTCCGAATCTCTTTAATCACCTTAAGCTTAGAAGCAGCCTCAAATGACTCCATCTTCAGCTCAAATGCCGTCTTCTCTGGTCTCGCTTCCTCCTTAGCTGCCGTTGCTCCAGCAGCTACAGGGACTCCCACAGCCCCTGGCTTCATGACCCCGATTACCGGTGGTTCCTTCATACTCAACTTCTGCATCATAATAGATCCAAGCTGAGAAGCTTCTACTAGAGTGAGGCTAGATATTTCATCAACGAGCCTCCACACCCGTTCAGTGGGAGGACTGCGGTGCTCAGTTGGATCGAAATTTGCAGGATCGTAGTCAGCTGGGAGCCTTCTTTGGTCAATCTCTACTTCTTCATCCTCTGAGTCCAACTGTCTAGCAGGTTGACCAAAGTGTCTATAGAATCCAGTTGATTTAACCAAGCAAGACCGAGTAAGCGGAGAGTACAATCCACATATCAACCGAGGCCTAACTCTAGTAATCAAACTCATCTCCAACTAGTGTGTATATTAGCTCAAAATCAATTTTATACCATTAGAGTTCACCCTGTAAAATCCACAGATATAAACTCAGTTTAAAAAAATTATCAGGTGATACCTTGAACAATACAACGAAATTATCAATTGAACTAAGAACATAATTTCCCCAAATTCTAAAATACTGGATGAAATGATAAAATCACTTTACGAAACTAGATGTTTCAGATAAACAAATTAAATCAACAATAGAAATAGATACAACTCTAGTCTGAATCTACTGGATAAGTTAATGACTTGCATATCGAACTGAAAGCAAGGCCATATGTAATGCATAATCAATGAAGAAACCAGGAAGAAAAATGAAAAGGAGAAAAACCTGTAAATTAATCAATCCAGAAGCGAATCGACCGGATAAAAGCTGGAGATCGACGGAGGAGGAGGAGACTATGGCGGAGGAGATGAATCGAGAATTAGGTTTTACAGTAGGGTTTTTGAGAATGTGAAAATAATACAGATCACAGAGAGTTATCGATTTGCTTATTGAGATGGATTAGTTTTTTGATTTTATTTATTTATGATATTATGATTAATATGAGGTCAAAGAAATTTTACAAAAGTAAATATTTTACAAGTCAAAAGACCGTAGAGAGGGAAAGTAATATTTATATATAATTTAGAAATAATTTATAATTAAAGTTTTGAAAACAAAAGTCGACTTGATAGGATTAAAATGGAAAAGAGGAGCATATTCATATTAGGTCGATGTGAGATTCTTTTATAGTTCTTCTAAGTTTGTAGGATGACTTTTAAAATGCTTCAATATGGTACACGAGATCCGGGGACCAAGACGCTAGGAGATGTATGCTCAGGAGGAGGAGGGGGTTAGTACAGAGTTGGGTGGATTTGGTGTTATATAATTATACTACTAAATTGTATATGTGTATCTTAAATATGCAGTTAATATGGCAAGTAATATAGTTATGTGAAGGATAATGGTCAGTGAAGGACGGTGGCCGAAAAATCTACCACGATTGCTACTTGTATATTTCTAAAGAGATTTCTACATAATAACAGTACAATGGTCAATATTGATTGTGTTTCTTAGAGCTTAAGGTGTCTTTATATATGACTCTTAACCCGTACTATGACCTATCATCTAGTGACAAGTGTCATTTTACAAATTAGTACAAGATAGTGACTTATTTTGTGAGACTTAGTTAAATATATATTAGTTGTCCTGAGCACCTTGGGACTCTCTCCTCCGTAGCTCCTTGGTTACTTCAGAGTCTTCTTATAGACCATCTGTTGTAGTAACTATCTTCTGGTCGTAGTGTATGTTCGGGGATAGCCACGAACTTTTAGCCTGACGTAGGATTTTTTTATAGTCCCTAGACTTAGGCACTTGCTCCATTATTCCACATCGTTATAGTTCGTCTTGATTCGTACTAGAGCGCTCTTGGCATATTTCTACATTATCAAGTAATATAATACTCACTTGCCGAAGCCATGATGGTAAGTAGACTTTACTAATTGGAGGTTGTAAGATTGTAAGCTAAACTATTCAAGTACGGAGAGTATGAATGTCATCAATGACTTTCATTGCTTACCATTATTATGAGGAGGTGTCAATATCCTCTACAGATTGCGGCACACAAGTTGGTTGATGTCCATGGGTTTATAATGGGCTTGACCCAATATCTTAATGGGCTGGACCCTAAGATTCATGGACCAACCCTAGTATTGAGTCCGTTGGCCATCCATCTGACTCGAGGGCTCAATATGGAATTTGACCATCAAACCAGGCATGCATGACATAAGGACAAACCAAGGTTGGCTGGGCTGAACGTCTTGGCGTGGCCGTCTTTTGAGACGGTTGGCTGATTCTCAAGATTACCAACGGACTCTGACCGCCAACTGACTTGTAAGACTGCCTATGAAGCTAGGTCCTTCAAGACTCTCAACTGAGTCTCAAGACCGCCAACTCAATTTCAAGACAACCGACTGACTTTCAAGATTGTCTCTAGGACTAAGTCCTTCAAGACTGCCAACTGACTTTCAAGACGGCCGATTAACTTTGAAGACTGCTTATGGGAGTTAACTCTTTGAAAATTATCGACCGACTTTCAAGACAACCAACTGACTTTCCTAAGTTCGGAGCCTTAATTCATTGCAGAATGCCTTTAATTTCTTAGAACATATTTTGACATCTTTATTTTTATGCGAGAAGAATTTTTTTTGATGTAATTCAGATCAGTTCATTTCAACTAAAGATTCATTAAAGTTGGTTAAATTTAAATATACTTAGTTAATAAATGAAGCAGGCCCATTCTCATCAGTCTACCCATAACTGCAGTATAACTCTACTGCTAATGGACTCTAATCGGCCACACTAGTGACTAGTGAACAATGATAAACAGTCGAAAAATTATCAACAGTTTTTATATTTTCACAAGAAAAAAGGATTTTACAGTGGTACATTTTTGTAAAAAAATCTAATAGGAGAAGTATTAGAAGTTCATAATTTGTTTTTCGATTCAATAAAAGTCACTCAATTGGAAAATCTGCATGAGGAATATAGGTACCCATCCACCCACATAGTATCTTTTTATTATCTACTTCTTCTATCTATCTTTTGTAAGACCAACATCAAAGATGGTGATGTAGCATGTATGCTAGTGTCAATTATAAGTTAATTAACACGGACGACCACTAGTGACAATTAAACTAACTTCGGAATCGGATTGTCTGATAACAATGTGTCATGGCATGGGTACGATTCATTTTCATTTCTAATTAGTCTCCGACATCGAAGTATCAAACCATAATGACTACTTGCGTGTTAAGTTATATAGGCTTCCACAATAGAGATTTATGATAATAATGGAAAGCATCTTTCTAATTGATTTTCAAGATTTAAACGACATATATAAGTCACTTTTAAAATTTGTAGTAACGTGTAACAAGGGACATGCATGGATCATATCAACTCCTTTTTTTTTTTTTAGAAAAAAAAAAAAAAAAAAAGAAACACTTTTTAATTTTACATGGGGTTGAAAATTTTGGCCCTTTAGATTTACTAACAAATAAATTTGTACAGATTGAATTTTATTGATATTGAGCAAATTTATTTGTCTACACTCCCATAATGAAATTCTAAGTAGGCTTGAAATTATTTTCATTTACATAATTAATTCAGTGATAATATGATAGTTCAAGATAATCTTATCCCATATATATAAAAGTTTTTTAGGTTGAGGTTAGCGTAATTAATTAATTTTATAACATGTACTTACTAGTGTAAGTACGTAGTTAGGGATGTAAATTAAATTAGAATATATTGTTTGAGCTTGTTACATTGCCGACAAAATTAAGCGTTTCTAAGTCTAACCCGTGTAGATGGTGTTATCGACGAGAACGCGACGATTGACACCCCGTTGCCCCCACTTATTAAAATCGTAATTAAAACCCGTGAAATATTTCTTTAACTACAACATCTACCTAATAATTAAAAAAAAAAAGAAGATTATATGCCATGATGATTTAATTTCGATATATATAGTAGTTCTTGTACTTTATCTCATCTCGCTCAACATCCACAGTTATGAACCGTACGTCAATGGTTGTGGTTGGTGGATCAAGGTTCAAGAACACACTTCACTAATTTTCTCTTTATTTTTCATTTAAAAAAATAAATATTGGCTAAATATAATGCGTTAATCATATGTTTTCACATCGTGTTTGCGGATTACGAATTTCACTAGCTTAATGGACAATAGCAATCATGGGGAATAGTTCCATCTTCTGCTTTTAAGATACACCACTCATTAATTAAACGGAGGAGAATAAGTTATCAAAAAAATTGTATTATGTGGAATATTTCATTTAAATACTTCATAAGATAAAGATCAGATAGGTTATGTAATTTTTATTTGAAAATAAAATAGTTTCATTTCACTTCAAAACAGTTAATAAATTAATAAATTCAGTTCATTTCATTTCAGTTTATATTTACTTATTAATTTTATTGAAAGTCGGCTCAAATCCATTCAGTTTAATAAATTCAGTTTGATTCAAATTTTATCGAATGAAAATAACATGACCGTAATCCCTACTTACTATATCTCTTATAAATAATATCTAAAATGTATAGGATTGCGAAGTATATATGATGAAGTCAAGGTGATCTGATGACTGATGGTAAGGATGCTGGAGTAGTGAGGATAGATCGTGAGTACGAACTCCGACATAGACATAAGGTTAATATAGGGTATTTTTAGTTATAAGGTGGTAAAGGAATAGCCTATAAATAGGAGTACAAAATTAGTATTGATAAGAGAATAGATATGTTGTAACAATAGTTAGGTAGGATATTAATGATCACTATCTTTGTTGAAAACATACCATATTAATACATATAAAAGTATGATAACTTTATCACCTCAACAATGTCTTAATATGTTATTGACCCAATTTCTATATGGTATCACAAACTAAGGTTGATGATAGATGATAATTTCGACTTGTCCAATGATGACATTTACGATTTCGTGTAGAGCCGACTAATCGCGGCCTACTCGTGAGGGGCGTGTTAGAATATCCCACATCATTTGTGAGAAACAATATTAACACATACTCCTTATCACCTTAATAAGGATTTTTAAGGTGTTATTGGCACAACTTCAATATAGAATTGGTAAATTTGCGTTAAAAAAAAAAGTATATATGTAACGCTCCGGACCACTAGTCAGCCGAAGGCCCGACCCTTTTTGATCCAGCCCGATTACTCTTAGGCCGTTCTCCAGGATGATAAGCTTGCCTTACCGTGTTCAAATCCGCACACTTTTGTCCGCGCATAGGAATCTTTTCAATATTTCATTTATCATATAATTGCTCCAGAATCACATTTAACTGTCTTTAACCATGAAACTCTGTCACGTTACAATAAATATAGGGTGATGCATGCATGTTAGCAATATGTCCTTCGTTCGATAAAATATACAATATCCTCCTAGTACACCTTAATCACTTCTAATTTTATTTCTTTATTTATTTAAAAACCTTACGGTAGTTAAAGATTTCATTTCACATTGATGGATATCATATCACATAGACGTTCGCCATTCCTAAGCATTTGGTAAATGAGGACAAAAAATATGTTAGAATAAAGTTAAGGCACGCCTGAAGTTTATGATGGAAAGAAGACTCTGAAAATAATTGAGCAACCTCGACGGCAATTTGTCGAAGAGGTTTGCTTAAAAGTACCAATCTGATTGAAAAATATCATGAAAGTGTTGTGAATAAAAACAAAAGCTAAAAATAAAATTAGTGAGTCCATCAATCATCATCACCACTAATCATCACCCTAATAACCTATAGAGAACAAAACCAATGAACCGTGCATAAGTGTTGAACATTTATTGGACCGCCATTATCATTACAGCACTGACACGGATACGGACATGAATACGCCGATACATCAAAATTCAAAAATTCAAAAAAGTAAGATACGGATACGTAACTGATATGTCTAATTTTTAATATATTTAGTATGTATATTATTTTAATTTTTAAAATTTCTAGTTATTCTAATTCTAATGAATACTAAAGAACCAAATAAAAAAGTAAATAACTAAATATTAATTAGTTATCCATCACAAACCATGCCAAATGCTCAACAACATACAAGAACGAAGCTAGTCTGAGACACGGCCTGGATTTAATTTAATTTAAAAAAAAGTTAGAAAACATGGATAAAGGGAAGGGATACGTATCGAAATGAATATTTAGTTATTTTTTAGTATCGGATACGTATCGAAATGAATATTTAGTTATTTTTTAGTGTCGTTGACTCCTAGTAATATTACATCTAACGTCATCTTATTTTCATTTAAAAAAAAAAAAACAAGAACATAGAAAAGGAGAAGAAAAATGGAAGTTGAGTTTAGTTCAACACAATGTGAACTGCCTTAACTATATACTAGAAACTGCGCCACAGGTTACGCAAGTGTAATATTGTAAAACATTGTAGTTTTGTTAAATAATGTATTAAAATGAATGGAGTAAATATATAATATTCACATAATAATTTCAAACGTAACCAACAAAATAATAATTAATTGAGTAATTGAACTTAACATAAATGATGTTTATAAATGTATATAGTTTTTATAGTTATGCAATGAATAGTTTTGAATGGAACAATATTATACGTACGAAAAGTATTCTTCTGATGAGTTAAAAACCATCCGATACATCTGTAGGTTTTGGAACATTCAACTTCGAAATTTGAAATACAGCTTTCGCATGTTAATTGGTGTTCTTCGTCAGTTGAATATATTGTCATGTGCGTCATTATCTCTTGCCATTTAAGAATAATGTAAGGTTAAAATAAAATGACCCTCGAAAAAGTCAACAAAATCAAATGTTACATTTATTATTGCACGGAGAAAGTATGTCTTTTTTCAGAAGAACATATCATGATTATTTTTAAATTAAGTATAGTACGACCATAAAACTTTATGTTAAATAAAGATATAAGAAGATAATAAATAAAAAAGAAAAAAATTACGTCAATAAGATTTGTACCCAACACTTCAACCAAAATAATGATACAAATAATAGAGAAAAATCACGCCAATAAGATTCGAACCAAACACATTCGATAAAAATAATAATACAAATAATGGAGAAAAATCACGTCAATAATATTCGAACCCTACATCATTTAATTAAATAATGACACATGTACGCATCCTATACGCACCAGATTGAAATTGAATAAGTAAGATCAACGGATTAAAATTGATTGGTACGCCAATCAATTGGGTAAATCAATCATGTTATTATATTACTTTAATATTTTTTAAATTATACATAGATTAAATTAAATTTAAAATTAATTCGTTTAAACTGAATTGAACATAAGTGAACATAATCGAATGAAGTTGGGAATTTATTTGTATTATAAAAATACAACTAAATATGAACTAAACAAGTTTGAACAGAATTCAACTAAATTGAACATAACTGAAATTAATGAGTTTTCACTTTTCAGACGGAAATGACAGAGTCTAAGATTAGTAGCAGTGAAGAAAGATGTTCCTTAATACATTTGTATAGTGTCGTAAAGGACATGGGAATTGTGGGATTGTGGGAAAATTCTTTTTAAACGGCAAATATCACAACTACTCCTACACTAATGCTATACAAATTTCTTAAACAACCTTATTTCTCCACACTTAAACCAACCTTATAACTCCGCCACCGCCGAATATAACCCGACACCTCTCCTTCCCTATCTCAACTCCTTACCGCTGCACCACCACCTTATGAATGAATTCCAATGATTGATTCCTTCTAAATTTTAGTAGCTTATCCACTTGAACTTTATAGTTTGAGTGGATAAACATCAAGCCAAATTAGCCAGGACACATTTTACTACAAACTCATCCTCACATATTTAATTTTCTACTACTTACTCCGTCCCATAACAAATGTTACACTTTGTTTTGTTGACTTTTCGAGGGTCAGTTTGACCTTAAATTATCCTCAAATCATATGATAAAAATAATTAAAAATATTATATTATAAAACTAGAATGTTTATATTTTCATTATATAAAGTTCTTAATTACTTTTCTTGTATAATTTGGGATTAATACGAGGTCAAATTGGCCCTAAAAAAGTCTAACAAAATAAAGTGTAACAATGTAGGTAGTACTAGTTTGTACACCTAGTTTAGTGAATCACAGTGGTATAAAATTCATTAAACATACAAGTTGATCAAATTATAACCCACACGTCAGTTTTTTGCCCCGAATAGAGAATCCGTTTAGTGTTTCATCTTACATCCATCAGTTCCTCTTCTGGAAATTGTGATAACAACAATTATTATTTAGTCTAATCACTTACTAACGGATTACAGTAATTACGGATAGCTACACCTACGTAATCATGCATCCATTATTAATTCTTCCTTGAATTTGGTTGCCAAAGTCGCTTTTCGACCTTTTAGACTCTACGATCGATCACACACGTTGTATGCCACTTTGAAGTGCTAGTTAAGTAAAAAGTTCCAACATTTTAATTTGGTGAGTACCACACACTTCGTATTGTCACTTTGAAGGGCTAGTTAAGTACTCCACTGACACAATTTTTTACACTACTAAACCATCTTATGCCGGAGTTATAAAGGTGACCAAGTGGTAAGGGTGCAGGAGTAGCAAGAAAAAGTCAGGGCTCGAAATCTGACGGAGACATAAAGTGATTTAGCTAACTTTTAAAATGTGTGAAAAAAGTTAAAACATCTTATATTATAGAATGGAGGTAGTATATGTCCTGAAACCCGAACATGGGGTTTAACCGGAAAAAAATCTCGGACGGGTTAACCTGGGTCAACTCGGAAGGTTGACCCGGATGACGTCATAAATAATTAAATATATAAAATTATATATAATCATATTTAAATTAAAAATAAATGTAATATATTCTTTAAATAAATTATCACACATATTTATCTTCAAAAAATATTTATAATTCATTAAAAAAAATCATAAACAGTAAAGTAGAATGCATAATATAACAAGAGTTCAAATAAACAAACTTTATTAATCTAGACAAATAACACAAGTTCAAACAAAATTGAAACTACAATTTTTTATTTTTTGAATTGACTCCGGCAAAATCTCGGAAAAGTCTCGGGTTTCCAGATTTTCCCGAGATTTCTCCGCCTGTCCTGTAAAAACTTCGGAGACCGGGTTAACTCGACGGGTTTTAAAACACAAAAGTACTGATCTGGTTTTGTATCCTTGCTTTGGGTTCTTGGTGAACTTCATGTGCAAATTTTTTATTTTGAAACTGCAAATATTACAACTACTCTATACTACTACTAGTATATAAAACATCATATACCACCATATATCTCCACTCCGAAATTGCTTATGTCTCTGTTGGAGATCGAACCATGCATCTCTCCTTCACTATCCTAACTCCCTTCCGCTAGTCCACCTTATAACTCCGACATTTTGATGCAACAATAGTTGTGGCGGTAGATCATCCATATTTGTACCACAGACCCATTTTACTGTAGTTTGATCATTACAAGATACAGTATATATAGTTGAAAAACATAAAAACTTTTACTCGACAATATTAATACTGTAATAATCACACCATCAGTTACAGTAGTGCTAATTATACCGAGATTAATTTTCTCCATCAAAAACCTTAAATGGCACATTTTATTGTGTACCGAGGTACTTCTATGTAATTCACCTTATGACAAGATTTATTGCCGTTGAATTAAAATTAGAACATAAATTAAATAAAAAAAGAAAACTGAATTTCGCATGTACAGTTAATTTGTCCAGCTCATGATTTGAATGTGGCGGCCGGCGGGTATGAGATGACGGTGGTCCAAACTCCAACGGGTCTTCTCCAAAAGGACCAAAAGTAACTTCTTTTCTCATGTCTTCTTCCCACCTCGTTTTATTACCCATCTCTGTTTGGTAGCGATTCAAGAAATTTTGATCATAACGTTGAGGCTTAATTAGATAGCTTTCATCATATCCTAAAAAAGCCTCATCTAAATTAAATCTCCGATGGTTTTTACTTTTGAGATTTAATTGTAGTTTTCTTTTTGTCACATATTACAATCCTTCTAAATATTTCTAAATGTAATTCATTTTCTTTTGTGGATCTCATATTTGGGGCTTAAATTGGGGATACTAATTAGTATCCCATTTATAATCCCCATTGGAGACTATTTAGAACTTAATTGCGGATTTCAATTCAAATTAAACCCATTTTTGTAGCCTTCATAAGAGATACTCTTAGACTCTAAAGAATTCACTTGAATAGAAAAACAGTTCGGTCAGATTAAACCATTAAAGCTCTGATGTGAAATACTTAAACTTTCATAAAATTTATGGTTTAAAATGTGATACATCCCTTATCATCATCATTATTATAACGCCGTAGAATTTAATAGAGTTTAAGAGGATTGGGAACGGTACTAATACCAACCATTTGTACTTTTTTTTTTGGGAATCCATGCAGAATAACTCCAAAGTTAAGTAAAGAGTGTGAATTAGTTATTGTACTGGTCTGTGAGGTCAGCATATACCTCGGAGAGCAGCCATGAATAACTGCAACGACGGTTGAAAGAATCGTAACTTCGACTGATTATTGATTGAGATGTTACAATTATAATGCATAATTCACGTACTTAATAAAATGTAAGTTTTTGTTATGAACCCATTGTTGTTATTAATAATCTAATGAATAGCTAGGCCTTGATTTCCTCAACAGCTCCGATTTACTATTTAATATAACACTCATTTACACGCACTTTGTACTAATTTGCAACATGACTTGATAATTTTGTATGTGTGGCTAATCAATCGTACATAGTTGGATTCAAATTTACTATTTAATTTTGTTACTCCTATGCACTCATTTACACGCATTTCGTATTAATTTGCAACATGAATTAATTATTTCTATGTGTGGCTAATCAATCGTACATAGTTTTTTTTTTGTTGTTTTTTTTTGTTGTTGATAAAGTAGTTATTTTAATTCATTCAGCTAAAAACTGTACAAGGCTTGTTTCGGGGCCATTCCCACAGGTCGGGAGGTCTCCCAAGATAGATCAAACAAAACATAATTCTGAAGCCAAGCCGACAAAACGTCCTATATACAGTTGGTGATTACTGAGTCTTGTACACTGGATGTCGATCTAACTACTTCATCTCGAAATCTACCGCTTTCAATCTTCGACAAGTAATATGCAGCTGTATTTACTTCTCGATAGATGCTATGAAGGTAGAGCGCCCCAAAATGTGATTTTAACTCCAAGATATCAAGCACCAAGTTCCATCTGGCCTTGGAGGTGCCAGCTTCCTACAAAGAATGTCAATAGCATATTGAGAATCAATGCGAATAATAATTTTATCAATATGTAAATTCTTTGGTGCTAACAAACTAGATCTAATTGTCCTAAGTTCTGCTGCATAGTTGGATTCATACCTACTCAATTTTATAATTTACAATAATAAGTTAATAACCAAAATGGAATTATACTCCCTTCCATCTAATTAAAATTACTCGATATTTTTCAACAACTTTAATTTTGACCATAAATTAATTTTTAAACTATAAATTTATAATAATAATAATAATAATAAATATATTATAAAATATTGACTTCAAATATATTATAGTTTTGAGTGTAATTTATTATTATTAAAGTAGAAAATTTTTGACTAAAAAAAGTTAAATCCGGTAATTTAAATACATTAATAATTGATTATAATATAATTAATTTCCCCGAAATTGATGGTATGTATGAAATTTAAAAAGGTTGTTGATTTTGGAGGTCTACAATGTCAGAGGAGGCTTCCCTTTTTAGGCGACACCTAGTACCGACTACGATTTCCATTTCTCCATTACCTTCCCTGATCCCTCTCCTCCCAGTCTCTCTCTCTGTAAATACTTCATAAACCAAAACAAACAATCACAAAATAGTGCCATAATTCCTTACCAAAACCATTTCATCTCATTAAATTCTTCTCTTCATTAAAACTCCCCTGCATTGTTTATGGTGAGCAACTAAACCATCTTACCTTATTCAGCTTCGTTATATGTGTGAATTTTGGATGCTTCCTTCACTGGTTGGTTGATAGTCACTTTCCGATTGATTTTCAGCCTTTTGGTAACTGTTTCATCATTCGATTCTGTTCAGAAAAGAATCATCTCTTATCTCTGCTCATTTTAGGTAGTAGTAGCAGTTATGGTGTTTGATTCAAGTCCTCACTGAATGAATGTCCAAGCATCATTTCCGAAAATTGCAGTTTCTCATTAACTGTTTTGAGTATTCAATTTTGCTCTGGCTGCTAGTCTGTTACTGTAAGTGTGAATGGTGATTCATGATTGAAGCTAGTTGAGTGAGCTAGGGTTTATTTATCCCTCCGGTTGGTTGTTCTTCCAACGGATCCGCTCAAATCATGGTCGGATCCGGAGAAGTTTTTCGGCAACTTTGAGTATTCAATTTTGTGTGTGAATGATGATGGAAGCTTGTTGAAGACAAATAGACAATGGTGATTCAATGTCAGTAAAAAAGAAAAATAAAAAAGGCCAGCTAAGAGCGATTCTGTAGAATAAAAAGAGTGTTTAGATTTATATTTTATTTAATTCGGTGTTTGTTGGATTATGAAAATGTCTCAATCGTGCCATATTTTTATATTGTCTTTTGCTTGGCAATCGTTTTCTTCATCCTCACTGGCATTTTGTTGAATCATCTGTAAAAATTTAATGAGTTTTTGTATTCTACGAGTGGGGGGAGATTTGTTTTGATTGCCTCGTGTGTTTACATCCACCTCTCCAATTATCTGTACACGCGGATTCTGGTTATTTGTCTTTGTTGGGCTAAGAACCTTTCTTTCTCTCAACTAGGAATAAGAAAATGCTAAATTACTACTTAATGCCTCAGAAATGTTAAACAAGGTTACAATTATTGAACTCAAATGCAATTATGTGTTAATTTTTCATGGAATTATAGTACTACTATATATTCTCTACTTAGTATTCACTCAGTTCTTAAACCATCAGGTGGTACAGGTTCTCATGTCTGCTGGCTGTAAAGAGGAGTTGAGTCTGTCGGTATACCGGAGCTGAACAAGTAAAATTACAGTCAGACTGGAGATTCTTTCGGCAGGTAAATTAAGTTGATTCAGTTAAGTAGTTATGTTTCTTTTATTAGAGATGTGCACATTTCTACTGTTGCAAAGTTATTTGAGCATTAATGGAGTACTATAAATTCCAGCATAGCAGTTGCTAGTAGGACCTATCTATTACTAGTACAGAACAAGTGAACATGCGTACTGTTCATGAAAGCTTGCATAATTTCTTGTCTAATTTCCTAGGAAGAATCTTAATTTGGGTGTACGTCTCTAATGAATGCATACTGTACCGAATTGCATACCAGAAACCAGTTACTCTTACTCCAAATAACTTTTTTCAAACTTCAACTACTACTGTTTAAAAAAAAAAAAATAAAATTTCCACTACTATGTTGCGATAGCATTGTAGTTTGGCCTGTAAGTGTACGATTGGATATCAGATGCGTCACTGAATGAGTGTCTGGGTCTTTTATTCGTTCTCACATCTCTAGCCCTGCTCACTCTGGTTTTCTTTCAACTTCGTGAGCTAAATTTATTTAGTACCCAGGTTCCACATTTACTAGTTTCCGGAACTGTTGCACGTCACTGTTTTTTTATGTTTGAAATGGCCTTCTTCTGTTTTATTTAAGTCCTCAGTGATTTGTGAAATTACCCTGAGAATTAATCTACAAGGACTAGTTCATCTTGGTTAACTGTTATTTTCTTGTCCGGAAAATATCGAAGGCTTTTTCTTCTTCTTCTTCTTCGTTTTTTTTCTTTCTTTTTCTTCTCTTTCTTCTGCCTACTCTGTTAAACTTATTTTGCATGATCAAAGTCAAAGCCCGTTGAAGGTAGCAGTGATTGTCAGTAGTTGCATTTGGATGATAGTTACACTCTGAAGGCTAGTTAAAAACAGTTCTGTAGTACAATAAAGATGGTTGAACTATTTTTCATATCCACCTTTGATGCTAAGAGCATTCACAACAGCTTCCCTAAAATGAGTTTTTTGCTTAAATATTGGCAAAACTATCAAAATATGTGTAAAAGCTTAACAAATCAGATTCCCTAAAACTTGTATATGGACCACCAAAAAAAAATAGGGAACACTCTTCGCATGCTTAAACTTTTGTATGCCTAAAAACTTTTTTAGTGCATTAATCATTAATTTATATACTATATTTAGAATATGTGGTTATTAAAATTATTATATATATATATATATATATATATATATATATATCAACTAAAGGTAATCTGGTTGATAAATAAGTACTTAAAATATTATAGAGAATGAGTTTAAAACGGTTTTAGATAAGTTTATAGGGAAACTGTTGTGAATGCTCTAATATCCTTACTAGAATATTTTTATCATCCAACATATTTCGTTCCATATCCACCTTTGGTACTAATATGTGAGGGCAGATTTTATTTGATGTTTTCTTATGCTTTTATATCTTTACCTCTCCAATTATGCCTTTGGTACTGATTTGATAAACTGGTAAAGTTTGATATAAGCAATCTTCTACTAGAGCTTTTGACCTTGATGATTGTCCTCTGTTTTTATATCCACCTTTTCATTTATGTCTTTGGTAGTAAATTGATAATATGGCTTGAAAATTTTCAGTTTTAATATATCTTATGTTGGACTTTTGACTGATGATAATCTCATTTTCTTTTAAAGCCCCCCTTTCCATTTATGACTTTGGTACTACTTTGATAATATGGCTATAAAAAATTATAATATTTGCAATCTGCTATTGGAGACTTGATGATCATCTCATGTATCTATATCAATCTCCCCAGTTATGTCTTTGTCACTAATTTGATGATCTAGAGTTCTAGACAGAGAGATTCATGTCAGTCTAAAATCCTACTCAATTGAGATAAATGCTAAAACTGTTGATAAATCATTCCACCTTTCAGGTAAACATACTTGTTACTTTCTAGTCATTTATGTTTAAAGCTTCTGCTGATTCAGATTCTCATCTCTGCTGCTCCTCAAGAGATTGAGGTCATATTTGATTTCATCTGCATCACAAAAGCAGAATAAGTTTACACCCTCATGATATTATAGTTTACACAAGGTACGGTCTTTTTGATCAGGTACATGTAAACTTCAATTGCTATGCATTTCAGTCTGTCCTATATCCTGCTAGAGAAGTACTCCCTCCGCCCCAGAGGTGTCACATTTGCTTTTGGGCATGGAGATGATTGTTATATCGATTTCTGAAGGGGGGAAAAAGAAAAAAGAAGAAGAAAAGAAATTGAATATATAAATTTTTGACAGTATTAATGGTTTTTATTTCATTTTCTTACTATGCATAATGCCAATTTTCAAATTGTAATAGAAAATGTTGTGTTTGGACCGTTGCCTGTGTTTTGGTGTCTGTTACCATTCATGAAAAATGAGATGTATTTCTTGTTTACGGCACATTAAACTGGTTTATTTTCTGTGGTCTATTCTCTATTCACAGCTTGTAATGGATAAAAGGAGTTGGCCGTGGAAGAAAAAGTCATCTGATAAGCAAACAGTGGAGAAAGAATCTGCTTCAGACTCTTGTACATCTGTTTCAGAAATAGGTGCAACTCAAGCTGACAAGGTTTGTTACTAAATAACACTGCTCTTGAAGTATGAACTATTGTACTTTGCCACATTTTGCCTGATGACGCTTTTCTGAGAATTCAATAGATTTCTAAGGATAAGATCAAGATTGCTCGGTCTGGAAGTTTAGTGATAAAAGCTTTGTGTATTTTAAAAGTGTCCGTTCCTCTCCCATTTATTTCGTTTGATTGATCATTAGAGCTCCATAGCATTCTGAGCTATATTTCGGTTTCTTCTAAGCAGCAGTCATGCTCATGCATCTATATTACTGTTTCATACAGTCCTACTAAGACTCTGCATGGTATTTCTAAAGGATTCTCTAGCATGTTTCTAAAAACTTTTTAAACTTCCCCCTGTCTGTCCATAGCAAAGCATCCCATTTGATTATATTGACTTTTTTCCAGAGTTCGTTTGACCACTAATTAATCCTAACTTACCAGAAGAAGAATCGAGAAAATTATGTTATGAATACAATCTATATTCTTTCATAATTTTAAATTGCCTTAGCTATCAATTTTGTCGATTAGGGTCTGAGATTGCAGTCCAATTGTAAAATCTTTGAATTACAGTATCTCCTGTGCAGCTTGAGAACTGATTCTATGAATTTTTATTGCCACTACCCAGTCTGTACTTTTGATTATCATCCATTCTTACTTATCCTTGAACACATCACTTTAGGTATGTGTAAAAATTAGGGATAATTAATAACCTTGAGAGTTTGTATTGCTTTGTGAAACAGGAAAAAGAGGATAAGAACAGGAAACCTAAGTATGTTCAAATTCCAGTTGAGTCTTATACACATCTAATTGGGTTGGAGGATCATGTGAAGGCCAGTGAAGAAAATGCGAAGACATTAGAGGATAAAGTGAACGAGCTGAATGAAAAATTGTCGGAGGCCCATTCTGAATTGACTAACAAAGAAATCTTGGTGAAACAACATGCAAAAGTTGCTGAAGAAGCTGTCTCAGGTTGTTTCTATTTGTTTATCTTATTTATGTCTGTTTCTTAATAGAAATGAAATATAAAAGTAAAACATACTTATCCGAACTCATTGCACAGGTTGGGAAGAGGCTGAGGCGGAAGCCGCAACATTGAAAAATAATCTGGAATCTGTCACACTGCTAAAGCATACTGCTGAAGATAGAGCATCCCATTTGGATGGTGCTCTTAAAGAATGCATGCGGCAAATACGGAATTTGAAGGAAGAGCATGATAAAAATTTGCAAGAATTAGTTGTGAACAAAACAAAGCAGTTTGACAAGATGAAACTCGAGCTAGAAGCAAATATTGCTAATCTGGACCGAGAATTACTTACTTCTGCCGCGGAAAATGCCGCACTGTCAAGATCTTTAAATGAACGTTCTAACATGCTGATCAAACTAAGTCAGGAGAAATCACAAGCTGAAGCTGAGATAGAACTCCTGAAGAGCAACATTCAGTCCTGTGAGAAAGAAGTAAGTTCACTCAAGTATGAACTTCATATTGCTTGGAAAGAGGCGGATATTAGGAATGAGGAAAAGAACATGAGCATGCGGTCTGCAGAAGCAGCAAACAAGCAGCATCTTGAAGGAGTAAAGAAAATTGCTAAGCTTGAAGCAGAGTGTCAAAGATTAAGAGGTCTTGTTAAGAAGAAATTGCCTGGTCCTGCTGCACTAGCACAGATGAAGGTAGAAGTTGGGAACTTGGGACACAATTATGGGGAACCTCGTTTAAGAAGGTCTCCAGGTACTCCTCCACATTTGTCCCAGCTGCCTGACCTTTTACTTGAGAATGCACAAAAGTGTCTGAAAGAGAATGAGGCGCTTACGGAACGCTTACTGGAAGCAGAGGAAGAAATGAAAATGTTGAAAGAAGCACTGACAATGCGTAACAGTGAATTGCAAACATCAAGGAGTACATACGCACAGATGGCTAGCAAGGTTCAAGGTTTAGAAGCACAGTTGCAATCTCGCGGAGACCAGAAAGGTTTATTCAGTGAGAAAGGTAATTATCCACCAAGTGTTACCAGCCTGTCAGAAGGAAATGATGATAATTTAAGCTGCGCTGGTTCATGCGCTACAGGATTTATCTCTGAGTTATCCCGTTTCAAGAAAGAAAATAACATTGGGAGTCCACACAAGTCTGAGAAGAGTCACCCGGACCTTATGGATGATTTCCTGGAGATGGAGAAGTTAGCACATGAGTCAAATGGAATGAATGACACGGTTTCAAGTTCAGGATCTGAACTAGTAAAGAGCGAACCGTCACGCGAAGTCATTACGAGCACAGGTGTCCAGGCTGACATGGAAAATAGTCCAGAACTTCAGGAGTCTTCTAACAGTGGCACAGGTGTCTCAACTCCTCGAAAACAAGCAGAACAATGTATCTTTCAGAAACTCCAGACGGAAGTATCGAAGGCACTTGATTCAATGAATAAAGAGAAAGACACTGAGAAAGCATTAGCCGATATTCAACATATTATGCAGGTTATGCATGATATTTTGGAGCCCCAGCTGGTGAATGGAGCTGTTGAGGCATCCCAGTCACATGGAAGTAATCGTGACACTCATCCTGAAGATTGCAATATAACAGCTACTGCAGAGGTAATTTTATCAGGAGATGATAGCTTGTGCAGTGCAGCAACACAAACCACCAATGGAGAATTAAAGCATGCCATTACGCAGATTTATGCCTTTCTGGTGAATCTTGGTACGGAAATAAAATGTTTGCCCACAATATCTTTCCGTGGAGACGGACTAGATTCTAAGCTAAAGACTCTTTCTGCAAAATACAGTGAAGCCATAAACAAAGAGATTGATCTCATTGATTTTGTGCTTGACATTTCTCACGTATTAACTGATGCAAGTGAGCTGCAGTTCAATGTGCTGGGATTTAAAAATTCTGAAGCGGAGCCTGGTAGTTCTGACTGTATAGACAAGATAGCACTGCCACAGAACAAGGCTGTCACTGGTTCATCAAGAGAGCTCTATCCGAATGGCTGCTCTCACTTTTCTGATTCTGCATCCGATCCTGATGTCCCAAATGATGGGAATCTTGTTCCAATCTCTGAATCTCGCGCTGTATCGTTGAAATGTTCATATGAGGAATTTGAACAGTTGAAAGTGGACAAAGATAACCTCAGAGCTGATCTTGTTAGATGTACGGAAAATTTCGAGAGTACTAAGGCTCAGTTGCTGGAAACTGAGCAGCTTCTTGCTGAGGTCAAGTTGCAATTAACATCTGCTCAAAAGTCCAACAGCTTAGCAGAGACACAACTCAGATGTATGGCAGAATCCTACGAAACACTCCATGCACGGGCAGAGAAGTTACAGACTGAAGTAACTTCTCTTGAAGTGAAAATAGAAAGTTTGGAGAATGAGCTTCAGGAGGAGAGAAAAAATCACCAAGACGTGCTTATCAGATGCAAAGATCTCCAGGAGCAGCTGCAGAGGTAATTCTACTTAATCCTGTTTTATAGAACTGTAGCGATGCTCCCTCCAACTTTTTCAGCAGTTAGATAAGACAATCCGTTCCTAAGCTCGTATGAGCTAAGGCCTTATTGTACATAAATATATGTCATCTAATGTGATTATCTGCTATTCTTCACTTGAGATGTTCTCCATATAACAAGGCCTTTTATCTCTAATTTTAAACTTACATGGCAGGATTGAGAGTGCCACAGCAGCTGATAAGGATGACAAGGCTAAACAGGTTAGTTTGAAAACATGACATAGTTTTCTCCTGTAATACAACTGTCCTGGCGCAAGCCAGATTCGTTCCAGACATAACCTTCTCCTGCTACTAACTCATTCTTCCAAGCAATATTGGGATTTGGGGGTCTCATGCGCTATATTAGGCCTAAAGACTGACATGTTTTGATTCGGGAAAAAAAGTCTGACATGTTGCATTACAATTTTGATCCTGAGATATAGTCTTCACTAGCTGCTAAGTGCTAACTGGTAGATATATAATATATTTACTTTGTGGATCCTCAGATTTTAAACTATCTTTCTTCTATCTATATTAGGAAAAAGATTTGGCAGATGCTGCAGAAAGGTTGGCAGAGTGTCAAGAGACCATCTTTCTTCTTGGTAAGCAATTGAATTCCCTGCGTCCACCACAGTCAAATGTCCCCAGAGTGCCGAATAGTACTCAGAATATGAAAAGGTCTTTTGAAGAACCAACTATGAATGGCATGCATCCATCTGAAACATACATAGTAAAGTCCATGAGCTTGCATGAAGCAGAGGTCAAGCCCTTCTTGGATTTACTGGAGGTCCCGTGTAGTCCATCTGAATCTGAATTGAGCAACTATCAGAAATCACCTGCCAACGCAAAGTTTTCAAAGCACCGTCCAACAATGTCAGGTTCGTCCTGTAGTTCATCTTCACCAACTCCAGAGAAACATGCTCGCGGGTTTAGCAGATTCTTTTCTTCAAAAGGTAAGACTGGCGTATAGAGGTTGATATGCACAACTATATGAGTTCAGCCTATGATTGGAAGTTAAAAGAAACTTGCTTAAGCCCTAATATAAGATATTCTGTAGATATAGATCGAAAGTCTTTCTTCCTTTTCTATACATGTAAGTTTACCCAGTCTTCCTATAATGGTCTTCCTTTTCTGTAATTGAAAGTCATGGAAATAAAGACTGGTCCATAGTAATTCCTTAGGCTTTTAATCTGTGCTTGCTATATAAAAACCTGCAGATTTGTTTATTTTTTTCTTGTGTTTGAGAACTTTGTTTGAGTAGAATGTTTAGTAAAAGTGACTGAATAAATTTCCATGAACGTAGTTTCTTATATTTTCATTGGAACTGATACAGCTTGAATCCAACCTTTTTAGGGAACTGAACTACGTGCATTGGACTAAAACATTTCTGGAAAACAATATTTTAGCAATGCAATTGATATGCTTCAACCTAAGTAACAACTTTTGGAGAACGAAGTTGCTGATAAACTAGCCAAATATGGAAGTTCACCACATACTTCCCTGAATGAAATGAACGTTCTCCCCTTTTTGGATGTTAGTTCAGGGCTTAATTTGCAAGTTTTGGGATATTTGCCCATCTTGGTTAGAACAATTTGTACGAACATCTCTAGGACTAGAGTAGTAGCACCATGAGTTACTACGGACTATATATGTACCTTAATACAATTTCATCTAGTTACTCAAAAAAAAAAAAAACTTTCACTCTTTCTTGGTCACGCTGGCAGAAATGAAAGCACCCAAGTTATCCAGGAGCTGTATTAAATATTAATACTCGGGCAGTTTGAAAGCAAAATACTTGTCTTGTTATTAAGTATAATTTAGTCCGAGTATACCAGCATGATTTCCCTACCCAAACAAACGCAATATGATTCCTGCTTCTTGTCCATTACAAGAAATTATACGACTGTACTGCTGATGAAATCACTTACAAGTATAACGACAGGCCACTTGTTACTTGCACATTCTGTGTCTTGAGTATATATCCCACTCCAAAACTAAACCGATTGCACTTATAATGTGTGAAATTTTATTATATTTCACCGTATATTGCATGTCAAGGGTTAGTGTTCATGGTGAGTCTCTGCTATAGAGAGAAGAGAGTAAGTTTGGTAAAAGTCGTGATTTTTCTAAAGGTATTGATTTTCCTCATGATTCATAAAATGTGGACTTTTACAAGAATTTCACGATAGTGCGCGTAAGTATATGTCTTTCTCCTAGCAACTGAGAAACCATATTTCACATAACCAGTTTTAACTGGTGGTTTTTATTTTACAGCATATAATGTGCCCTCTCTCTTGGTGCTCATGTTAGAGGAGTATATAAATCTTACAGAATTCTACGAGTACTGTCTTAGTATTTGTTTGGCACCACAAGTTGGAACATGGTAATTCGACTATAATAAATTTATTTGATAAAATTAATATGTTAATTTATTTGAAAATCTACTTAAAAATAACAAACACTTAACTACGGAGGGGATGGTATGAAGGAGTGAGGTTGGTTGCGGTTATGTTAGGGAGTGTTGTTGAGGTTTGGTGTGGCTATGAAAATCAGAATCTTTGGCAACAATCCCGGAGCTTCAAGCTGCGAGGCCGGGATGGAAGCTGGTTCTGGTAGAGGCTTATTTATGTGTTCAGTACAATCCACATCGTTAGATCCTAAAGATTTTCAGTTCTGCGAAATTGCTACGCCTCGAAGAATCAGTTGCTTCATAGACGCTTGCCCTTGGCTGGTTTTGGTATTTTGGCAGATGTGTCTGTGATATGCGACGTTGAAAGGGCAAGGCTTAACCGGAGCAGAGGTGGTGGGATGAAGATGTGGAGTGGGTGGGGCAGTTTATGAGTTGATATTACCACAATCCCGTTGTGTTTTCCATTACCGGAGAAGATGAAGCTGTTTTCTTGGACTGGAGCTTTAGAGTTTGGGATCTGGCGGCTAAGTCGTCCACTTGGGTGTGGGAAAGCGTATAGAGTTAGGTGGTGGAGGTTGGTTTTGAGGCCGTTATTTGCCCCGGAGAAGATGAGCTTTCGTTGCTAAGTCTTCTGTTTCTGTGAAGAGGTGTTTGAGGTTTCGCTTCTAAGATGAAGCATTCGATGCTAAGTCGTAGTTGCTGGGGCAGTCTTCTGAGGTGGAGGTTGCGATGTCCTTGGTTGAGGTGAAGTCGGAGATTTTGGGTCGATTTTGGGGTGAGCACGTTTTTCCTTCTCTGTTGGTCCTTTTCATTTTCTGATGGTGTTTTCCTACTGTATGACCGAATCTTTGGCACTAATCCCGGAGCTCTTCGAGCTGCGACGATGGGAGGAAAGATGAATTGGGGAAGAGGCTTGTTTAGGCGACCAGTTCAAACTATATACACTATTTCCTTAAGCTCGCCGTTCAGTTATGCGAAATTGCTATGCCACGAAGAATCAGTTGCTTCACATTTGCCGTTTGTGATATGCGACGTTGGAAGGGCAAGGCTTGACCGGAGCATAGGCGAGTTGGGATGGAGATGTGGAGCGGGCTGACCTGTTTATAAGCTGAGGTGGGGTTGCTATGGGAGGCTAAGATGGCGATTGAGATGGGAGGGCGTGTGGGTTTTGAGGTTTGGGGGAGGTGGTGCTCGCTTTTTGAGGAGTCCGAGGGTTTAGGGGTCGACTTTGAAGTAACCACAGTCCTGTAGAGTTTATCCTCACCGGAGAAGATGAAGTTGTTTTCCCGAGTTTACAATTTCGGGAGTTGGCTGCTAAGTCGTCTGTTTGGGTGTTGATTTCTGCCTTTGAGTGGTTTTAGATGTGTTTAGGGTGTTTGTTTTTCTTTGTTTGTTTGGTTCGCTTTCTTCTGTCGTTGCTTTCTAGTTATGTTTGTTTTTGTTTCGAACATTTCTTATGTTCGTTTTGTTTTATTTATTAATAAAAAAAAATTTGGCTGTTTAATAAAAAAACTACGGATACAGAGTATGTCTGTAGGAACAGAGACGAGGGTGAAATGGATAGCGCGGTTCTAGAGTTAGATTATTCAATTATTCAAACACTTGATTTATATGGTCGTGAAGCTTTTATATTCAAGCATATAGCAAAATATTAAAACTGCACGTTTAGGGGCTCGTAATAATTTTGATAGGGTGTCGACCCTCGTATCACACTGCGGGTAAGTACTACAGTAATATATTTTATACCAATATTAAAACTTAATCGATAGTTTATTCTCGACATTTGGATGTGGTTTGGTATTGGATTAGTGCCTTATTATTTAGGACAAGCTTCTACACATTAGTGCCATATATGCATGTTCCAATAATTCTATACATGTTCCAATATAATCCTTCACATCTTTCCCACAATAATCCTATAAAATTATAGTTGTCTCGAATTTGGATCAGATCTATATATAGGATATTAATAAAGTAGCTAGGCACACAATGGCATTGATTGATTGGTATGTGGTTTGAGTTGTCGTAATCTATTTTTTACTTTCCTCGTCTAAAAAAAAAACTTCACATTCATTTTTATATACTTATTTTAGTCTCTATTTAACTTCAAATTAATCCCAATTCAACCTGAAAATAATAATTTTTAAATTTATATTATAAAAAAATATAAAATTTTCACTTTCATAATATAAGTTCATATATTATTATTATTTTTTAATACAATTTAGAATTAATTTGATATCAAACATATGTTTAAAAAATTATAAAAAACAAATGTAGACGGAAGTATGATATTATCCATTGACTCAGGTCTAATTAATTCGAATGGTTTTTATTCTTAGTTTATTCACAAAAATACCCGCCATACCTCTTAGATTACGAACCAGGGTAGGACTAGGGAGGTGTTTGGAAATTACATTTAAAGAACACAAATCTGAAGGGGCCATTCTCCAACCCCATAATAGAATTGCAGGTTGAATGGGATGGGGACGATAGATTCACTTGTGTAGCATATGCTTATCTTCATAACCAACCATTGATTCCATTGGCAAAAGTAGAAGCCCAAAAAGATAACATAGAAAATTAATTAAGTCAAACACAATGGGCATCTGAGAAAATATTCAAGAATCTTTCTTCTCATAAGCTTCGACCTACAAATATTTAAATATGCATGTCACATCTCATACTTTTAACACTTGTGTATGGGCATTTCACTAAGTAGTAGACTTTGTGACAAAGATAATTCTGTATCTCAACGCGCAATTCCAAATGTATGGCTAGTTAGATTCTGAAATCATTTCATTTCATGTTATATTATTCACCTTTTGTTTGTGAATAAGATTTTGCTTGACTATTGATTCAATAATTGTATTAGAAGTGGTAGGTTTGTTGACTTAATCACAACCATGATATGTGGAGAGTACTTGTAACTGGATATACAATTAATCTGTAAAGAGTCTCAGGTTTATTATGGTGTTGTGTGTTGTAACAATCATTTGCATCTTGAAAATAAAAATCTGAGTTGGGTCAATCATAATATATAGTTTCTTCTAACTTCTAAGTCAATTATTATCCATTAGGTTCGCTGCATGTCGAAAGGCTCTCATTTTAGTTTTCAATTGTTCAAGTATGAGTATTAAAATGTTAGGAGTTATAAGGGTGGTCGAGTGTTATATTGATGGTTATGGTTGTTCACCATAACTGGTTCAATCCAATTTGAACTGAAATGAACCACTGTTGTGGTACACTGCTTGTTCACCAGAAATTCACGCTGCCCACCAAGAACAGAGTCAGGAATGAAAAGTTGGGGTGGCGAGATATATTATAACAAGATACATACTCGAAAGTTAAGAAATCTGATTAAAAAATAAACTATCAAAAAATTTTATGGGTGGCGACCTGTGAATTTTACAAAAATATACATATGATAATTAATTTTTTTTGAAAGTTTGGGGTGGCGGTTGCCTCCCCAACCGCCCCCTGTCTCTGCCTTTGCCGCCCACCATCAGTCTAAGGGTGCTGAAGTAACGCGGCAGAGTGAAGTATGACGTTAAATTGCTTTACTAAAATGGAAAATTTATCCGATTTATATGTTTCTGTTAGGAGGCATTTGTCAAAATTTTGGTTTTTAATGCAGCTAGTCACATTCTTAAATAGTTGCAATTAATAATGTACATAGTTTGTGTTTGCTTGAAGCCCCTGAATTATCATCATACTATATAGATGAAAAGTCACATGACATCTCACTCGCATTATATGCACGCAATGAGTCTAATGAGGAATGGAAGAAACGTAAAAGATATGGCCAAACAGCCCAAATTAGATTGAGATTCAACTTAATAATAATTCACCAATTTGAGTTTGTAATGTTTTCACACTTAAAGCTGGAGATATGACTACGGAACATGAGATTTGAATGCAACTACATTTAATTTTGAACAACTCAGATTTAGAGAGAAGACACTAACATGAAATTTAAGGCCCGAAATTTTAAGCGTAACAAAATTATTATCATCCATAACAAATAACTTACAAGGTGTCAAGAGAATTACTACTATATTAACGTCCGGGTAGTGAAAGAGTTGAAGCAGCAAGGAGAATGTGGTGGTATGTGAAACAGTGTAATGATATACAAAAACTTGATGGGTACACAAAAACAGTGTAATAAGCTCATCAGAAAATTCATTAAACATTTTTAAAATAAAAAATAATCATAAATAAATAAAATTAAACCTAAAAAAAAGAGGTGGAGTTTGCTCCACCATTAATGGCGGAGCTGAGCTTTGCTCCGCCAGATCTGGGGAGTAGAGCTCCGCCAGATCTAGGCGGAGCTTGCTCCGCTAGATCAATGGCGGAGCTCTGCTCCGCCACAGTGGTGGAGCTTTAGCTCCACTGTTTTCCGGTGGAGCTCCACCGGAAAACTTGATGGAGCTTAGCTCCGCCATTAATGGTGGAGCTAGAGCTCCACCAAGTTTTTTATTTTATTTATTAATTATTATTTTTCTTTAGTTTTTCTATATTTTAGCTTATTTTTTATTTTTAAAACTTATAAGCTTAGGGCATGTTTGGTTTGAAAACTAAAATTTCAGATTTTGGATTTGGTCAACTCAAAAAGTGTGTAATTGTTAATCTAAGAGGACTTAATTTGAGAATGAGTGCTCTAAGAGGGTACTAAAGTAAAATTATCTCATAAGTAAATCTGTGGTTGATATAACATGCAATGCTGATTTGTTAAAATACTTTGAATTTTGTTATTGCTATAGATAATGGTAACAAAATGTAATACATGAGGTTTATTCTGTGTGCAAAAGGGTAACAGTTTTTTTTTCTTTTTTTTTTCCTTTTTCTTTTTTGGAATAAATATGTGATTTTCATTTCACAACTAGAACTAGGCAAGGCCAAACAATACATAGTAGGCAAATTACCCAGGCCCTCTCGCTTGTATAAAGTCGTCCGTGCAAGCCGGTATGCAACTTCATTACATGTACGGGGAGTGAAATTAAAACTTAATGAATCAAATCTAGAAGAAAGTAGTCTAATGTCTAGCAAAGTGACCGTTTTTATTGATTCCCAAAAATTCTAAATTCTTGAGTTTTTTTTTTTTCCTTTGAAAAGCTAAATTCTTGAGCTATGTATCTCAATAAAAATTCCATAATAGTAGCATTGAATTTGGAAACGATATGAAGAAAATAGTTATACTGATTACGAGAAAGATTTGCAGGTGGCGATCTTGTTGAGTCAGATTCATATTATATAGTATAAGTCGAAATTTTCAAACTTAGATTTGTTTTGTTTGTACTTTGTGACTTGTGAGAAGTAGTACTACTGTCCGAGAGTCGGACATGAACAAAAAATCTGAACATTATAACAAAAAATCTGCTCAACAAAAAAGCTTACTAAAATTCTGTCCAGGAATCAGGATATACCCCAAAACACAGTAGTCTAGTCGTCACATCCAAAACATATTCACACTTGATTTTTTTAGTGACCTGATTTATTATATTAAATTATTTCCAAATTATATAAACAAATAATTAAAATTTTATTTGTGAAACGTTATTTATCTTCCTCCCCTAACCCCTTCTTCTTCTTTTTTTGTTATTCGGCCAAATAATTTATTAATCATGAACAAGGGAAGTTTACAACAATGTGCACTAGAGATACACAAGAGAAAAACAAAGCCACAACCTCAAACCAACGACAATGAGCAAGTAAAAGGGAAAATACTCGAGCAAAACCCTTGATCGTTACGATCGTGACAACTACTTGACACCCCCTCGCGCCTAGTATGTCCATCTTACTAGCAAGAGGTAAAGATCCGAGGAGTTTATAAGTTATACCACCAACTCTTAGTCACGTCCCAAGGAGTGGGCATATCCTTTGAGACAAGTATAGGGGACTTAGCTAGGCTCGAAGGATGATTTTCTCCTTGGGGTCACGAGGCAATCACAAAGAAGGAAAGAGGCTCAAAGCATCTCATTACAAGTGAAATCAACACCTAAACTAGCGGACACCAAAAACATCTACAAAACCTCCAAAAGGTTCAAAGAGGTCGGTGAGGATCACAAACCCGAAGTTACAAGAGGATGAGTAGTCGTCATGCCATGCAACACCAACAAACTACCGAGGAAACCACCGCGAAAAATCGGCTCCCCTAACCCCTTCAATTGTATTCAAATGACTTAACTTTGTTGGAGAATTAATATAAATGACTAGATTCCGTTCCTCCACAATAGTTTAAACTTTTGGGAGAGTTGGAATTTCTATCATGGTATCAGAGCCATCAGGCTCTCACGCCCACCTGGTTCGAATCTCCCCGGAGACAAACTCCGTTCCATATTAAATTTCCACTCGATTGGCCTCCCCAATGAGGTTGAAATCGGCCACGAGTGCAGGGGAGTGTTGGAGAATTAATATAAATGACTAGATTCCGTTCCTCCCAACAGCTTAAGATTTTCGGAAGAGTTGGATTTCTATCGAACTTCACATCATGCATATTGTTTTTATGATAATTTCTATTGCTAATTAGCCGTTCAACTTTGAATTTTAATTTTGTTAAGCTATATTCAGTTTCTTTCTGTTTATACGAATAAAACTAAAACATAGTGTAGCAATATATAAATGCACCCAACAACTAAAAAATTCATTACAAGTTTACAACTATTGTTTTTAACACTCACCAGTATGCATGATCACCTACCGCTTCTTTTTTTTTCAAGACAAAACAGTATAGGATATATCAATGAAATGCAATAAAAACAAAACAAAATGCATTTCCCGTTACGTTATTTTAATTATTGGTACTAATAGAATATAGGCAGACAAAACTAAAATAGTGAACGGGGTAAATGCTGTAGTACATATAGGCTAGAAATTAATAAATGATTTTCGAACTGAAATTTAATTATACTCTGTCGAAGAAAAGAATTTAGTAGAAGAACCATTTTGCACATAGACAAACGATCATTGTCATTGCTCTACTACCTTTCATCTACCAGTACTTGCAACTGTTACTTGCACATGTTCAGTATATTTATTCTTACTTTATTTATTAATTTATTTTGTTTTTATGGATTTTCGTTGTGGTTTTAATTATTTAGTGGTCCTTTTATCATTAATATTTGTTCAACCCTTGTTTGTCACATCTCCATCATGCCAATTGATCTCAAAACGTACTGCTAGTATATATTTACACAAGTTCAAGAAAAATTATCAAGATAAATGTAGAAGAAGAAAGAAAATATCCTTACGTAACAGTACAAGACTAGTCGATATATATACAGCTGAGCTGACTATGGGCATCATGTTATGTTAGAGATATGGCAAAGCAACAAAGAATTTTTTTTTTTTTTTTGGTAAATAAAGAAAATCAAACAAGCTTATAGCTTGTCAAAGTTCAAAAACGGTACAACCGAAAGAGGTGGTAAGGTTGCAAGAACCCCGTCCTCTATTTCTCTACTTTCAAGTCGGTACATCTTGTCCGCACATAAGTTAGCAGCCCTCCTTATCCATTTTACCTCACACGTCCAAAAGAACTTATTTTAGATACATCCACTTATCTCATAAAATGAACATTTTACTTAGCTGGCATAATTTTTGGTATATACCCAAAATAATCATGCCGTTAAAGGTTTCTTCGTATGAACTGAATTAAATTGATTTGAACTGAACTTTATTGAAATAAACCTATCTAATTAAAACTAGTGAATTTTCAGACGAAGAGAACATAGCTAGCAAGGAAGGATATCGTATGAAAAAGTTGCACGAAAATTGACTACACCTTCTTAATGAAAACATGTCTCATGCATGTGTGTGGATATGGGAGGGTGGGTGCATGTGCAGAGTTCCCAAATTGAAAACTTGGCAAAGGTGTGTAAATGTAGACGACACAACACTTAGGTGTGTGAGTGTGTTATATGAGAACATTTTTTGCGAGTCCCCTGGTAGCGTGCGCTTTAGTGGTGGTGGTAGCGACTACCCAAAATCATCATACACGTACCGAAATATGATGTATCACGTATGTAAACTCTTATGGGTTGGCTGATACTTCGTCTTGAGCCAACCTTCTCATTTTCTGAATTTGTGTGATTTTCAAATTCATTCCTATGTAATGGTTGCAGAGCTGCTAGCTACATTATTATTGCCTATACATTGACTGTTGAAACTATGTCATTTACTACTATGAAGAAATGAGCTGAAAAGAAAGAGACAAGGGTTGAAAGTTGAAAATGCAGGGGATGAAGTGGTCCCAAAAAGTAATATAACTACACTCACAGGGCATAGGCGCAATTAACCAGTAGTGTCTAATTACAACTAAACACCACCGTGAGGAAAAATAAAAAAACTAACCCCTAACATTACTAGAACTATACAACAATACCATTAATCCCGATCCTCTCACACCATCTTATGGTGAATTCATTCCATACTGAGTAGTGATCAGCCAGCTGCCTAGTTGAAAATAATCCCCTGAAGGGACAGTAAGAAAAGAAAATTACAGCGGCCTAATAAAAATTCCACCAAAGTCGAGACCCTCGACCGCAAATTAACTCCACCTCACAATTGTGACGTTAGCGACTCAAAAACCTCCTCATCACACGGAAGGGTAAGTCCCATGTCATGATCGAACCCGAACTCTTCCTCGGCTCGCCGTAAGAGGTTCTGGAACTCCGGCAAGTTAAGGATCGAAATCGGAACGATATATCGTGTTCGTCTCGCTCCAACGTACACTACGAAATGACCCTTCGGCACGTCTAGGGGCAGCCCTTGCTCTTCGTCGTCGTAGCCTTGGCGTTTGCCTAAGCTCGAGCATCTCTTCATTATGTGCTTGATCATCGCCTTTTGTGACATCATCTTGTTTGATTTTCTAATTGCCATTTTTTCTTTCTTGAGTTGTTTGAAAGAGCAAAGAAAGAAGAGTTGTGGTGTGTTTGTTTGAGTTGGAAAAAAAATGGAGGTGGATGGAGTATTTATAGTAAGATGGGAGACAATTAGGAGATTGATTAAGTAATTATAATTATGGATTAGTTAAGTGTTTAAGATTAGAAAACAAAGGGCATGTGGGGTTGTGGGGGCAAGGAAGAGACCACGGGTGTTTTTGGGTTATGTGTGATTAGGTGCAAGAAAGACAAAGCCATTGGGGTTATAAGGCTAATGTTGCCTTTTGTCTAGACAAAACAAGGGTCCATTTTCTTGGGTTTTAACATTTTACTCTATTTGGGAGTAAAAAATTGGATTTGTTTATTTTTTACTGGTTTCTCCTGGTTTTGTTGTCTGGTATATGAAGCTTCGTTGCAATTTACAATGTTGTCAAGTTCGTTTGATTTGCATTTCTGTTTGTCAGAGAGTTGCCATTCCTGTCTAGAGATCAAAGTATGGGAAGGGATATGGTCATGTTTTAAAACTCCAAGATTGATTGAGGATTAATTAACAGTCGATTTGATTATTTTTTTTGAAGTAAACAGTTGATTTGATTTGTTAATTGTATAAGTACTGTTTTACGTGTGACTTGGATACTTCCGTCTGGTTAATTAATTAGTTTATCCTGGTTTTATGTTTCCTTAAAGATTCAGCTCGTGTTTGGTAGTAGTACTAGTAGTAAAGTTTTTATAATACTAGTACTATGAAGCAAGTTTGGCAAACACACTCGTGGAATCTATAATTTAATTAAATAACACAACATATGAAGCTCAATCCTTTAATATCCTTAATTTGTACTCCACGTAGTATCTGTTTAATTTAGTTAAAAAGAATTTAAACTGAATTATTGGAGTGGAAGTGAGACAGGAGTGGTGTGGTGAAGAGAGGCGAAGTATTTATTCCCTTACGGATATATAAATTAATTTAGGTGTGGAGGTATAAGATGTTGTAAGATGTTTGTATATGAGTAGTTGTAATATTCGATGTTAAAAAAAACATAAGAAAGATCTAAGTTGAACTTATTTAAATTATAATTTTAACTGAGTAAATTTAAACTGAACTAAATTAAAAATTGTACTTTTGAATTGAATCAAACAAACAAAGTGCAATATTATGATATCAATTTTTTTTAAACGGTACCTACTCATATACAAACATCATATACTACCTGTTTTATAATTGTTTTATAATGGTGGCCGAGTGGTAAGGTGTCATAGTAGCACATGAGAGGTGGGGTTCGAACGAAGTATAAGATTTGGCCATTTGAAAATAATAATAATAATAAAAATCATATACTATCTTATACCTCCACACCAAAACCAATTTATGTCTCCATTAGGAATTGAACTCTACACCACTCCAGCTTCGGTCCTCTTCCACTGTGCCACTTTATAATTCTTGGTAAAATTATTTGTAATATAACGATAACTAATATTAAACTTTAAATTGAACTGGTTTTAATAACTTTGAATTGAATTAAAGGTGTTTATTCCAATAATGATAACAATGACTTTGTTTTTCTTTTGTTTAAAGATATTTGATATGACACATCAAATCAATTTGGTGATTAACTGCGGGATAAGAGTTCATTTTCAATTTATAAGCTAGCTAACCGGTAAATTCAGACTACTAATAGCTTAAGTGCTTAACTACACCTCAAACAAATTTTAATTTTTTATATTTCTATTATTAACGGGCGGAAATCACTCGGAAACTATGATATTTTTTGAGAACCTACCGAAGGAGAAGGTGATCGATTTATTAAGTACAGTATGATGTTCACAAATCACAAGTAATTAGGAAATATTTTTAATAGTAGTATCTTTAATTAAATTAAATTGTTGACGTGCCAATACCAGGGTTTACTAGTAATGTAAGCACGCAATGAAGTTACTATGGCTAGCTATGTCTAGGTGTCAAGCTAATGG
The DNA here is from genome assembly GCA_028274465.1 of Plantago ovata. Classification (NCBI taxonomy): domain Eukaryota; kingdom Viridiplantae; phylum Streptophyta; class Magnoliopsida; order Lamiales; family Plantaginaceae; genus Plantago; species Plantago ovata. The sequence goes on along the minus strand of CM051456.1, from coordinate 115,150,473 downwards.
CGGATGATAAGAAAAGAGAACGTATTAATTAGGATATTAAAAACGTACGTTCAAACAAGTAAAATCACTTATATACGCAAATACACAGCAAGTATGAACACTGCTTGGATGGGTCTCTTCTTCGGGGCGTTGGACCATATATATTAATTAAACCTCTTGGTCTAGTTGTGAAATTGTTGGTTGGTTATAACATTGTTATCGATTAAGTACGTCACAGAGGACGATTTGTGGTCCATTGCTGTCCTTCATAAGTACCTCTTTATCCTCGTCCTCGATAGCTATAGCGGCCTATAGGAAGTATCTATTTCAGGATAATTAAATTAATTTTTCCCGACGGCCCATATATTGATCAGAAATTGTCCTCCTTTACAATTTTACCATCAGAGAAATTAAAAAAATATATGTTAGAAGAATAGGACCAGACTGTATAGACACGAATTAAGTGGTTCGAAATGAGAAAAGACACCAAATGCTGGGGCCTTGTGTTTCAGAAATATAAATGGGAAATCGTTTCCATGGCATGATCCCATGTTCTGTGACTCAAAACTCTTTGCCGAGCAAACCCAACTATCTCATAATCAATTTTCAACTTACAAATTAAAAGGACCCAATCATATAATTCGATTTTCTAGATTAAAGCCCCACCATTTTTTCACCGAAAGCCGAGCAAAATTGATGTCCAAAAACCCTATATATTTGACTTATAATGTCTATTTCAAGTTCGACTTTTAAAAGAGTGGAGAATAGTTAGTTGACATTTTATAGTCTAGCCTAAGACCTTTTCTTCTCCATTTCAAATAATGCTTCAGTTTCAAGTTTGATTTATTACTCTGCAAACTATATAATAGACAAGAATTTTGATTCAAGGATCCATAATAACTCACCTTTTTTGGAAACTTATGATCATTCAACAACTGTGTCACGTATCCTGGAGAAGATGTTTCAAAATTAATAGAATGAACTTGTATTAGGATGCCGAGTGTTTGTAAATGTTTATTGAAATTGATGATGGCAGAATTAGGGTAGTAAGTACCACGAGCCTAACACTTATAAACTTCACTATACTTTCCTTTTGCAAATACTTGAGGTTAGATCCAGGTTGATTGATGGGGAAACCTCGGAGTACCTGATAGGAAAAGAGTGGGTTAGTGTGAGGGTCGGACCTGCCTTAGTCAGCATAGTTGATTAATTAACGACATGGAGAAATTTGGTAGATTAAGGGTATAGGGTGGAGAGAATGTGGTATGTACATTTCTTTATTTAATGACGGTATTTATAAGAGGATTGGGTGAGGATATCGATATTTCTCGAGATATGAGTCTATTAGTGGGGTAACTTGTTAGTTGTACTATGCTACTCCTACCTTATTTTAATATTGTCAAGTATTAGGAGTTTGAAGATGTCTTCACAGCCTTGAGGATCCTGTCGTATTATCAGAGACGTGTTCTTCTTAATTTCTCGATATACACCTGGACACTTTAAGGTGTGAGTCTATTGTAACATACTTCGAGGGGTCCAAAATACTCTTGAACAAGTATGACCTCTCGAAGTGTAAATGTGGTATGTAGCAGATATACCCCTATGACGAAACTGAGTCCTTCGAGTCTTGATAGATTTCATTATATCATACATTAAGGAGTCCAAATACTCTTGAACAAGTATGAGCCCTCAAAGTGTAAATATGGTACAAATGTCTTAGATATACTTCTACATCTATAAATAACTTTTTGTATTTTGTTTAAGTTAATAATAATATTACGCAAATGTAGGAATTAAAAAAGACCCTTAGCTAGCTACGAGCCTCGGGTAAGTGTTCATCATATCCTTGTTTACATACATTTCTAATCAATTCGGACAAATGTCCCAAAGCTACTCACATGATCCGTGCAAAAAGTAAAAATTTAAAAAAATCAGAGTGTTTAATTAATCAAGCAAAATTGGAGAGAAAAACAATGGCAGAGTGTTTAAATACATATATAAACCCTAAATTCCAAAATGGAAATAAATTACGAAACAAAGTCCAACAACTTTTAAAATGACAAAAAGTACAACAACAAAAAAAAAACCTAGATAAAATGCGATTTTAACTCTCCATATGATCTTCAATGGCTGATTTTCTTCGTACATCATAGCTATATATATGACTTTGACTCAAAATACTATTTTTGCATGGAAAACACTAAGCTTTTGTCGAATTTTAACACTTTTACAATTTTTTTGAATGAACTAGTTTTCACGTATAATCTCTTCGAATTGCACCGCATGATCATTAATCTATAAAAATAGGGACAAAATTGCAACCCCAAACATATTGATTAATGATGAGGACTGTGGTGGGAAAAATGACAAGTAGGATTAGAAAAATGAGACGTCGAAAAAGACGGGGTTTAATTGAGTTGACAACAATACATAAACATAACATGCATGTTACTTTTGCCTCCTTTTACGCCCCAAAAGACAACGAAGCCAAGCCATAGTAGTACGATGACACTAGCTAATAGCTCCTCCATGACATGTAGTGTGTCAAGTATCAACCAACCTTATTGTATACCTATTCAATTCAACAAATACAATATCTTCGGGAGCCGTAAGGTCTTGTAGTTAGGGTGCTGGAGTAGTAAAGAAAAGTTGAAAGTTCAAACTTCGACGGAGATATAAGGTTGTATTAGGTGTATTTATAATTATAAGGTGGTAAATAGTAAATAAGTAAATTAGGAGTAGGAGTAATGTAATTAGATTTGCCGTTAAAAAAAAAGTCTCTTCTATTAAAAGAATAATCATGAATATTTTCATGAAAATGATTTAATTTTCTTTTAATTAAAGATAAATTATAAATTCAAAATAAGTTATTGTGGTTCATAAGCGTGAAGTTTAATATCATTATACACATAAAGTCACTATTAATTTTTTTTTTCTTTTCAATGTCTTATCTTTTAAAAAAGAAAAAAATAGCTCTCACAGTGGCAATTAGAGATTTACATACAGCAGAGGGTATGTAATTAACATTTAATGTAATTAATTGATAATTTGAGTTCTAGGCTTGTGTGTGATATATTTCGCTCTGGCTTGTTTGAAATGGTGCAGCCAATTCTAGCATATAGTTTTAGCCGCCCGTAATCCACCTATAATAATGAAACTAATGAAAGACACATAACGTACAAGTTTGGTACCGGTCCATACAACATTTGACTGGGCTAATTAGCAGTAGACAAGTGCATTGTCCTAGGCTCTGGCTAACAATTGAACTTTGCTGTAGGTTTGGCCTGATCTTTGGACAACCAACTTGCTACTGCTAGGTTTGTTCAATACGGCATGAGAAAATTACAAATTGTGAACAGAATTGAAAGTGTAACATTACATGACCAAAAACAAATGCAGGCCAATGCACGTACCTCGCAACTCAACAATGCATGATTGGAAACAAAACTAATCACATGTACATGTACTACTAGTACTTATATATAATTATTATGCGTACAAAACAATATGAGTAATCATAAATGTTCAAATATATAACTTGTCGCAAACTGCTGCTTCTTCTTTACACATTGCTATTTGTCAAGTTTTGTCTTAGGGTACATAAATCTGTTTCATGGGTCCTTTTCTTGGTGTCATCAGTTTCTCAATTGGATTGCATTTCTCCACATCTACTTCATGTTCTACTCGTCGACATTTTTTTCTCCCTTTTTCTTTCCGAACATCAAAGGATTTATTAATTTAAAGACCAAATTGAGATTTACACGTCCGTATATACAATTTTCATCAGTGATACTCGAGCCTTGAATTCCAACACTGAAATGCGATCAGAGGTCGGGGCGCTATATGCAGAAATCTACGGAGCTTGTAGCGCTTTCAATGAAGTTCAGTTTGTCCATACTCGTAGAGAAGCAAACTCACTAGCTGATAAATTGTGCCATAATTTAGGTTGTAATTCTACAGGGTATGGTGTCTTACCATTTGAGTTTACTGAACCCATGTAACTCTGTGATGATTTAATGAAATCATTCTTCCTCTATAAAAAAAAAGTGATACTCGAGCATTTATTTAGATTTTACGCCCAATACTTACATTGAGTAAAAACGCTTCATACGTCACCAAACTTTTAATTTCTCCCAACCAATACATATAGGGTCCACTTTCCACCAACCAAATTCAACAATATTATCTCGATGGGAGTTATAAGGTGGTCTGGTGGTTAGGGTGTTGGAGTAGCAATGAAAGGTTGGGGTTCGAATCCCCACGGAGGCATAATGTTGGTATTGGTGTATTTAGAGTTATAAGATGGTTAAGAAGTAGTATCGGAGTAGGAGTAGGGCAGTTAGATTTGCCGTTTCTAAAAAGAAAAAAAAAATTATCTTAGTCATTAATATGATATTGTCCAATCTGAGTTCGACCCGTACCAAAGTACAACATTATTTCTTCGATTTTTCTCAAAAGCGTCGTACAATTAAAACTTGAAAGGGCATGTACATTTGTTATATGTAAGTATTTTAAGATTTTAGAAGCCCCAAATGGAGGCTATAAAAGAATCCTTATTTAAGCCCTAAATATGAGACCCAGAATAAAAGTTCCAATAATATGGAGTAATATATATACACATAGGGGCTCATAAAAGCCTCAAATAAGTCTCAAACCATTTGAGACATCATTTATCATTTGGGGGGGGGGGGGAGGGTGGCTAATTGAGACCATAAGGAGTGCTCGTAGGCCTTTTCCATGGGGTACTAAATAGCAACTTGAAAAAAGGTTCAACTGGATGAACTTTTGGACTTAATTGGTGTTTTAAGCCCTATAAAAAGCCCAAAAAAAGTCTCCCCATAAGGAGTGCTCTTATACATGAGAATAATATGTATATGATAAGAACTAAGATTGTGAATCGAACTACGCCTATAAAAATGCACGATTTAAGGAGTAAAGAGTCCAAACGATTCAAAAGGGCTCAAAAGGCGTCAAATCCGTCAGTTCCTTAATGGACAAAGTCGTTATTTGTGTTTGCTAATTATATATTTAGTTATCTTATGTTACTAGATAGATTAGTTTTAATTATTTATATTTACATGAAAATGTTTAGGAGAATAGGAGTCTAGTATTAGAGCATTCCTTATGGTTTGGGGTTTAAATGAGGCTATAGACATAGAACCTCAAAAGAAGCCTCTTCCAAATTAAAGCCTCTCCAATGGTTTGAGGCTTAATTGGGGCTTCTATGTGGGCTCCATGTACTATATTACTACTCCATTAACCAATCATATAAATAATAAATCATAAAATATTAATATGGGGCTTAATTGAGGGCTACTTCCTCCATTCCTTATTAAGCTTCCCATTTTATTTCGTTGACTTTTTTGAGACTTTGTTTGACTCCAAATTAATTCTAATTCACACCAGAAAAAAAATAGTTTGAACTTATATTATAAAAGTGAAAATCTTATATTTTCATAATATAATTTCAAATATTTTTTTTCCAATACGATTTATGATTAATTTGGAGTCAAACGGAGGCAAAAAAAAGTCAACAGAACCAAATGGGAAGCTTGATAAGGAATGAAGTAAGTACTATTTAGTAGCCCCACAAAAGACTCAATTGGAGTTGTTTTTGGGATTATTTGGGGCTTAATTGGTACTTTAAGCCTAAAAAAAGCCCTAGAAAAGCCTCCATAAGAAGTGCTCTTAGCGTGAATGTATATAGCCTATATAAGGCCATTGATGGCGTACGTATTATTATTCAATTATATTATCGATAAACAATATTTTAGGATTATTTACTATTCCAACGATATTCAATACTTGACATCTGCTTATGTTTTGGTTATCAACCCTTTTAACGAAGAACCTGAGTTTATAATTAGAGGAGAATTTACGAGTAGCGCCTGAGCGAGCGATTAAATTTGTCTATCCAAAATCGCGGAGTATATCAGTATACCACAACACGATTTAATTTATGTGATTTATGCGAGTCGAACCTGTCGTAATTCATTGCGGTTGAATTTGACTTACCTAATTTAGAGACTATCATGTCGACTAATGGAGTTTAGACCCAGCTGTATACACTCAATGGGTAGCGGTTGTAGGTTTCAAACGATCAACGTCAAGAATATATATAATTAATTTAAGGTATTAACATCTAATAATAAGCGAATAAGGAGAGATTATAGCTCACTCTCTCAATTCCTAATTTTTCTCAATTTAGCTATTTTTATCCTCTTTCCTTTTAGTCCTATTTTTTTTGATTTTTAAAATCCTTTTATTAATTCGCAAGGTATAATAATCAATATTTATACCATTCACAAGCCTTATTTTGAATGCCTACACATATCTTATTTACGTTCAATTTTTCACCCATAATTTGACTAATGAAATTGAACATGAAAAACAAAACAAAAAAGAAAATTAATTAACTTCAACAACTTTAAGTAAACCACATAATATATTTTTTTTAAATAATAATAAGAAACTATGATACTACATACTCAATTTAATATCAAAATCATATATTTCGTTAGAAAATTGCTATCGTATTCTCCTTTCTTATCTTTTCTTACATTGTTTACCCAATTTTATTTTTTACAAAAATTATCTCATAATTTTATTATTTAGACATTAATGCCAATAGACCCATATAATAACCTCCTATACCAACCACCTAAAAAGAAGGTTCTGAAAACAAATATAAAAAATCTAAAACAACATATAAACAATTGCTCACACCTTTTAAAATTCACTATTTTAACAAAAATAATTTTCATCGATGAATTTCGTATATCTTATTTCTCTATAATTTCACACGCAATTAAAAAGGTAAACCCACAATTTATTGGTATATATTATATGACATTGTGCATAACGCATCTAGATAATGATTACCAATAATTTTAATAAAATCACAACTTCAAGAATATACACTTTGACAAGGCGAACGCACATTTAGATAATTAATGATTATCAATAAGTTTATAATAAAATCACAACTTCAAGAAGATATACTTTACCAAGGCGAACGCGTCGCACGTACGTATAACGTGCGATGCAAGTCCTAGTATTATAATAAACAAATAATGGCGCGTGGAGACGTTTGAGAAGAGCGCGTGGTGGAGAAACAGAAGGGGGATTGGGCCTTGTGCATATGCCCACTTGGAACAAGGTTTATATGTTGAAGCTGTTATGGGCAATTCAAAGAAAGGAGGATAAGATGTGGATTAAATGGATGCATCTTTATTATATAAAGGACCGAGATTTCTTGCAGATGGAGGCCCCTGCGCAGGCATCTTTTCTGTTCAAGAAAATTATTAAAACTAGGGAGTCGATTATGGGAATGTTTTATGGACGCAACGGCTTGGGCAAGCAAAGTTTGAAATGTCTAGGGTATATAATATTATCCGACCTCCTACGGAGAAAATTCAATGGAGGGAACTGGTGGTGAATTCAATGGCTACGCCCAAAGCACAGTTCATTCTTTGGCTTACTCTTTGGCGCAGACTTTCTACTAAAGTTCGGTTGCTACAGTATAATAGTACCATCGACCCCATATGCTGTTTTTGCGGCTTGGAAGAGGAAACAACAGAGCATCTCTTTTTCGAGTGTGCTTTTGTTCACTTGGGTTTTGAAGCAGTTATGAAATGGGTTGGAATCGATCCTTCAAAAATCCGAAATTTGTTCTGTTTCCCTGCTATGGTGAAAGGTAAGTCTCCAAAGGCCCGGTTTTTGAAGACATTGGTGACAGAATTTGTATATGCGTTTTGGTTAGAACGAAATTATAGAATTTTCCAGGATGTTAGAAGACCGGCTAATGTCATTTTGCGGGACGTTGCTCACTGCACATTAGCAAGGTGTCAATTTTCCAAAAAATGATTCAGTTTTGTAGCCATCTTATTAGTTACCCTGTGATAGTGGTTGGATAGTTTGGTAGCATATAGTTTACTTACTGGATTTATCTCTAGCTCTTTTTCTGTAATTTGCGAAGGGCTTCATTGATCACTTGGAATGAAAAAGCTATTTTGTTCAAAAAAAAAAAAAAAAAAAAAAATAAAAATGCGGTTGCATGGAGTAGATAGGTTTCCTCAGCCATTGTTTTCTATCCAAATTTCACATTACTCTTCTTCTATGCCCTCCTTCAATTTTAGTTTCAATCTTCTCGTCCTCCACAGAGGATACGTACATCGGCAAATCAACACCACATCGGCGCCTCTGCAAGATCGAACTCGAGACCCGTACGTCTCTACAATTTCAAGTCATGCAACACCACGTACACAAATTTCCTTACCCCATCCTTCATCTCTGATTCAAATTCCGAATCGAATACAAACCATTACCTCCTCGGCCCGGATTGGAAGATTCAGTTCGGGGAATTGATGGTATTTTACTTGTGAGGATGTGCCTGTTGATATTGTTTATGAAACCAAAATAGGTAAATTTGGTTGGTTACCCCAATTGCTTTTATGGTGTTCTTTGAACTATCTGTACTACTTTAGCCCCTTGAATATGTATATCTTTTATGCATTTTTTTTTTTTTTTCATACTTTAACTTGAAGTACTATTTTTATTCCATATGATGAGTTGATAGCTACGTTGATTCCAGAAGTTGAGTAGTTCATTTATCAAGATATATGTAAGAAGGTTTCTCAATGAGTATTATAGAACTTTTAAGTGTAAATCGATCTGTTCCCCTTATTTTGATATGTTGATTCCCATTCTTGAGCTTGGCTGTCTTGTTTTGCAGCTGTGTTTTGACTGATCCTCGCTTCCTTAGGGAAATGAAGGTTTCTAACTTTTTGCCATATCCATATAGAGAATGAAAGTTTTCGGAAATCAGAGATTGATCACTCTATAAAAACATATGGAATTAAAATATTTTGTGCACATTCCTCTTTGTTATAGGATTCTGTACAACTTATGATCCTTGTACTAATGAACATTTAAATGTGCATATACAATATACTGTAATGACTAATGATACAATCACGTTGATGATGGATTTGTTTGGATTCTGTACAGATCACACCTGTACTGTTTTGGTATGCATGGCAGAGGAAAAACATAACAGTTGGACTTAGAACATGTTTGTTTTAATTGTTTGAAGATTGCATGGTTTGTTGTTATGACCAATGTTTCTTGTTGGTTATGTTCTATTTGAATTAATGAATGATGTCCTGCTTTCTTGCTGAATACAATTATAGTTGTTCTTATGTTGTCTCGCATGAGTATTCACTGGTCACCTGGGATTATGGAGAAACTCGATCTGTTATTTATGGCAGCTAAGAATGGGTGGGTGTGCAGTGTGCTCATTGTGCTTAATTTTTTTGAGGCCAAAGTAAATGTGCATTTGTGCGTCTGAAGTTGGACTGTTTCTTTCTTCACTTTTAATCTGACTCAATTTGGTAGTAATGTTTACACACTTGTTGGTTTTATGGAAACTTTCTTGCAGAACGGATTGAATGACTACCTTGAATCTTGTTTGGCATTAATCTGGAGACTACTCAACTATCAATACGTTGCTATAACAAGGCTTTTTTACAAATGCCTAAGCTGTCAATAATTGCATTTGGCATTAGACAGCTATTCCGGCACTTTTAATTAAATGCCGGTTTACTCCATATCTAGGGCGGCTTCTTTACGGAAAAGCCGACGCTCTTCCACATTCCCGCGCTAACCTTTCACTTAATCGAATTCATCCATATTCAGATTTCAGAGTTTCATGGTTTGATTCGTCTGAGCTTCCGATTACTCTCTCTATCCTCTTCTTAGATGGGAAAAGCCCTAGCTACTCGTCCACCGGAGGAAGCTTTACGCCGCCGTCGACCGCCTCACTACTAGCGGTGTGTTCGCAATTTCTATTATGTGAGACTTCTTTTCCCTAATTCATCTTCCTTTCTCCGATTAATTCATTGTTATTCGTTGATTTTCGGACTGTAACAATGGTATAAGCTGCCACCATTTCAATTGCTTGGTGAAAGCCAATAGAAGATCTTCCTTGTTAGTTGTCATGTTATCTCTTTTTAGCTCGGGCTGATTTTTCGATCAATTTAAGCAATAGGTTTTCAGCTTTATTTTGTTTCTATTGCTTTTTACCGTCAATTAATGGTGAAATCTGGCACTGATGGGCGAGTTATTGGTGTAATGTTGAATGAATTCAGTTCTGTGATTAATGGAGAAACCTGTTTCATGTTGAGTGAATTTGGTTCTGTGATTAATGGTGAATGAATTCGGTACTAGTAGCTCTGAATTTGTAGGTCATGTAATGGTACTGTATGCTTTGTAGCTCTGAATTTGTCGGTGATATAATGGTGAAACATGTAAACTTTGTAGGTCGTATAATTGTAAACAGAAAGATTGATTTCTGTTTTGAGTATTCAATGTTTGGTACTTGGCTTAATCCTGTAAGTTCTTTTAATGATGTTTAAATGCAGCTTCCTAGACAAGAACGATAATGATCTTTCTTGGTTGGATTGATGAACCTAAACTTGAGGGTGACTGCATGATCTGGTTTTTTGGTACTAGTAGCTTAATATTTTTCTAGTGTGGTTTGCTTCATTGTAGTGGTATTTGTAGATCAGAATAGTCTTGAACCATCTAGTAACAGGTTACAATTTCTAAGCATGACAACCATCATCTGACATGAGAATTTCACCTGCTGATAAATGGTGTGTTTTTATTTTTCAGGTGTCGCCAGGCATTTAAGAGCATAAAGCACCAGTATTACATCCTGGGTAGCCGGTTGGACAAGGTTGTGAAAGTAAAGAATAACTTTACTTCAGTTGTTTGATTAGCCTTATCGAATACATGCTGTCTATATTCTTCTGTTGGTTGTTCACTGTGAGCAATATATGTGCATGTTGTTATAAATGTCAGAAGGAACACTAAAATGTAGGTGTCATCTTATAATCATAAGCATTTTGATTAGGAACTGTTGAATTTGATTGTCAGCCACCTTACTTGTTTCACTATAGATATGATTTGCATACTTCGCAGCTTAGAGTGGGCGTTTTCTCAATTTTGAAATTTCAGAGTGAGAAATAATATGCTGACATGCTTTACGAATTATAGAAAAGTTTCCAGTGCCATTTTGCCATATGAATAATTTCAAACTGTGACAATAGAAGTTGAGCCTGTTTTATCTATCTACTTGTACCGAGGCTATGTTTCATTTGCGGACACTTTGTTGAATCTTGAGTTTCTAGCAACCCAGGTAATTAGCATTCTGTATATTTCTGTCTCTGGTGACGCTAAATAGTTATCAGATCATCATACGGTTCCCGTTTGCAGATGACATAAGGCCGGTTAACTTTCTGTTTATTACACTCCATGCATTGATAATATGAACATTTGAATACTCTGAAGCAGCTAAAAGAGCCTTTGTAACATTTGAAATTTGGGAGGACATTCTCTAACAGATGTTGCTTGTGATTCAGTGGGAACATGGAGCTTAATGTGGAAGAGTTTCTATTGGGGAATGTTGTCAGTGCCATTGTTAGCCAAGCTATGATATTGTTGAATGAAAAGAATTTACGACTCATTCATGACATTCCTGAGCAAATGAAAAATTTATCTTTGTACAGCGATCAAATGAAACTGCAGTCTTCCTTGTCTAGTTTCTTGCTTAGCATAGTGAAATACACTCCTCCATCAGATGGTTGGGTGGAGATTAAGATATCTCCTAGTCTGAAGCTTATACAAGATGGACATGAACAAGTTCGTGTTCAATTCAGGTATGACCAAACTATAACACTGTCTTTCTTACCAAGGCACTTGAAAAAAAAGCTAGTTTGTCACTATTTGAGAATCTTCTGCATGCCTGCTATATGAACATTTGGAAACTCATGGGAAGACTAAAATTTAGCTCTGGATACTTGTACAAGAGTGCTAGAATGCTTTTATGTTTTATGAATCAATTCTTTTGAGTTTCAGCTGTAGCTTTTATTCCACATTTAAGTTGCTGAACCTGATTTCTTTCTGCATATTTAAGTGTGAGCTGATGAGCTCTCTGGCCGAATGTTCTTTTGAGATTCCTTAGCATGCCGTAATAGTTTCGTCCTCTTACTGGAAGCCTGGACATGTTCTCATGGTTGAATAATTATTTGGAATACCTTTGATGTCAGATGTAGAAAAGCATCTGCTGGTAAGCAGTTATATGAGGAAAATTTCACTAGGATAGATTATAGAGTTTCATGTTGTAATCAGATTTAACTTCAACAACTTAAATACAACTGAAAAGAAAAAGGTTAGCAATGCATATGGAGATATTACATTGGTTCCACCTTTGAAATTAGATTAAGTTAACATATGACTTACCAATTTACCATCCCTATAAAATGGCAAATTTGTGTTTTCTTCTCGAGTACTCACCAATCACCTAAGAAGTGCATAGACTGTGAAATAAATATATAACCTCATTGACGGTGAAGTTTACTTCTTCTGATTTCAGGATAAGACATCCGTGCCCTATGAACCTGTATACAGTGATGGACAAGCAAGGTAAACTTTTACCATGGACTTGTTTCTTGCCAATTCCTATCCACTTCCCTGAGCCTTAATTTCACCATTGTGAGATTGTGTAGAGTTGTGATGACTAGGAATAAATATCTTTGTGAGATTGTGCAGAGTTGTTGTATTGTTCCACTGCTTTTAGGTGTAAAACTTCCACAATAACACCTCATCATGGTAAGTCTGCAAGTCCTGGTAGTCACGTCTATATATTTTTTAGCCTGTGCAAAATAAACATCCATGCTTCTGTGTTCATGCTTCTGTGTTGCTGTACCTGAAAGTAGTATCTTTCAATGTTTGGCAGGTCAAGATTTCGGGTGAAGCTGGGTGCAGCGTGATGAATAGGCATTGTGGGCATTGTGTTGATAATAAGGTGAGAGAGTTTTTAAATGCTGCTGCTCTGTTTTCAATAATTGCATGTCTGGTTGTGTCAATATGAGTATGAAGAATCAGAGAAGTGATTCCAAGTATAAATGTGCTTCGCCTTAGAGTTTATATTTTGTTTATATTCATCTTTTGTTGAATGTGTGAAGGCAGAAGCTAAGGCTTGTATGAGAGGTTATCTAAGACCAGAAGCTATATATGATGATGATGTTATTCTTGTAAATCTCTTGATAAGGTTTTCTTTAAGAAGATGATGGCTGATAGCAATGACTACGAGACTTTGATTTCTTGAAAATTTTAAGTTTAGCAATATGGCCCTGTTACAATCGGCTATATGTGTTCCTTTTCAATTTTGCTAAATTTGTTCTATTGTGTTTTATGATTCTGTCATTGATGCTTTTCTTCAACATTTCTTATTGAGTTCAAATATGGTTGCATAATGTTGTTATCTTTGAACCCGCATTTGTCGTTGATTGGTTAAAACCTGCACTAGTGTATCAGAACAATGTGGTTGATGGGTGCGTTTCGATAATTTCCAACTAGACTGGAATCCATGGAGTCATGCTCTAGTGTCCAGGATGGATGGGTAATGTATCTGCTTCTCTTGTCATTTTTCTAGACTTCCCTTCTTTTTAGGTTAATCTACTGTTCTTTGGGTGTTTGGTCTAATGGTATGATTCTCGCTTTAAGCGAAAGATGCGAGTTCGATTCTCGCAACACCCGCGGTTGCTCATTTTGATGTTGATGACCGAATTGTAATTGCTATAGGCCTTTCCTAATTTAGATTGTTCTATCAAAATAGAGGTCAATTTACGACTGCTGCTGTATGAGCTCATCACTAGCAGCAGCTATTTTTTTTAATAAGTTGACCCTATGCCTGCCGGCACTTATAAGTGCCATGGTAGGTGTCTCTATGATGGCACTTATAAACCCTAAACACTTAGACACTCCTAATCCGGCACTTAAAAGAGCCTTCACAGCCCACTTGCACTTCTGTTCCAGAGGCCTGTGTGCGCTATAGTGGCACCTACAAGGCCTATGCCGGCACTTCATAAGTGCCGGTATAGGAACCCCACTGTACCGGTGGCGGTGTCATGGTCGGCACTTCGGTGGCACTTGTGGAAGAGACGGTACTACCTATGCCGGAAGTGCCGTTATAGGCCTTAAAAAGTGCCTCAGTTCTTCAAAATCCTTGTAGTGATTTTTTTAAGGCCATCACAATATAATGCCGGTACTACCTATGCCGGCAACAGGGGTGATACGATACAACATTCAACAGGGGTGATCAGGGTGTGGTGATAAAGGGACTGGACAGTGCAAAATGCAAATGAACTAGGCTTGAAAGCCTGGTTTTGGAACCGAAGAGGGGTGATCAGGGTGTGGTGATAAAGGGACTGGACAGTGCAAAATGCAAATGAACTAGGCTTGAAAGCCTGGTTTTGGAACCGGAGAGGTGGCTCGATCAGTAAATACATTGTTTCCAGGGACACCTCAGAAGGGATGGAGCAGCTCTGTAGGAGAGGTCCACCACGTGCTATGGCCACTGGCCTTCAGGTCTTTCCATGTACGGAACCGACTGTTTCTGAATATGATTTCTATTGCGACTGAGATCTTCTCATTTCAATGTGTTTTGGGCATGCCATGTATCTATCATTCAGAATTTATGAAGTTGTGTATAACTTTTTATATCATCAACTACATAGCATAACACCTTTTCATATAATCATATTATAGTTACATTAGGGTTGGCTTCTAATTAGATATGTCAGGAATTAGGTAAATGTACACATGGTTGTTATTTGTTACTTTTGCATTCCAGCTAGGTTTGTCTTCCTGTTTTCTAAATGGATCACCAAATCCATAGTAGTAGGTATGGCCACCACGTTGTTCCTCCATATCGCCACCGGTTGAAGAACCTCCAGTTTCTTCTCTGTGAACCACCTGTTCGGTGGAATTCCTTACTGAAAAGTGAAAACCAAGCTTATATATGTCTGTAATCTGTATTGATTTTGTAGAAGGTATGTGCTGGATTCTATGCTTGCTGCTGCCAGATTTGCATCAATTCTTCATGATTAGACGCTTGGTTCGGGTGGATGTCTTTGCTGTTTTGCTCATCTGCTGATTATTTGTCCTACCCATAAGATCGACTGATTTCAAATTTATGTTGCTTTCAATTTTAGAATTTGCCTATGAGAGATAAAATACTAGGATGTGTCGTATAGATTGAAATAATGATTTTATAGGATATATATTGAGATTCAATACATTAGCTAGGTTGATTTCGAGCTAAAATTGCACTCTTTATCACTATCTTATTCTGTGTTGTTTTTAAATTTGTTTTAATCTTTTGCAGTGTAATGGCTAAATCTTCTGCAATCAGGCACATGCATAAGTTGCTTGAGTTCGTTTCTAAAGCTTCATCCGATGCTATTTTGAGGAAAAATGGGGATTTTAAGAAATCTCCCATGCATACAGCATGCCAACAATATGTTCTGGTAAACTAGCTACATTCGTCTTTCAAATGGCGCTAATATAACTATAGTTCTATTTTAAAATTTATTCATAGCTTTTATATATCGTTGGCTTGCTTATGTGATGCAGTCTTATATTATCTGACCAGATCCTAATAAATCAAATAATGGATAGAGGAAAAAGGAGTTTATTCTTACCAGATATACATATGCATTCTCGTATACTTTTAATGTCTCAATTCCAATCTATTGATTGTTTCTTTAAGTGTTCAGAATTTGTTCCGGAATAATGGAGTATTGATTATTAATATATAGTATATACTGTATCAACACCCTCTTCAGTGGAACTGGATCAGGGAAGCCTGTTCCTAGAGCTATTTTTGTTGACCTTGAGCCTCCTATATCATTGATGAAGTCAGGACTGGGAATTATCGCCAGCTTTTCCACCCGGACCAACTCATGTCCGGAAAGGAAGATGCCGCCAACAATTTTGTCAGAGGACAATATACAGGTAAATATCTGATCAGTATCTATGTTTACCCTGCATACATTGTTAATGTGTCTGCCGTTTGTGTTTCTGATGTTTTGTATTGATAGGTTAATGTTAGAATAGAGATCTAGACAGAGTGAGGAAGTTGGCTGGTACTGTACTGGTAACTGGTTTTCAGTGCCGCACATCTGATGGAGAACTTAAATCACATATAAGCATAGGTTGTGATAATTTCTATGTAGCATAGCATAGGTTGCTCTCTATTTTGATGGTACGTAGAAAAAGTAGTATGGAGTATGGAAATTATTTTAAACCTGATTTGGATAATTGAAGAGCTGGGACAGCATGAGCCTGTGTGTCTTGCTTTGTGCCAGAACAGTTTCAAAATTAAGATGCCTACTCTATTAGTCTCATAGTTTGGGAATGTATAGAATTGGTTTACTCTTCTGCTTGTTTGGTTGGGACTTATATGAACATGATGGAAGTGTTATATGAACAGGGGCATAAGTTCCTTAGTTGTTTGCTTTCTAGCTCAATCTTTACCCTTCTCAAACATAAATTTGCATTTAGAAATCGCAAGAGAATACATTCATGCATAAACTAGACTGGATGTGAAACCCCACAAGTTTTTTAATAATTGAACCATTACAATTTCACAAGCAGCATTACAAAGCTAGGAATAAACTATAAATAATCCCGCACTTGGCGAGAATTGAACCTATGACCTCTAGTGTCATGACACCTCAAACCCCACAAGTTCCCATCATGTTTTTTTTAACACTTTTCATAGTTGTTTAGCAAATTTTGTTTGTAAGGAGTAAGGACTAGTGTACTTTATCCTTCCATACATATATGTGTGTGTGTTTAAACCAGACCATTAATTCTCAAATTTACAAATCTTTGACTCGAAGAACTACTTGACTCTTTATATAATTAGTTACAATACTGAAAGGCCACGACGAGCAAATATCTCAAATAATGTTTGATGACGACGGGCTTCCTTTAATTTGACAAGTAGTAATCTGCAACATCATTTTCTTCACAACGCGCATTTGCACCTTTTTCATCCTTTTCATCACAGTTAGAGCTGGTGGTCCATATATAAAATACTAGAATTGCATAATCCAGGTAAGATCATATGTATATATATATATACTGATATACATCTAGGTTCCGCATAAATCTACATGATTTAAAATGGACCACTTAATTTTGAAGCGTCACCAGTGTTACAGCTACAACTTTTATCCAGGATTAGGGGTGGTGATGTTTGGAACTATTAGGTAGCTAGAAATTCAACCAAAAAAATATCACACATAATTAGTCAGTGTAGTTACGAAAACAGGGGGCGAATTGAGGCCAAAAATTAATATGTCAACCAAAAAATTGGTTGAGACCACTTCAACCATGCGTTGGGCCTCTTTTGGAGCACGAAGAGAACAGACCATACAGTATATGGTAGCAGCATTCGTAGGTTGGAACTTGGAAGAAAACAAAAACAACTTACATATTACGAGTTTTGCACTTGTAATTAAATAAATAACCACAATCCCATGAAGTTTTTGAGTATTGACCATCTGCCCAAATGAGAGTACGTTTTGTGAAAAATTAGATTTAATGTAATATGAAAATCCACATCACAACTTAGTGCAAACTAAATTAGGATCAAGAAGGTGAAAACAATTAATGGGGTGCGTGTGAGTAGTATTTAGTGGTGGTCTTCTTATATCACGTTTATCCCACCTTCTTTTTTAAA
Organism: Plantago ovata; assembly: GCA_028274465.1. NCBI lineage: Eukaryota > Viridiplantae > Streptophyta > Magnoliopsida > Lamiales > Plantaginaceae > Plantago > Plantago ovata. Next base: position 115,132,898 of record CM051456.1, on the reverse strand, counting down.
TGATGTGGAATGGGTATTATATTCTACCTCCTTTAAATTGCTCGATGTCCCCGTCGAGCCTATGTTGGAGGTAGACGTGTGTGGACAATATGTAACGCTTTGGTCATTGTGTGGACAATATATCATATTGCTCTGATATCTAACTAGAGTGTGATATTGTTCGCTTTGGACCTGAGCCCTCACGATTTCATACTGGTTAGACGTGTGCAGTCTATTACACTGGTTAGACGTGAGGGCTCAGGTCCAAAGCGGACAATATCATACTGGTTAGACGTGTGCAGTCTATTACACGAGTAACCACTAGCCCAAAGGATCAGGTATCGACCCACAAGGGGCTGGGTCAAAAGCAAATCCGTGAGGGCTCAGGCCCAAAGCGGACAATATCATACTAGTTAGACGGGCGTGGTCTAGTCCACGAGTAACCGCACTAGTCCAAAGGGTCAGGTCTCGGCCCACAAGGGGCTGGGTCATCGTTACAAAAGGTATAACGCCCCAAAACCAAAATTGATGCCTTCGGTCGTGTATCGTGAGATGGACTCACGTCAACACGAAGCCTTGACTTTAAATCCATGAATACACTGAAATTTACTCATTGATAATACGGAGCGTCTAAAATTCTCAAACAATGAAATATACAATTCACTACAAGGTCCTCAATACGAACTTTACAACCTGTACAATATCAATTTCTCAAACATACACACATTTACAATACAAAAATATATAAGACTCTCTTCCTTGAACCATTCACGCTCCAACTCCGCTTAATCCACAAGTACCTTCCTTAAAGCCCCCACTAACTTACTCCACTGAAAAAAAAATGAGTAAGGGGTGAGCTACAAACTCAGTAAGAGAACATTATGGCACCTCCACCTGGATCAAGTAATGTTTTAGAAAATTACATACATATATATACTTTCCAATATACCACACATAACAAAAGGTGCATGGAAATATAACGTAACATTTCGGCTCAACAGACATGATCCTATGGCCACTAGTATAAGTCCGGTGACACAGAGGTCGGCTTTACATAACATAACATAACATATAACATATAAAGTACCCCACCAAATGGCACAACATAAAGGCCTAACACGACTAAATTCCCCGAAGGGTACAAAATATTTCACAGGCACATCTGGAGCTCAAACATAACATTAGTCCATGCACTAGACAAAAACGCTTTACATTCATCACATGCACAATTTCAAAACATTTACTTTGGGTAACACACTTGATCCTTTTTTTCTATTATATGAAGCCCCATAACTTTGGGTACATGCCTGTTGAGCCGAAATGTTACGTTATGTTTCCATGCACCTTTTGTTATGTGTGATATTATGAATATATATATATATATATATATATATATATATATATATATATATATATATATATATATATATATATATATATATATATATATATATATATATATACTCCCTCTGTCCCAGAGCAGTTGCACCATTTGATTTTGGGCATAAAAAATAAGGAGAAGAGTTAAATATTGAGTTATATTGATAGTGAGTGTTGCTTTTACTTTATGGAGGATTTGTGGCCACAAAAATGTGTTTATGGAATATAAAATTATTATAACCATGTCCAAATATGGCAAAGAAATGAAATTGTGCAACTCTAACGGGACGCCCAAAATGGCAAAATGGTGCAACTGTTCTGGGACGGAGTGAGGATATATATATATATATATATATATATATATATATATATATATATATATATATATGATTTTGAAGCATTACTTGATCCGGGTGTAGGTGCCAAAATGTTCTCTTACTGAGTATGTAGCTCACCCCTTACTCATTTTGTTTTACAGTGGAGTAAGTGGTTAGTGGGTTTTCGAAAGGTACTAGTGGACAAGCTGAGTTGGAGCGTCAACGGTTAAAACGAGACACTTTTAGAGATTTTGTACTGTAAGGGTGTGTACGTGTGAGAAATTGTTGTTGAAGTTGTAAATTTGTATTGAGGACCTTGTAGTAATTTGTTAATGTTGTATTGGGATTTAGACGCTCTGTATTACCGATGAGTAAATTTCTGTGTTTTTGAGGATTTGAAAGTAAAGCTTCGTATTGGCGTGAGTCCATCTCACGATACACGGCCGAACGTTCTCTATTTTAATTTTGGGGCGTTACAAAAGGTATCATAGTCGTGGCCATCCCCAGACCCAAAAGGGTGTGGATGGCTGTCCCGGGGACAGCCTATCCCCAACAGAAGCTAGATGAGAACGTCGACCAATTTAAAGGGGGGTAGAATGTAATACTCGCATCCCACATCAATTAAGAGAATGTGGGATAAAGGGTATATAAGTAGACCACCACTTTCATTTTCATACGATATGAGGTCTTTTAGGTGATTTCAAAAGCAAATCTATGCGGCCTCAGACCCAAAGTGGACTATATCATACCAGTGGAATGTGTATGGACCAATTCACGAGTAACCGTGCCATCCCACGTGGGCCCGGATCGTTACAATTTTTATCATCAAATTAAGGTTCCAAATGTTTTTTTTTTTTGAAGGAAGGGGTTTTATTTAAAAGATTTAATTTACATCAGGTTATACTGCCATTAATAAATGTTGTTGCACGCGTGCATGTATTCCCTTTTTCATCACGGGTAGCATCGTAAAAAATTCACAATACAACATATATAGCTACTTCTATATAAGCTAGGAAGTACGGAAACTTTAAATGATTCGGTGCGGTGTTTCCTTAGAAACGTTTTCTTATCGAAAACTTATGGACTACCTTTATGCTCATTAGTTAATTTTTTTATTTAATTATTTTTGTCTATAATATATTTTATATGTTGTCTAATGGCATGTGAGTAAGTGAATTTTGTTAATTACTCATACGTTACCTTAGAAACACGTACATTACTTATTATGTTGTTTATAGTTTGATTTGACTAATTTATTATTTAAATATCTATTTATTTGATTGTTTAGTATTCATGCGTTCATTATAAATTTATAAATATTACTTTACATATTAACTATATATTTAAATGTATAAAAAATTAAACATTTCCTACATGTTTTCATTTTCTACTTTTTGAATTTTTACGTTTTCATTTTTCCATTTCGTTTTCGTTCCCGCTCCCGTTTTCGTTTCCGTGCTTCCTAGTATATAAGTGATAGGATCATGCCATGAACGTTTCCAACTTACGCAAAATATCCAACAAAAAATATAATTTTTATAATAAATACATGTACACTCTTTTAGTAGGCGTGTTAAAAAATCATACCGATCCGAAAATCCGATTCGAACCACTCCGATCCTAAGACTTGCGATTGGATTACGGATTGAGGTTTTAATAGTCCAAAAATTTCGGTGATCCGATCCAATAATCTATGGATTATCCGATCCAATCCGATATTTACTATTCTATATTACTTTTTATTTTTTTAAATCTTTTTCTAATAAAATATAAAAGCTTAGGCTCATAAATCATGATTTAAAAAAAATCAACTGAGAGGACTCATCTAACTCACGTCTCTTTCACATTTTCACTTCATCATGCCACTATATTCTGTTTTCTCTTTATTTGACATGAAGTTACCAGAGATCAGAGACAAATATTTCCCTTCTGAACTTGAATTATGATTTTTGAAAGTCTATGTAATTTTTTTGTTATAGACTTTCGATACTTCCTCCATTTCATTAGTAACTTCCTCTTCAGTCAACAGGTTTTATATTTGACCGCATGTTACTCCTAAATTATACGATGCAATTCATTTTTAAAATTATGTAATTAAAGTTCAGAAGTTTGTAGTATTTTAAATATTTTTTGGAATTTTTTTTATCAATATAATTTAGGTGTAATATATGAGTCAAACGTGATTGCAGTTGACCGAAGAGGAAGTTACTAATGAATGAAATGGAGGAAGTAGTAGATATGAAATATGTAGTAATTTACTTTGTTGGACTACTATCATGCTATACATTTTTATTATTTAATTATTTAATGTTGAAAGTTTTCAAAAAGTCGTTCAAATAAAAAGTAAAAAGTTGAAAAAAAAAAAGGGTTACGTTGATATTTTTTTCGAACTACTACCAATTATCCGCGAATGTAACCGATCCGATGCCGAATTAATACAAATCCGATCCGGGAATTTCAGATTGGATTACGGATTTAGTTATTTTCCATCCGAACTCAAAAAATAGAATTCGATCCAATCCGATGTACACCTAATTTTTAGTTTACTTTTTTCAAATTTTTTTTATTTTTCAATTAAATGTGCGTAGTATTAATGTTAGATATACTTTAATATGTGGAGTCTCCATAGACATGTGTGTGAGGGTCAATCCCCGTCACTTGATGAATTACGGTGTGACAAATTAAAAAAGTACACATATTGACATTGTTATTATAATATATAAATCATTAAAGTTGGAGTATATAAATTGAACATGTCGTACTTTATCAAAAATGAATTTCCCCGTTATAGAAATAAAGACATATTTCCTCTATTTCATTAATAAATTCCTATTCGGTCAACATGTTTCATGTTTGACCGCACATTACTTCTAAATCGTATTTTAAATATTTTTTTAAATTTTTTTTATCAATATAATTTAGGTGTAATATACGAGTCAAACATGACAACCCTTGACCAAAGAGGAAGTTTGTAATGAAACGAATGAATAATATAATAAAAGCCTAAGTCTCATAAGAGAGAATTAATACACAAGTATTAATTAAAACTCTTATTAATTAATTCGGTTTTGTTCTCTTCCTCTAAAATAAATGAAGTTGAACTGAATAAAACTGAACGGTATGAATTTGAATTGAACTGAACTTAAAAATTATTTAATAAAAATGATAATAATAACAACAAGAATAACCATAATAATAATAATAAGAAGAATAATGGTGTTCTTCTTTTTCATAGCCTAAGCTTTTGTATTCAAAAAGGGGGTGGAAGCACAATTTGTTGCTAGACTCCTATCAAACTTTACGTGATAATAAAATTAGTATTTTATTTAAATAATAATAATAATAATAATAATAAAAGTCTAGTTTAAAAAATAATAATAATAATAATAACTTACATAATTATTATTAGTGGGTAAGTGAAAATAATTTAATTTCAACTTCCAAGAACCTGGTGTGACATGAAAAGCAAAGGAAACAAAGATATATTTCCAAAACAATCCACCACCAACATTAGAAAAGCTCCAGAAAAAGAAGTAAAATATGTGACGGCAGGCAATACATTTTATACTTATACTCCGTGGATCCAGACGACAGACACATAATATAAGCTCTTTCCTGTGTGGTCACCGTAGGATGAAGATGACACTGATTAAGATTTAAGCCTAAATTAAGGTAGAAAATTAGACTAACTGGTAAAAAGTTAAGACAATAAAAACGCCACGTGCATAGTTGTGATTGGACATTGCTGGGCACTTGGGATATAAATTGGTACTACGATACGACCAACCAAAGTCCAAAGCAAGCATCGTTACTTCATTCCTTTCCTTCAATTTTCTTCTCATTTTCATATTCTCTCTCTTTTTATTGATTTGAGAGTCTCTCTCAACTCAATAAACTTTGACGAAACTGTTGCCTACTTCTTCTTTGCTACTACTACCTACTTTTTTCCAATTCTATCTATTCCGATCCTCCTCACAAGTCACACGCACATACACAAATATAATTAGCTAGCTAGAGCACTTGTGTAAGGTTAAGTAATAATAATTAAGACATAAATACAGTACTATTTGTTGCAGTTGCAGTTAAGTAGAGCATGGAAAACACAGTTGGTGTGATGAAGAAAGCTGGTGGTAATTCAAGATTCAAGAGGATTTGTGTTTTCTGTGGTAGTAGCCCAGGGAAGAGTCCTAGCTACCAACTCGCGGCCATACAGCTTGGGAAGCAATTGGTACGTTGTTATGGTATTGCTTTAATATATTGTACCATACAATCCACACTTATACCGTATTTATTCACATGTTCTATATACGACTATACCGTAAAAATATACTCAAAGAACCGACTTCATGTAACATATACTTTATTGGAAATCATCTTTGATTTTCTTTGCTAGCATATTGTACAATTTGTAACAATTACAAACTGTATGTTTTCATCAATTAATTCATATATTAGAAATAGGAAAACAAAGAGTATTATCCATAATCATATGTAAACCTCATGACAAGGGGACAGTGGACCCCACGGAAGTCTGGGATTGGCTCCACAGCCCGGGATTTTAAGGAACAATAAACTATGGCAATTTTTCTTTTTTAAAAAAATCACATTATATATATGCGTATTTTAGAGTTATTTTAAATATAAGGTACGTAGGAGATGTTTTTCATCGGTCCAATATGATAATACAATGTAAGATTTACGATAATTAGTGTATAAATGAGTACTAAATTATGATGATGAATATGTCATATGGCAGGTGATTAACGTGATTACGTCTCTGTGTGGAGTTCAGGATTGTTTAATGTTAATTAACTAGTATAATATTAATTAGTAACTAGTAATTTATGCGTGTTGATGCAAGATAGGAGGTTAATGATGATGATTAATGGACAGGTTGAAAGGAACATAGACTTGGTTTATGGAGGTGGAAGCATTGGATTGATGGGCTTGGTCTCCCAAGCCGTCTATAATGGTGGTCGACACGTATTAGGGTACTATATTTTATTTTATTATTTATCGTTTACTACTTTATTCACAAAAAGAAATTTTATGTTATGTTATTATTATTACTATTATAACTTAAAAATTGTGAGTGACTCTATCTATTTTGCATTATTTGCAGTGTGATCCCCACAACTCTAATGCCAAGAGAGGTAAGCAAATATCTATGTAGCTTTCTGTATATGGTGCAGCTAACACTACATACATATATAATTTGGCCAGATTCATGTGTTTTGGACTTGTTCCATTTTTCTATTTTGTTGGTTGCATGGTCCACAACATCATACACACCAAATCACAATGTTAAAATTTTCGCATATCTTTGTATATATACCTTAAAAAATATTAAAATGGTTTAATGATTCACGAGGAAAGTATATACTACTATATGTTCCATTCGTATGGTGTGCACTCGTGAATCATTATGTATGGTGTACACTCGTCATGTCCACCGGCCCCTGCATGCATGACCTAATAGTACCAAATAAAATTCACATGTGATGGAGTTGAACTAGAATTACTACTCATCAAGGGTCCACTATGTAACTTCAGATAACCGGAGAGCCTGTCGGAGAAGTAAAAGCAGTGTCTGGTATGCATCAAAGGAAAGCAGAAATGGCTAGGCAAGCTGATGCTTTCATTGCCCTACCTGGTAATTTTAGCAACTTAATTTACTGATGTTCAATTAAGTCAATTCTTTGTGTGGGTCTCTAGTAATACACATAGGAAACGTGTAACATCTCATGAACCGTATAACTTGTCAGTCTCCAAATTGATAATTTATTGAGTTTGGCATGTTATATTCAAGGTGAAAAACGAACATTGAAGCAGTCTAATAGTACAATAATGGACCTGTTGATAATTTAGACCAGCTAATTGATTTTGACAAGTGAATTGTAAAAAATATAACAGGTGGCTATGGGACACTTGAAGAACTATTGGAAGTCATCACTTGGGCTCAACTTGGAATCCATAACAAGCCGGTATGCATAGTTGGAGACAATTCTCTCTGTCTTGTTACTAACACATTATCCCTCTGCACACAACGATTTAAACACTGTTTCATCTTTTCACTCAATCTAAGAGCCATGTTGAATGAAATTCAACTAACTTAATTGCACTAATATTGTCCCCACTATTCATTACCTCCGTACTATATCTTTCAACGAACCGAAAGAAATTGAAAGTGGGGTGGATGGAATTGAAAGTGCCGTGACAGAGAATATCATAACAGGAGCTTGATAAGTTTAGGCAATTTGATTAATTAAATACACTAACGAAAAAATTCAAGGCTTCGTCCATGCTACTGAACAATATTTTTTCATTATCCCATGACACATATAAAATGACATCTTTTTATATAAGGGTCTATAGTTGTTCATTTTTTCGAATCTTTTCATTTGTTGAGATTCATTGAACCGCATAAATAATGAATCCCTACAAAGAGTTGTTTTGGGGTAGTACTCTTTTGTCATGGTATTTCTTTTATGTGTAAATATATGATGCCAATTATTTATTTCAGGTGGGTTTGCTAAATGTGGATGGGTACTACAATTCACTATTATGTTTCATTGACAAAGCGGTGGATGAAGGCTTCATTACACCTTCTGCCCGTCACATAATTGTCTCTGCCCAAGCTGCCCATGAACTTATGTCCAAACTTGAGGTTCGTACCATTCGTACTACTACCACTCACTCCGTCTCACAAAACATTACCCATTAGGATTAGCTCGCAGTTTAAGAAAAACAACAAAATAATATAAAGTTAGTGGGGTATGTTAATTTTTTAATTGAAGTGTAGTTGTTAAAATATAAAGTAGTAGCAAAATTGTAATATAGTGTACAAAATAATGTTTTTAATGTGTGAGACTACTTCCATTAGGAAATTGGTAATGTTTTGCGAGACACATACAAATGAAAATTGGGTAAAGTTTTGTGAGACAAGGGAGTAGTTAGTAGTAACGTGCAAGTTAAATTAATAGAGTACTTTGTCTAATTATCCACACCAATTAGATTATGGGAGAGTGACTAAGGGTATCTGTTATATTCGTATAAAAACTCATTAATTTCAGCTCTGTTCCGTTCAGTTCAATTATGTTCAGTTTAGCTCATTTCTGCCAGCTTTGTTTAGTTGTATTTTATATTACAAATAAATTCAGTTAAGTTTTGTTCAGTTTCATTTTTGTTCAATTCTGTTCAGACGAACCGAATATTAGTAATTAGTAATTAAGTTGATTTATGGTGCAGGATTACGTCCCAAAACATGATGATAATACAACAAAGTTGAGTTGGGAAATGGAGCAACAACTAGAGTACACCAAGAAATCAGAAATTGCGCGTTGACCCTGATCTTAAAAATCTTTAGCAACCAAGTATAGAATGGGATTTTATGATCAGTTGACATATATAATGCACAACAGTAGAAGCAAACCTCTCCAAGGTGAACGGTCCATATGTAATATCTCCAGTGTCATATTAATTCACTGTGGATTTCTTTATTTTTTCAGTAAAGTTTTATCAACGAGAAAAATGTGTTTTAGTATTAATTTGTATGAACCTTCTTTTTGTGTTTTTTGTGTTAAATTTGGTAGCGAAGTTTGTCAATAGGTTATTAATTAATTAATCCTTGTAAGTGCGCATTCCACTTTGTAATAGTCAATTGATTTTATCTACATTTTTTGAAAAAATAGGATTAAAGTAATTTAAAGTTAATATAATAAGCATGTTTTTTTTTAATAATCGAACCATTAAAATTTCATAAGTAGCATTTTACAAAGCTAATAATAAATTATAAATAATCTCGCACTTGACGAGAATTGAACCTATGACCTCCAGTGTCATGACACCTCAGTCTAACCAATATAATATAATAAGCATGTTGATTCAATCAATTGATTGACCTACCAATCAATTTTAATCCGTTGATCTTACTTATCAAATTTTAATTTGGTGCGTACATGTGTCATTAGTTAATTAAAAGATGTAGGGTTCAAATCCTGTTGGCATGATTTTTCTGCATTATTTTTATTATTATTTTTATTGAAGGTGTTTGGTTCGAATCTTGTTGGCGTGATTTTTCTCTATTATTTGTATCATTATTTTAGTTGAAGGTGTTGGGTTCGAATCTTATTGACGTAATTTTTTTCTTTTTATTTATTCTCTTCTTAAATTTTTATTTTTTAACATAAAATTGTATGACGTATTATACTTAATTTTAAAAATAAACATGATATGTTCTTATAAAAAAAGACAAACTTCCTCCGTCTAATAATAAATGTAACACTTGATTTTGTTGACTTTTTCGATGGTCATTTTGACCTTAAATTATTCTTAAATAATACGATAAAAATAACTAAAAACATCATATTATGAAACTAGAATGTTTATATGAAGCACTTGACAATATATTCAACTGATGAAGAATACCAATTAACATGCGAAAAAAGATGCATTGCAGATTTTGAAGTTGAATGTTTCCTAAGTCTAGAGATGTATCTGATTGTTCTTAACTCATCGGAAGAATACTTTTCGTATGTCTAATATAATTCAATTCAAAACTATTAATTGCATAACTACAAAAACTATATACATTAAGTTTAATTACTTAATTAGTTATTTTTTATTACGTTTGAAGTCATTATGTGAAGATTATATATTCACTCCATTTATTTCAATATATTATTTAATAAAACAATAATATTTTACAAGATTACGCTTCACACGCGTGGCGTGTGATGCAGTTCCTAGTATTAATATGATAAGCCGGTTGATTTACCAAATTGATTGACCTACCAATCAATTTTAATCCGTTGATCTTGCTTATCCAATTTCAATCTGGTGCGTACATGTGTCATTAGTTAATTAAAAGATGTAGGGTTCGAATCATGTTGGCGTGATTTTTCTCCATTATTATTATTTTTATTGAAGGTGTTTGGTTCGAATCTTGTAGACGTGATTTTTCTCTATTATTTGTATCACTATTTTAGTTGAAGGTGTTGGGTTCGAATCTTATTGACGTAATTTTTTTCTTTTTTATTTATTCTCTTCTTAAATTTTTATTTTTTAACATAAAGTTGTATGACGTATTATACTTAATTTTAAAAATAACCACGATATGTTCTTATAAAAAAATACATACTTCCTCCGTGCAATAATAAATGTAACACTTGATTTTGTTGACTTTTTCGATGGTCATTTTGACCTTAAATTATTTTTAAATCAAAGAGATAAAAATAACTAAAAACATCATATTATGAAACTAGAATGTTTATATGAAGCACTTGACAATATATTCAACTGATGAAGAATACCAATTAACATGCGAAAAAGATGCATTGCAGATTTTGAAGTTGAATGTTTCCAAAGTCTAGAGATGTATCTGATGGTTTTTAACTCATCGGAAGAATACTTTTCGTATGTCTAATATAGTTCAATTCAAAACTATTAATTGCATAACTACAAAAACTATATACATTTATAGCACATCATTTATATTAAGTTTAATTACTCAATTAGTTATTTTTATTACGTTTGAAGTCATTATGTGAAGATTATATATTCACTCCATTTATTTCAATATATTATTTAATAAAATAATAATGTTTTACAAAATTACGGTTCACACTGTTCTTCTCTTGAACTCAAAATAAGTCACGGGAAGGATTGAGGCTTATCTCTAAATACAAAATTCATCAACCAAGTTGGACACTCAGTCCAAATAGTAAGGCTATTCACATGGTTCCGGACAAAAATATAAGGAAGCACTTGAATTGTGCTAAGATCGCACCGCAGCACATTGATTCAATGATTCAGGAGTATTTCCTCAATTTACATTGACTCACTCAATATTCAGGAGTATTTCCTCAAATTACATTAATGTTCCTTAATTGTTTGCAGAAAGGTTTCGGTCAATCCTACTACACACGCTCAAAATAACTTAGTTGAAACTATTAGGAAAAAATTGATCAAACCCCCCAAACTATTAATCATTTGTGATTATGCCCCTCAAACTAATAAGTTTGGTGATTAACCCCCTCAACTATTATACTTTTGAGACAATGCCCCCGAAGTGACTTTTTTGGTTAAATAAATAGATAAAATAACATTTGTATGTGTTTAAATTTTATATATTTAACAAAAAAATATTTATTCATGTTCCATGACTACGAAGTTATAGTTCACATGATATATAAAAAATTAAAAAATATAGTTCATCCGTAATTATTTTATAGTTGGACTTTTCGATTTATTTTTTCCACAAATTACTTTAAACTACATTGAAAAATATATATAGAATATTATATGTATCATCGAAGTACTTTAAGTATATTTCACAACATTTTATATTTTTTTTACATTATAAATTAAAAGCAATTTGTTGTCAAAATATTTTCAAAACATTTAATAAAAAAAATTAATAAAAGTAATGGATGATGGAGTAATTATAAATTATTTTAAAACTATAAAATAAAGTTTGAACGACACTTAAACATCATGATAATCGACAAAAGTGAATTTTATATCACAACATATAAAAATTAACATATATGGTTGATTTATTAAGAGTTTATCATTAAATTTATTAACTCGGGGGGCATTGTCTCAAAATCATGATAGTTGAGGAGGTCAATCACCAAACTTATTAGTTTGGGGGGCATAGTGTCAAAAGAGCAATAGTTCGGGGGGTTTGATCCATTTTTTCCAAACTATTAATACTATACTCTCAATAAACAAGAGAATATATCAGTTCATTTGGAGTAGGTTGATGTGATAAAAAATGAATAAAAAATGAAATTGGGGTTACTACTAGTTAAAACATACTACGTATTTGATTTTAAGATTGATTTTGATAAGGCTTATGATTTGGTGAAAATCCCCTAATGGAAAAAATGATGGGGTTTTTGATATATGCAGTCCCATATTAGTCATTGTTTTCATTTTTACTTTGACCGCTAATTTAGCTACGGAGTTAACAAGTCAACATCTCTCACGATAACGTAATTATGATTTCTCATTTTTCATTAAAATAAAAAGATTTGAAATTGGATGAGGAGTGAAGACACACTGCATGTTTGAATAATGACAAGTTAAAGTTGATAACTTGAACTAACCGACCAAAAATTATTTGGATCTTGGATGGTTTCATAATAGTCTGATTTTGTTGAAATATATACATCACCAAAAAGTGTACATGCACTAGCGGACAGAAAAATTTAACGTGTGTAGATTCATAAAGGAAAATTCTAAGAGATGAGATTGAACATATGTAGTGATTATTTGGAACAGGGGAGAAGCTTGCTTCAGGGCTAACGCATGAATTATTTATCTAAAACCTCTTTTTCCTAATTAACTTTGACTTATAAACTTCCAGGCCGAAAGTACTTGCTTATAATTTAAAAAATATACAGATCTAAGATATACTAAGATATACTTTGCTCTTATTGTGAGATCAATACGCTAACTTGCATGTCCCCCTATTATAAAATGTGTTAAAGTTCAGAGAATTAGTTTCCTATTTACACTTGTATCACTTTCGCACTTTTAGACTATAGATTAGACTCTATAGTTATATCTTCTGGAAACTTGCAAAAAGAAAATAAGAAAAAAATGTATAAAAGAAAAAGAAAACTCATAACTTAGCTTTGTCCTGGATCACATTATATAGTATATTTTCTTTTAAAATTCAATTATATACCATGATGAAGACAATAATTTTTATTTTTTTTAACTAGAGACTTTCATTAGCAAAGAGTAAGAGCATCTACAATGATCCTCGAATCGTAATAAAACAGTTTGAGATATTTCACTTGTTCTTAATTAACCACTCAGGACAATAGCACCATTTATGGCAGAACAACTTGGGGGATAGGGAAGATGATAAGTGTTACGACTTACGAACAAGTATTGTTGTTGTATATTCCAATTTCCAACAGTGATATTCAAACTACGTGTTAAATCTGTGCCAACGGACATTCCAACAGTGATATGCAATATGCAATAACGTAAGGAAAAATGATCCACTTATTCATGTTGTTATGCATTAGTGCAATTCACATGTTGCACTCCTGAATTATACAACTATACTAGATAAAAAATAAACATCCAATTCACATGTTGCAACAGTACATGTATATAATGTAATTGAAGGAACGTTCCACAAACTTTTTCCTATCAATATACGCATGTTTTGGACCAGATTAATTAATGTATGTTATGTTACGTTAATGTTATATGTTGACCGTTCAATCGATCGATCTTCTTGAGTTGCGGTCCAGGCACGATGTTCTTTAATCTTTATAGAGCCGTGCTACACTTGTGCTTTTACATTCCGATCAAACCAATGAAGCATACATAATAATCAAGTATATGACTCATCATGAAGAAGCACAGCCCTACGTAGGTGAGCAATAATCTTAATTAACTTGGGTGATGTAATTAAGGTGTTCATAAATTTTAAAGAGGTTAATTAAAAAAGACGTTGGTAAAATTGATTTATTAGCCGTGCAGCCCGTGCTACTCTAGTTGATTATATGTGTTTATGAAGAATATTTTATCTACAAGGTCAAACTTTAAAGATGTTCATCTACGGTATTTATAAGGGATAGTGGGATTAAAGTTTTTTTTAGCAGAACTAATGTGGATATGTGCGAAATTTAGTGTTCAGTTTTATTGAGGAGTCTATTCGAGTGGAAATGTAATATGAAATGGAGATTGAATACGTAGGCCGTAGAGATTCGAACCCAAGTTTGGACGTGAGGCAATAGCTCTGAAACCTTGATAGAAATTCGACTCTTTCAAAAATTCAAATTGATAAGGAGGTGTGAAATCTACTCATTTATATTAATTCTTCAATACCCTCGAGGTAGGACTCGAAAATGCTATTTTTGTAAACTTGGTAAACGGTCCACCCCAGTTGGTTTCTATACGAAGATTTGTGCCTGGACTTGTATTTGAGTCCAAGCAACGTTCAGAGTAATAGTATCATAGTGATTTGTATTTGAGTCCGAGCAACGTTCAAAGTATTACAGTGACTTGTATTTGAGTCCAAGCAACGTTAAGAGTATCATGGTAATTTGTTCAGGATAAGCTATAAACTTTAAAATAACACTAAAGACTGATTGAGTAATTTTACACTTTTCAAGATAAATTACTTTGTGCTAGAAATAAGACTTAGCTCAGATTCCCGTATTTAATTAAACTATAATATGTTGTTGTCGATATCCCCTCCTCGATTGGGATGCCAAGTATCCGACAAGGTTGTTAGGTACATTTTGCAACGATAGTTACAGGGATGCTATGTATCCAGCAATGCGATAGTTATTGACCAGACGTTGCGAGTTGAGTACCATACCATATTATAGTCCTGTTATGGGGATGTATTCATCTTATCTGATATTATCTGATATAAATTGAAGTCTGTTACATCTTGACCCCTGTTAGATTTCACAATTATATGTGGTTGACCATTAGATTTTTAATTACAAAAAATTACATGTTAGATATTTTTAATTACAACAACCCCACGAATTTGAATTTTGGCGAATTCAAGCATGAAAAATACATTTTTACCCCTGGTCAAAAATCAAAATTTTCCTTTAACCAAACAATATCAATTTCTATTTATTATATATTTGCCTCCATTATTTTCTATTTTATGAAATTGGCACTAAATATTATACAATTAAGTCACATACTTTTTTCTAAATTTCAAATTAGCCTCAAAATTTATTAGAAATTAGACCCCAAAAAAAAAATCCTTCAAACAGGTCCCAATTGTTTTTTTGGAAATAATTATGTTATCTTTTTCTATCTTCTTCTTCTTCAAGACTCCGGTACCGGAGTGCGTCAGAACTCAGATTTGGGAGCTTTATAGCTCCCTGATCGGAGTAGATCGGGAGCTGCATTCCGCGTCATGGAATTCGGTGACCGGAATCCGGTGGTTAATATTGAAGAAGAAGCAAAGAAAAAAAGAAAAAAGAAAAAAAAAATGAAAAGTAGATGATGAAAAAAAAGGAAAAGGAAAAGGAAAAAGATTAGGGCTTGTTTGGTTGGAGTAGATAGACTAAGTCCACATTATTTGGTCAACTCTTCATTGAGAAAATGGGGCTGGATGTAATAATTGAAATATCTAATGGTCACTCAAATGAAAATGGAGTATCTACCAGAGTGTGTATATGAAAAAAGCCCTAAATTGAATAATTCTGGAATTCATTGCTTTACTTTATTTTTTAAACGATAAATAAATTTATTGAATACTCAACAAAATTAAAATTAATTAAGCACACGAAAACAAGAGTATATAAGAGATACACTCTTTCTTCAACAACAAAATTAGAACCACACAACCTCTACAAAAACTACGTTGTAATTTAAACCCTCAAAGTCCCCACAATTAGCACACTACCCTCGAATTACTCTTTGTTATATTAGAGCTAGCGCACCACAAACCCACAAATTGTCCTTAAAAAATCGATTCAAAATCAGAACATACTGCTTCAACGGGCATATGAGTGATAACAAAAGAAATGTAATGAGTGGTGGTGAGCATGTAGAAAGGCCTAGGACAAGAAAGTGGGGGCTGCACTAAGCAGAGAAGAGTGGTCCTCCATTTTACTCCATAGAAACAAGACACACATACAAATCAAAGTACTCATGTGCAGCATGTATATGCATGTTTCTTTCAGATGCTTGTGTCCTTCTTGACTTGATCTCTAACTAGATAAGATCTAACACACACTAGACTAGCTACTTTGTGTAACTTCCAATCCCAGTGTGATTTATAGTGCACAATAATATTGTAAACAACTAGCACTAAGCTTTGCTTTCCATACAAGAAACGCACAATAGAAATTGGAACCAACCAAGTTCTTCCCTTTTCCTAAACCTGTGTTGAATCTGACAGATTGATAAGGATGTTTGTCAACTCCTAGTTTTGTGGGTTGCCCATTAGATTAGCCTAGACACAAAGTATTGGAGCCCAAGTCATTACTTGAACAAGATTTGATCTTAGATAGTTGTTGGTCTATTTGTCGGTCCCTAACTCCTAGAACCAAGTCACCAACCTAGTCCTAGGTTCCATTTAGTTTGTTCTTGATTTCTTTTACTGATTAGACTTATGAGCTATATGGGCTGGATGGGATGCGCAGATTGGATGCAATACCCATGGGCCGGGTCAATTTGTGAACCACTTCTAATAATAGCCCGGACTAGGGATCGGCACGGAGGAAAATGTCAGCGAACCGGAGTCTTGAAGTCCACATCTATAAATTTCATGATATAAAGAGGTTCGATCCGTGGGAATTTCAAGGTGGCCCGGTGGAAGGGAGCTGGAGTGGTGAATGAGAGGTACATGGTTCGATTCCTGGTGGAGGAGACATAAGGTGGTTTATGTGTGATGGTCTAAGGTGTAAGATGGTGTAGGATCGATCCCTGGTGGAGATAAGACCATTTAGATGTGGACGTATAAGGTGGTGTATGATGTTTATATAGGATTAGTGTAAAAATCAGTGGAAAAATAATTATAAACTTTATAATGTTTATTATAATCATTATAGTATTATGCAAAACAATTGCATTTGGGCAGAAATATATGCTTTAGTTAATAAAGCCCGTTAGCTCCTGGACTGTGATAATGTGAGCTTATAGAATTGGCCCATTAATATCTAATTAGTGAAAACCCAAAGAAATCTGAAACATTATTATTACCCACCTTTAATTGTTGAACAGAGTGATTGAATATGAAGAGGAATCAATCGCTAAACCTAGAATCAGTAGCTCCGATTTCCGTTACCTGAGCTACTTTCCGTCTCTCAATTCCAGTTTCCTTCGCGAAATTAGCTTCTTTGTCGATCAGGTACATGCTCTTCCGTTGTAATTCTGATTCTTTTCCCCTTATCATTCTGCAAAGACATGCATTCATTGACTACTGATTAAAATTTGTTTCATTGCTGATTTGTGATTTTCTGATTGAAATGTGATTTCATGGACTATCTGCACTTTAATAATCCAAATCATTTGTTCTTTTTTGGTATTCTTTGCTGTGTATAGTTTAGTAGTGTCTTGTTATGAATTGATTTCTGATCATTTAGAGGAAATGTTTTACTATATGCAAATGTTTTTGACTGTGAGAATGAGATATGATGATGATGATGATGAACATTTCATGTTTATGTGTTTGTAACATTAATGAATTGCTTTGTGGATGCCATTGTGGATGGCTGATTGATACTGTTATCTTTGGAAGGGGTTCTTTGTATTAGGCCATCACTAGGGATTAATAAAGTTTGACTTTTCTATAACACACACGCGCACGAAATCGAAAGGAGGAGAATGAGAAAGGGCTATTGAGCATCTTTAGTTTTTATCTGAAATTGCTGTGAAAACTCTAGTGCCTGCTGATTATGAGGTCAAACTTCACGCGCTACCATATGAAGTAACGTAAAGGAAATTATGTACGGCATCATTTAGTGTCAGAGATATGGTTAGGATTTGAGATTACAAACATGAAAAGGTGTAAATTGGAATGTTAAGATTTGATGTATTGTAATGGGAAACCATTTGAAGACGATAAACTTTGAACTAAATCGTGATCAGTGCGATGTGGCACACACTTGCAGAGGAGCAGAGCCAGCATTTTAGTCGGATATGCAAATTTTTGGGTGACGATCAGGTTAAGGTAAGTTGTGTGCTGCAGTTCTCTCTTCTAACTCTACCCGAAAGTTTCCCTTCTCTAAATTTTCTTGGAGTTGAGTTGCAGTTATTTAATTTTAGTTTATTTCTGAACAAATCAATTGCCGGATGGTAGATGGATGCTGAATCTAATGACCAGCAGCAGCCCAAACAAGAGCGTTCAAGGACAAGATGGACGGCAGATCTTGATAGGGTTTTCGCAGACATTGTTGTGGATCAGATTCAGCAGGGTAACAGGCCAAATAATGTTTTTGACAAGAAAACATGGAATCAAATCCGTGAGAAATTCAATGGACAGACCAACCTCAGTTTCAATAACAATCAATTAAGAAAACATCTTGATGTCCTCCGGACACGCTACCACAATCTGCAATCAGCTTACAACCAAACTGATGCTGTTCAAGATCCTTGCTATGTTGGGTTTGATCTATGGGAAGATATTGGGGTACATTCGTTGTCCTTTCTCTTTTAATTATATAATATTGATATGATATTCCAAAATTTTGTTATGGGCGTCAGCAATTCAGAAACTACGGAAATTGTTTTTTTGGATTTTCCACTTCTATGCTTACTTTCTTACTGTTTCTGAAAGCTGCTTAGTTGTTCACCATAGGAACAATAAATATACATTTGAAATTATTTTTATGTGTAACAAATCAGAAACGTGTTCTTTTGCATAGAAGAATGATGGCAACCAAAAGGTTTAGTTGATCTACTTTACGTAAGAGTTTACATTGACACACTTACGGGGGGCTACCAGCTAAGGTTTTATACTTTTATGTCTTTATGATGTTTAGAGTACTCACTGAAATGTCCCATGGATGCAGGTACACGCACAGTCCAAAATTGAACCTGTAAAGACCAAGGAATGTCCTATTTATGCACAGCTATGCGCAATATTTGCAGATTCAAGTGTCGATGGAAAATATGCCCAATCAAGTCATTATGAAGGATTGGACAAGCCCACTTTCCCTGATCAGTTACTGCTAACTGGGATTCCAAGTCCAAAAATTCCAACAATCTCAAAATCTGTTCAGGGGGGTGGATCTTCGCCCCAAAATAATAGCAAGAGCCCGACTGATAGAAAGAGAAAACGTCCATCTGAATCAGTCCCAGTGTCTGAGCAAAGCATTTGTAATCAAGAACTAGGGGGTGAAATGGCAACTGCTTTATTGGATATGGTCAAGTGTTCAAAGTTGCGAACTGGTGTGAAGCCTCAGATTGATGAAAGGTTCTCGATTACTAACTGCATCAAAGCTTTGGATGGCATTGAAGGTATTGAAGACGACCTCTACTATGCTGCCTTGGATCTCTTTGAGAAGCCTACTCTTAGGGAGATGTTTCTCTCCCTGAAGAATTCATCTGTGCGGTTGACATGGTTGCAGGGAAAATGTGGGAATTTCTCCAGGTTAATTTGCAACTGACGTCCAAATTTGTTAGATCCTTGGATGCAAACAGTGAAAGCAACTGTCAAAAGTGCACGTAAATATTAGTCATTGGATGCAGGGGAATTGGAAGGGATATACCTTAGTTCTGTAATAGGGGTATTACTTGCAAATGTACTGTCAAGTAGATTTTCGAGATGTTTTAGGCCTTTTTTAGATGCCCAGATCACTGATATCAGTATATTTTGACAATATTTATGGGAGAATTGCAATTTTTCAAATTTCAGCTATTTTCTTCCTGCACATGTACAATTTTTTAACCTATTTTCTTCCTGTTGTGTTTATGTTTTATTCTTATACGTAAAGTTTATGTTCGTATAAGTCTCAAATGGGCCTATATGGCCAATGCAAGCAGAAATATCATACAACAAAATTTCATATTTTGGAACCCCTATACGACATACTGAATGAGTTCCAAAAAGGTAGTAGCTAGCCATATGGCAGCTGTGGTGAAGCCTAAAAGGCAACACATAGGAAACCACCTGATGCTATTGTGGAGAAGCCTAAAGAGAATGAAGCCACAAATGGGAATCCTATTGCTATGAAATAAAGAATCGGTAGCAGATAATGTTGTTTTTGACATTGAAGGTTCACAATGACACAGTTAAGAATGGATTGGGGCAGGATGACTCTGAAGATGGTGAAGTTATTGGCATTATCACTTTATAAGATGTAATAAAAGGGGCTTTTGATGAGTAATTCTCAACAAGTACTGATGATATATAATATGTCACTTCCTTTCTGAAGAACATGTGTGGTAACGGCTGCAGCTGCTACATTAACTGCACGGGCCCCTTCAAGCCGGAGTTTAACTGCCCATAAAGGCTCTCTAAGTAGACGAATCTTCTTGCTTCATTCATTCATTCATAAAGAATCTTCGCGCAATATAACAACCTGGAATTTACTGTTAAAATGGAAGGACTGTTGTATGAAATCTTCAGTAAATCAGAAGTCAAATAAAGGACTTCATGTGGGTATAGAATGGTGTTATTCAGTACCATTATAGTATACGTGAGCAAATTATGATGCAGCCAATGTCAAAACCTGTTTTCAAATCCAGAACCAGAGGTCCAGCCGGATAGTTAAACAAATGGAGTGTATAATGATTCATAGAATAAATTTTCCAGTTTAGCTAGAAAAGGAAACCAGTTTGCATTACAACAACAATCTACAAAAAGATAGCAGCATGGTGAACAGTATATTAACCGCAAACAAAGCCCATGACTCAGACCTGTGTGAATACCTCACTGCTTTCCAGGCGGATGGAAGAATTTCATCCGCTTATCTGCCGGATCCTCCATTGCTCGACCACCGTATCCCATATGAGGCATACGGGAACCTCTCTGTGGGCACCTTGGACCATTAAAATGGATACCAGGTAACAGGTAGTTTGGTCTCCGTATGGTCAGTGGAGCATTTGGTAGAGGATTACATGCAGGTCTTGTGAAGTGAGGATTTTGCATGATGGGTGCAACATTTTGTAAAGGGATGCCATGTTGCACCAAATACTGGGAAACAAAAGATGTCAAGTCCATTTGTGGTGGATTGGTGATGGGTGGTGGGGCAGGAAAAGGGCTATGCCAACTGGTTGCGGGTGAAAATGATGGACCTGCCTGCATTGCATCAGCTGTTGAGGCTTCATTAGATCTTGTACTAGGACAGGCCAGAGGAGTCACTGGCTGGACCACATTGGAGTCGGTGATCTCCTTGTTGACATCTTCCACACTTGAATACGACACGGAGGGGTTCAGACCTCCATAGGTTCTTACCAGTGATCTCTTCCGCTCTCGATCATTCAGTACGTCAGCTTGGCTGACATGAGACGGAGAGGCTTGTGCAGATGCAGTCCCCGCGCTTGGAGAACTCAATGCTCCTGCTGGCATTGATTGAGGCCTGGCTTGCAACCGGTACGCTTCAATCAGTTTTCTTGTTGTTTCTTCCATGCCAAGAATTCTGGAAACTTCATCCGGGTCGCAGTTGTACTGCACTTGTAACACTGCAGCAAGGGAAGCAAGCATAGCGGAAATAGGTATCTGTTCATCCCCTCTTAAGTTTCTTCTCATTTCCAGAACAGATTCATCCACAGATTGGTTCTCATAATTGGATGAAGTTGACTCTGGTACTTCTAGATGTTCTACAACATCAGCCGGTATAACTGGAGTCTTGCTGTCATCGTACCATTCACTTTTCATGGCAACAGGCGCAAAGGGGCTGTCCCAAAATTGGTGAAAACAACACCGGTTATGTTGAGAACAATAAATGCACAAATATAATCTTTTTTAACATGTCAATTGCGGGGAGTGTTAATCTTAATCCATGAGGGTATGCGCGAACATGAGGGCATGCGCAAAAAAAGGTCAGGGATGCTTGGTGAATACATGCATATAACACAGTGGACTTGCATCAAATTATTGAGATGATCATAAAAATAGATACTTACTTTCTAGGCATATACCTAGTGTAATCAGCTTCCAAGACTCTTGGTTCTCTCATCTTCTGAACCTCTACCTCCTTACTCTCTTCACCAGCAGCGACTCGCCAATCAGTGTTCAAGACAATCTATTTTAAACAGACATGGAAAGCAGCTCGGTTAGATGAAACAATCTGTCAAACTAGGAAAGACTTAGGTGTAAGCATTAATGAGTTATATATGAAGCATACCTTGGGAGGACATTTCCAGCCAAATAACGTCTCAGAAATATCCCAAGGTGCCTTTCTTCGGACTACAGGTTTAGAAGATGAAGAACTACTATTGACCTGTCCCATGGTAAACATATATATGTCAGTCTCAGAAACAGTTGAAAGTCAATGCAACAAAATGTCTGAGAAGTTCTTATTAATTGCATGTTTTAATTAGCATTAATTTGCTAGAAACATTGGATAAGGTATTAACAAATGAGTAGAACTTAGAGAAGACAATCTCAAAATCTTGATCAATATGTTCTCATTCTATCATATATATATACTAGAATTAATTCGTGAGCATCTTAATTAGTGATCTCAGTGTTGTAGACTTGTGGTAGTACGTACGTATACGTATACTCAAGTTCTTTAATAGTGTGTAGTTCTTTAGTGAATAAAATTTTCCTTTGCCATCTCTAAAAAAAAAGGTATAATTACAAGAAGTGTTGTTGTGCAGTAAATTTACGTTATTGGCGCTCTTTAATCTATTATAATATTGCATGTACGAAAGAACTTGCGACTTCCTTACAAACCGTCAACCATCAACTTTAAGGTTATAATTAATGGGAGAAGTTTTTAGTGAACCAATTTTACTAGATAAAAATTTCCTCCCTGGGCGTGTTCACCACGCAAGCACCTTGAATTGGGATGGAACCTGGTGCAGCTGGTGAATAAACCTGAACTACTAGCCTTAAATTTCCACATAAATTAATTTGGACAATGAAAGAATTTTATGCTCATATGTTAAGAAATATTTTACATACATTTGAACGGTGGATGTTATTAACATTTTCTCTAACCAAACTGTAAAAGATAAACTAGCACCTTAACTATATTTTAAGAATAAAATCAAAGTTGTTACATTAGACAAAAAAGAACATGTTGATACATCATATATTATTCCACTATTTTTAATCTATCGTTTGTTTATGTAAATTCTTCAAAAATAGACTAGTCCGGTTTATTAAATATCAAATCCATGAAAAGTCCTGTATAAATTAAATTAATTAGAGACAAATAAGAATTTTATCTAATGTTCTCACACAAATAAAGTTATTTTCAAACACATACATAAAATCCTTTAAATAATCCATTTAAATAACAAAAAGAAAATCACAAACAACACCCCCCCCCCCCCCCCCACATTTTAATTAAAAAGAAATGGTTAGATCTATATTTTTGTTTCATATAAATTGTCTATAAAAAAATTATTAAAATTCTAAACAAGCTAATGAGAACTCAACCAATAAAAATGAGTTCAATCAAACTAAATGTGTAGTATACCTGTCCATCAAGGTGAGAAGAACCAGAAATTCTAGTTGTCGATTTGTTGGAATCCTTGGTTTTTTTGTGCTCCATGAAGATTATTGACTTTCAAGCTCTTGAGCAATGGATGTTTGTAAAAAAATTCCTTACAAATGTAAACTGTGGCATGCAGAACAAACTCTAATTTCGAAATTTATATTTGATATTTGGGAGAGCCTTTGTGTCTGAGTGTGAAGGGTGTTGTTTGAAAAGTTTTAATTATGTCTTCATAATATTATATTTTAGGTCCACTACTGTTTCTATTTTTATTTATGTGGTCTATTTTATATTTTAAGAAAAATACTAATAACTTTATTTTACTATATAATATTTGATTAAAACTTGGTATCTAGAGTCAAAACTTTAAAGGCTTCCCATATAAGGCAAAACTATAATATTAGAAATTTTAAAATAATGTCTTTTTAGGGATGGATTATTTAGTTATTTTATTTTCTTTGGAATATGGTTTAATTATTTTATTATTTTAGAAATTAAAATATTAATTTATTTATGCTACTTGATGTTTTACATTTTTTAATAGAATAACTAGTTCCACAACTATAGTTGTTTGTCTAGTACATAAATTACTCATTACAATGAATTGTCATTACAAGGAATTACAAGGAAAGACTTGAACCAAAAGGAAGAAGACTTATACAAGGATACAAGGAGAAACCTTATAAGGAACAAGACTTACAAAAGGAAAAGATTTCCAAGTTGAAGAAGTGGAATTCAACAAGGCTTTCAATTAGTAAAAATGATTCCTTTAATCCTTTCAAGAGTTCACAATAGAACACAATAAATACATCACGAAATCAAATATGTTATCACACAAAAAATACATCAAGACTTGGCTGTAGAGAAGATATCACGAAATCAAGAGTTTACAACTGAGAAAAGAAAAAGGAGAGTCCTTCGGGAATTGGAAAATTTAGTAGACGGGTCTGATAAATGGAAGTGTGGAATAAATGAAAAAAGTCTTTCCTTCCCTTAGTAGACCCCAAGTAGACTCCCGCCTTTAAGCTTAGCTTGTTTGCGGAGGAAAAGTTCACCAAAACCCGGCTTTTTTTGAATGATTTCTCTCTTTTTGGAAAATTCACATCGGTTTACCCTGGCGTATACTTCTTTTCTTCAGAAGGAACTTCATCATTATGCATTGATCTTTAGTTAGTTTACTGTTTAGTTGTTTGTTTCGTGTCTTTAAACAAGTTTTATACTTAATTTATCCATCTTAAATTCTTCATGATCATCATCTCAATAATTTGATATAATCCCGTTGACCACTGTGTTATAATGCACCAAGCATTCCTGATTGTTCTTGCGCATGTCCTCATGTTTGCGCAAACTTTTCACTTTGCACATACCTCATGGATTGACACGCAGTGGGCATGTTAAAAAGGAGTATACTTGTGCATTCACTGTTCTCAACTTAACCAATGTTGTTTTCATGTTCCTTCCGCAACCACATTTTAATTAAAAAGAATTGTTAGATCTATAGTTTTGTTTCATATAAATTGTCTATAAAAAAATTAGTAAAATTCTAAACAAGCTAAAGAGAACTCAACCAATAAAAATGAGTTCAATCAAACTAAATGTGTACTGTAGTATACATGTCCATCAAGGTGAGAAGAACCAGAAGTTCTAGTTGTCGATTTGTTGGAATCTTTGGTTTTTTGGTGCTCCATGACGATTATTGACTTCAAGCTCTTGAGCCATGGATGTTTGTAAAAATAAATTCCTTACAAATGTAAACTGTGGCTGCGGAAGAAACCCTAATTTCAAAATAATTTGTATTTGACATTTGGGAGAGTCTCTGTGTCTGAGTGTGAAGGGTGTTGTTTGAAAAGTTTTAATTATGTCTTCATAATTTTATATTTTAGGTCCACTACTGTTTCTATTTTTATTTATGTGGTCTATTTTATATTTTAAGAAAAATACTAATAACTTTATTTTACTATATAATATTTGATTAAAACTTGGTATCTAGAATCAAAACTTTAAAGGCTTCCCATATTATAAGGCAATACTATATATTAGAAATTTTAAAATAATGTCTTTGGATTGATTATTTAGTTATTTTATTTTCTTTGGAATATGGTTTAATTATTTTATCATTTATAAAAATATTAATTTAAAATAATAAATACATCAAGACTTCGCTACATAGAAGATATCACGAAATCAAGAGTTTACGACTGAAGAGTTAATTTATTGTTTTAGTTGTTTGTTTCGTGTCTTTAAACAAGTTTTATACCTAAGTTATCCATTTTCAATTCTTCATGATCATCATCTCAATAATTTGATATAATCCCGTTGACCACTGTGTTATAATGCACCAAGCATTCCTGATTGTTTTTGCGCATGTCCTCATGTTTGCGCAAACTTTTCACTTTGCGCATACCTCATGTATTGACACACATTGGACATGTTAAAAAAGTAGTATACTTGTGCATTCATTCATTGTTCTCAGGCTCTGTGTGTGAGTGTGAAGGGTGTTGTTGTTTCAAAAGTTTTTAATTATGTATTAATAATTTTATATTTTAGGTTCACTAGTGTTTCTATTTTTATTTATATGGTCTTTCTTAAAAAAAAAAAAAAAAGAAAAATACTAATAACTTTATTTTACTATACATATTTGATTAAAACTTGGTATCTATGAGTCAAAACTTTAAAGACTTTCCATAGAAGGCAAAACTATATGTTAAAAAGAAACTTTAGAATGATGTCCTTTTAGGGATTGATTATTTAGGTATTTTATTTTCTTTTTGAATATGGTTTAATTACATCAAGACTTGGCTGCAGAGAAGGAAAAACAAGAGTTTACGATTGAGAGTTAGGTTATTGTTTTAGTTGTTTGTTACACAAGTTTATTGTTTTAGTTGTTTGTTACACAAGTTTTATGCCTAAGTTACCCATCTTCAAGTCTTCATGATCATCTCAATAATTTGATATAAGCCCACTGGCCACTGTGCCACCAAGCATTCCTGATTGTTTTTAGAAACACAATTTAGGTCCATATTTGCAAGTATAAATATTTGTAGGACCAAAAATAAAATTCTCCCGGAAGAATATGAGTAAAGCAAATATCAATTATGTTTCCTCAATAATATTACACTCAACAGTTTTGGTAGAAAGCATATTGATGTGTAAAGCCACACAGAATGCTAGTATAAGTTTAGATGGCCAACAAAAGTTTAAATCTGGTTTGAAGCTTTGCCAATGGTGTAGAATTCTAACATTTCTTCTTCCAATGGATGAGTGTCACCAACAATAACCAAGCAATGCAAAGGGGCACCAAAATCTTGCTGCAGAAGTTCTTTCATTGAACCTGCAACTATCAACTGATCTCCACACCCCACTCGGGCCAAACCAACGCACATTGTTTCATCTGTGTATACTGAAAAACAAAGAGTTTCCATATAAGTAACCATATCAAGCAGATTATAGTATAAACAAAGAGAGAAAGGTTCCTTGGTGGAAATGGGTAAATGTACAGTTGAGGCATGCATATTTAGTACTAAGTATTAACTGAAGTCTAAGCAATTTCAGAATTTTCTATTTAATACTAACTGAAGT
The DNA here is from genome assembly GCA_028274465.1 of Plantago ovata. NCBI lineage: Eukaryota > Viridiplantae > Streptophyta > Magnoliopsida > Lamiales > Plantaginaceae > Plantago > Plantago ovata. Next base: position 115,105,525 of record CM051456.1, on the reverse strand, counting down.
CTCAAAGTTTGAGGTCTGAATCCTACGTGATCATGAAATGTGGACAACGAAGAGGAACAATATTCTAACATTTCACAAATGTGCTTGAAATAGATTCCAAACATTGTCCATATACGAAGTCAAGCTCGACGTTTTCATACCAAGGTTCGAGTAACAACAAAACTCAAACTCATCAGAGGAAAGGTGATGGAACTGCTTGTATGCAAAGCTGATGACTGATAAGCCTTAAAATGGCTCTATTAGTCGATATTGTTCACTGAATTGCAATCAGCTCACTTTTGGGACAAACTTAGATAATATTCAACTTTGAACAGGATTAAGTTGGGGAAGGCACTTAAGATGACAGATTTTATGATATAGCCCTAGCAAATTCATGTGAATTATATTTCATGGCTCAACACATCCAAACTTGATTCTAATCAGCAGAATTAGAGAGCAATCTGTCGCTTCTGACAAGTTTACAGAAAGAAGATTGATGCTGTAAATCCGGGGCAAAAAGATTGGACTTCGAACCAGTGCAGTAATATTAATCCAAAAACTAAGAGCCTACTGGAACACAACATACAGCCAAGCATTTGCAAGATGGAAAGCAAAAGCAGGAAAGTCATACCTGATTCTCCACGATTTTGTTCCACTTCCAAGACCTGCTCAATGGCAGTATTTATTGTCATAAACCTTGGTGGCTCATACACTTTTTTACCTCTGAACCATAAAAAAGTAACAAGACATGTAAGTATAAGTCCAATTAGCAATCCCCAAAAGCAGCCATACAAAGAAACATAGTGAAAAAGAAAGTTTATCTTCTAAAATAAATGTTAGAAACCAATCTTGTATCTAACCTGCACAGGGATTCTAGTGAGGGCTCCTTCACTTTGATATCTGCAATGCGAATATAAGAAACCACACGTATCTGTTAGCTACATGAGAATGCACATTTCTTTTTATGTAAGTATCGGAACTGTTGAAATATTAGTTGCAAATCATGAATTTCAGTTCCTATAACTACTAATAGATACAAGTGACCCTGACCTAACAAACAGAGAGTGTGCCAACCAAATGACCGATTTCTTTTAATCTTCTCGTAGAAACTGTCAGGCCTCCAGGTATCGGTAAAGAACGGTATAGACACAGTCTCCCCATAGCGATATAGCTGCAGGCCACAAACTCCAATTGCATTCATGACCGATGCATTGTGTATCACTTTAACCTCCACACCCAACTTCTTCGCCCGAACAACAAGATCAGTATGAGTTGTTGCTCTGCATACAATTTCGAAAACAGTAAGAAACTAAATGAATCTGAACATAATTGAACCGAACATAACTGAATGAATTTTCATACAAAGAAAACAAAGCCTAAGCCAGCCAATAAAACTAACAATTAAGTACAAGTCCAACAGGCAACACATATTATTACCTTGATGGCATCTTTAACAGAGAAACAAACAAATTAACTCAAGTCAAATCACTATCAAAACATGTAAAAACAGACAAAGAGGCTAGATGAATATGCTGAAGAGAGTTGAGAGAAATTAATTACCCAAAAGGGTCTCCAACGACCAAGAAGGCAACATCAGAAGTCTGAGCTTGAAAGAGCATATCATCAGCTTTTTCCTCTACCATCTCCCTATCTGAAACTATAACTGGTTTCCCATACAAGCTTTCCAAAGTGGAGAGGCCGGTGGAAGTGATTCCAAAGGAGAGAAGAGAAGTATAAGCTTCAATGTAGACTTTGGAGCATCTCTTGATAGCTTCAAGACCTTTCAATGTGATGTCCTTTTCGTCTCCTAAACCCAACCCAATTATGTAAAGCATCTTCTTCTTCCCCTTTTTCTCGCTTTCTCAAATTTGATTTCAAACTGCTAAGAGAATCCTTCCCAATCTTGAAGGTTTTTGTAGTGGAGCCTTCGATTCAACAACTGCCAGTGACAGAGGGCTCTCAGTTTCGGTTTAGTTGAAGAAGGGGGGGGGGGGCTTAAAACCCTACAGGCTTTAAAGTTCTGTAAGGAGTTTGTAGTAATCTTGTTAGAATGGATTTTGGAGGTTTGATGAAACATCGAGTCGATATGTCCGAGTGGTTAAGGAGACAGACTTGAAATCTGTTGGGCTTCGCCCGCGCAGGTTCGAACCCTGCTGTCGACGTTTTCCCCGCCCTTTTCCATTCATATTTTTTGATTTCAGATTTATTGGTTGTTTGAAATCGCCACAGCTTGATTTTAGGCCTAAGCTAAGATCGAGCTCGACTGATGTAATATTTGGCTCGACTCAACACATTTAACATCACTTTAGCTCACAAAATGATTGATTCCAAAACTCACAATACTCGGAAAAGAGGACACAAAACTTCATAATATTAACACTATATCAATCAATATCAAACAAGTATGATTTGATACACCTCTTCGATGGAGTGCTCTATAGCGCGATTTCTTAGTTATAATACATTGGTAATATATATTCAGCATACAAGTGAAGAAAATGAAATGAAAAAATACATTCAAATAACAACGTGTTAATCTTCATCTCGGTGTGGTGTGCAACAACTCAATTAGGCATCAAATGATCCTCTCTATATGGCCTTGTTCTCCCAGCAACTAATCATCATCCTTGAATTCTCTGAGGAGCAAAAAAAGGGAAATTCACATCAGCAACAAAGATCAGATATTATGCCTCTGTATTTAGCAAACAAGTCTGAAACTTCTTTGGTGCGTGAGTGACAAACAGTTGGCTAGGAAATGAATTGAAGTTGATAGAGAAAGGATTATTGACAAAGATGAAACAAGTAGTACCTGCGATCAAGGTACCGGGGTTGAATGCCGCTGCCTTGGCACGTGGTGCATGTCAATGAACCAGCCCCATCACAGTTAATGCATCCTGAAACTTCTTTCTCGCCTGCACCGAGCTCAACAGTCACATTCCCACTACCCAAGCAAAATCTACAGCGCTCTGCACGGAAAAAGCATTTCATTCAGAGCTAAATATATGCAGATGTGGATAGAAATCTACAACGCTCTCCACAGGAAAGCCTATCTATTCAGAGCTAAATCCATGCAGATGCTTGGCTATTCAGAATCATTGGATATTTTATGGCAACTATGGGCCGATTTAAAATGGTGCTTCTTTTTTGGTAATTTCAAACAAATAACCCCTTGCCTTGTTCTCGATTGTTAAACAGCACTTGATCATGCTGTCTTGAATGGAGCTGTTGCAATTAAAGTTCCATGCATAGAAACATTCAGTGCCAAAGTGTTTTCGGGGAACCAGCTCCCACATACATATAAAGTGCTTTTCTTTAAAGGCACCAATATTTTTAGGCCTAAGCTAATAGTGGCATTACTACCGAGTGCTGACATAAATTTAAAAAAATAATCTAAACTCGAAATGCAAGTGTATAAGCAACTACAAATAGAACATGGAAAAGGGAAAAGAAAAAGATCGTATTGAGAAATTCAAAAACTTGCTCTTCTAACCTATTTTTAAATCTCAAAGAATCCTAGAACATATTGGTGGATGGACATAGTAATTCTTCTATGTTAAGGTCTAGTTATAACATACCTTGAGGCTTCACAGGAAGGAATATGAAGAGAAATAAAGCGATGTGCGGTGTAATAATCCTATAATATCTACATGGCATTCAAAAGTTGTTCCAATTATCCTTTAAAAAAAAAAAAAAACACGGTGTTTATGTACTTTTATTCTATGTGGCTCAATTTGTTCAACAACCTGCCATCTAAAATGCCAATGCCGATCAATATATGTATACCTACTCATGCTAAGTCTGGATCAGGATGTAACAGATGAGAAGCAGCATAAGGCATTGGAATGTTGAGATGCCGGTATCTTTGACACAAATTTTCAAACCAGAACAGAAATAAAAGAACACAATATGTATTTGGCAACCTGCGAACCGTACAAATAAATGATGCCAATTGAACTGCTTTACACTAAAACATCCTTAACGCTTATCTCATATCTCTTGTTTTGACATTAACGTATTCACAAGACCACATAGGACCTTAACGTGATCATTTTAATTTTCAGGATCACTAGCAATGAGCCAGAAAGATGCAATATGTTACATACATCCATAGCTTATACTTGACGAACAATCAATACATTCTACAGTCAACGCCTCTAATCTCCTCTGGAGCAAGCAACATGCTTATTCCGCGTTTTCACAACACTGTAGCTACTCACTCTCTCCTCATACATGTACATAAATCATCATAACAACATACTGTAGCATTACTAGTAGTAGTATTTAGTATGCAAGTAATGACTTACGAGCACCGCTTCCATTGCAGGGAAAACACGGTTGAGTATTCTCTCTTTTCGACTGAAACAAGACAAATAAATCCTCAATTCTTACACAAACAGAATCCCACAAAAGTCAAATAGAGAGGAACACTCACAGCATTGTCAATCTGGGACTCGTAAAAGACAGGAATCCCAATCCCAATACCAACACTAACAACTCCAACAACTATTGCCACTATCTGCAACACATCAAATTCACAATATCAATAACACACACACACATATACAAGTCCAAGAAAAATAAAGCAAGATAGAAATGAAAAGTCAATAACTGTGTTCTGGTCAAGATCAGCAGCTCTAACACATGGAAATGAATTGGAAGACCTTTCGATTTTAAGGGATTTCTTTGGAAGGAGAAATGAAGTAGAGGGCTTAAAAGGGCAGTATAGAAATGGAGATTGGTGTTGGGTAGCTGAGGCTGAAGCTGAAGCACCCAACAGCATTTTCATCCTTGTGTGCGTGTACACTCCCAATTCTGCAAGCTACTAATTTTTTGTTATGTGGTAAAATTGTTAACAGCAGCGAGCAACTGAAAGATGAAGAATCTTGGAAGTTCTGGTTGTGTTTAGATGGGGTTATGTGGGGTTGGTTTCAATCTTAACCAGATAAAGACCATAAATTTTTCCCAATATTCAAACATGTTCCAGAAAACTAGAGGAAGAAGTAGTCAAGAAGAAGATGAGTAGAAGAGTCTGATTACTTGGGCCGGTCCAATACACCATTTTACAGAAAGCCCAACAAACTGGTTATGACTACTTGAACGGGAAATACCGCTCAAATGCATGTTTTTTTTTTTAAGGTAGACCACTTTCTATTTCCCAAAATAAGTTTGTACACGCGATCCCTTGATTCAGGCCTCTAAAAAACAAACACACACCCTCACAGTTCACAAAACAAAATGCAACAGGGCATATAGCATAAAAGAAGAGACTAGACTACAGAGAGGGATGAGCTAATCATTGATGTTAATCATTCAGCAGTGCAAAATGTCCCGCAGTTTCTCACGCATCATGCCTAGTGCTCGAACCATTTCTTTCACCTGTTTCCTCACACAGACGCCATGTAGGAATATAGGGTTGTTTTGCTCTAAGCATACGCAGCGGAATTTCGAAAATTTTACGACTTATCTTGATAACAGTTATTTAACATGTGATACGTAGAGGAGAAAAATCTTACAGATTTAGCAATTCCAAATTCTCCTCGTCAGTTTGTTCAGCAAAATCCAATTGTTGCTCCTCGGTCTCCTCCTCTGCGAACTCACGATCGTAGGCTTCGTAATCCTCTTCAGTGAGCTCCAAGTCTTCAAGCTGTGCTCCAAGCAAATCCCAATCCTCCGTATTGTCCAGCTTGAAATCCTTAACCTCGGTATCCATAGAATTTCGTCTACCGTAGAGTGCTAGGAAACTCTTTGAATAAGGTTGGAATGTGTGTATGAATTATATGGAGGGAGTGTATTGTTTTGTTTTCTTCAAAAGAAGACAAAGTGTGGAGTATGTATATTGTCACCTTTTTCCGAAGAGGAATAGAGTAGAAGAAAAGGAGAGATGATTACTTGCCAAGTTACATACAATATAACTCCTCCTTTTCATTCTACTTATATTGGCAAAAGGACAAAACTTACTACATCCACTTACTGCAGTACTACTAAACACAAGAGGAAGTGGAGTAAACTGACGTAAGCCGAGAATGATCAAAGCTGCCTTTTTGGCCCAGCTTCTCCTATCTCGCTTTGGCCCAATTTTTCTTGTTTCGGTCCACTTTCATTTTTATTGTCCAAATCCTATTTGGTCCAATTTCAACACTCCATTTAATTGCTCAAATCCGATTTGATCCAATTAAATTATTCACATATTATAATTAATAATAAATAATATTAATCTAATTAATATTCATTTATTAACAATCCTGGTTTGGTAGAGTATTATTCATGTAGTGTGATCCGTAGGGCCTTATATATTAACCATTAATCTAATTAAGTTCACGGTGAAACTCCTAGACGGTTTACCGGACAACATTAATATAGAAGGACGTTTGTAAGGATATACAAATCACCTTTAGTGTAAGGTCAATATGGTCCCTTCATTCTCGAATACTCGAATAGGTCTAGAACTTGATATCGTGTCTGTTCCAATAACGTATTCATTTCTTTCTCATTCTTGTTAGTTGATCTTCGATCATACTCAAACACCATTTAGAATATATCGTAATGCATTGGCCAATGACTAACGATCAACCCAACTATGAGATGTAAAGTATTCTCTCCAATGTCTATTGCGAGGAATGAATTCTATCTTGGTTCAACTACTACTCCCATGCACTTCATAATATATCTAACGCATGTCGTATCTACCCTAAGTGGAGTGCAAGCATTGGTCATGGTCAAGATATATTATTCCACACATGTAGTCAGTATTGACCTCAAGTCAAAGGACTGTTAATTACCTTACACACCGATACTTCCATAGACACATTAATAGAATTAATCAAACGGTTTCTCGGTGGGTCAGTCAACACCCTCTAAGGTGTACCATGCATCCATCATGAATGACCAAGTCATTCGTAGTTGTGAGAGTCACTACATTCCTCTAAGAATATGATGCAGATCGCATGCCAATCTTTAACGTGCGTCATTGATATCCCAAATCTCAATGACCTCGATTGGGACTATTTTAGGACTTATGTTCTGTCATCCAAGTTCTCACACACTTGGTAATAACATATAGTCCATGGGAACATCTTATAGAATTATCTTAAAACAACCAAATAAATAATCCAAAGATGTAGAGCCAATTAATATGCAATATAAATAATAATAAACTGATTATGATCCAAGTACATATCATCTTGCAAATGGTTGTCTCTAGGACATACATACTTTCAATCTCCCACTTGGCCTAGAACCATTTGTCTAACACCTATGTTCTCGTAATGTCTAACATGTTTCTCCGAGCTCAAGGCTTTGGTGAAAGGGTCAGCCACATTATATTCAGTGGGGACACGTTCTATAGATACTTCTCCTCTAGCTATCAGTTCTCTAATTACATGGTATTTCCTAGGTACATGCTTGTTCCTGTTGGTGGATCTTGGTTCCTTTGCCTGTGCAACAGCCCTAGTGTTGTCACAGTAAACTTTTATCGGTCCAACATTTGGAACTACCCCTAGTTCCTTGAGGAACTCAGACATCCAGACGGCCTCTTTTGCAGCCTCTGATGCAGCAATGTACTCGGATTCGATCGTAGAATCAGCAATAGTTGCTTGCTTGCAACTTTTCCAGCTAACAGCCCCACCATTGAGTACAAACACATACCCAGTTTGTGATTTGTAATCATCCGGATCAGATTGGAAACCAGCATCAGCATACCCAGATGCTATCAACTCCGGTTGTCCACCAAACACCAAAAATTGATCCTTAGTTCGTCTAAGATACTTGAGGATCGTCTTAACAGCAGTCCAGTGCTTAAGACCTGGATTCTTTTGGTGACGACAAGTGACACTTAGCGCAAAGGCCACATCTGGCCTAGTGCAATTCATGGCATACATGATAGATCCAATTGCAGATGCATATGGGATTCTTTTCATGTGTTCCATTTCTTCTTCAGTCGAAGTACTATCATTCGACGAAAGAATAACACCATGACTTGCTGGCAAGAAACTCCTCTTGGATTCTTCCATTCGAAAGCGTTTAATCACTTTGTCAATATAGGTGGATTGTGACAGCCCTAACATCCTGTTGGCTCTATCCTTATGGATTTTGATGCCAAGTATGTAACAGGCTTCATCACCCAGATCCTTCATTGAGAAGATTCTGGACAACCAATCTTTTACTGACTGTAGGAGGGGAATATTGTTTCCCATGATCAGAATGTCATTGACATATACGACCATGAAAACAATTCCTTCATTGCAGCGTTTTATATATACGCAAGGATCTTCCATACTTCTGACAATGTCAAACGATTTGACAGCTTCGTCAAAGCGAATATTCCAGCTTCTAGAGGCTTGCTTCAGTCCATATATGGACCTCTGCAGCTAGCATACTGATTTGGGAGATGACTTGGATGTGAATTCTTCAGGTTGTATCATATAGACCTCTTCTTCCAAATTTCTATTAAGGAAAGCGGTTTTCACATCCATTTGCCAAATCTCGTAATCATGATATGCAGCTATAGCAAGTAAAATCCGAATAGACTTAATTTTAGCTACTGGCGAAAAGGTCTCATCATAATCAATACCTTGTCTTTGATTATAACCCTTTGCCACTAACCTAGCCTTGTAGGTTTGTATCTTGCCATCGGCATCGGTTTTTCTATTGAAAACCCATTTGCATCCAATAGGTCTAACCCCATCTGGCAATTCAAACAAGTTCCAAACTTGATTCTGATACATCGAGTTTATTTCGGATTCCATGACTTCTTGCCACCTCTCCGAGTCAATGTCCGACATTGCCTCGGTGTAAGTCTTAGGGTCATCCAAATCAGGTGAATTTACAACATCATCTTCATGAGTCTCTAAGAGTAAACTCACCTTTTTCTTTGGAACTCTTTCCCTTTCCGACCTACGTACTGCAATTACTTGTTCGGGTATAACTCTTCCCTTCCTTACTCTTTGTGGTATAACTATTGTCGTTTGTTCTCGCTCTACATTCTGATTGCGTTGAGGTTCTTGATTGTCAGGTTGTCCTACAACCTGAGCTATCTCAGGAACGTTGTCCGTGACAGGTTCCTGGTGTGGGGGCAAGTCAGTTTCCACAACTGGTATTGCCGGTGAAGTAGGAGAATTTAGTGGTTGCGACACATTCACTGTTGAGCATATATTCAAAACAGAAGTAAAGATTCAAATAAAATTTTGTGTCAAACACATAAACCAAGTACTACCTCGAGCTAGATATTATTGGTGGTATATTACAAATGGAGCAGAATACGATAGTAGAGGTACGTAGGAGTTCTTCGCAATATCACATGCATCCAAATCCGGATCAACAATAACCAAACTGCAAATACGATTAGAAAGCAAACATGGACCAATACGACAGGCAAAATATACGAAACTTCTAGTTACCTAGAAAATCCATTTTTGTTCCTGGACTTAATAGCCCCTGTAGATGCTTTTTCACCAGCCTGAACACTTTAAATAGTTTTCGGAGAACTGAGTACATCAGTTGGAGTTTTTGTATTTTCATTGCAGCTTTCTTCAATATGTCCACAGTTTTTGAAGAAGATATGACCTTTCTTCCTGAAAGAAAATAAGCTATTGCTCAAAAAATGAAGGTAGCATGCATAGATCTATATTTTTAGAAAACAAAAGGCATGCTCACATTTTGTTCCATTGGGACAGTGCCCTCATCATCGTGCTTGTTAGTAGCCGGAGAAGTTTCATTATTGGAAACTTGTAATTCAGACAGTGGACAGTGTACAATTCTTCCCCAATTCTTTTGCATGTCTCTTCACTCAAATTGAAAATTCGTACAATACCAATGGGATACGGAGTCTTTCTGATGTATGTATTGCACACATACCGAGAGGTAAAGAGGAAACCGACATTGAAGATGCTTTGGTGTGATCAACTTGCAATTAAACTTATTAATTATTAGCTGATTAATCTATGTCAATTTGTTAGGTTTTGTAGAAGGAATGCAACCAAGGAGTAGTAACTCTAGAACCACGAGGAGTCGGCGTGCTGATACTGGTATATTAATTATTAGTTGTATTCTCAAACGGGTAAGTCAGAACCATCCCAAACTGTGAAGATGTGTTATAGCAAGACTGTGCAAGCACACACATTTTAGAGGGGGGTGGTGGGAAGCCAACTGAATTAGACAAACAAAGAACAACAATTGTTTATCATCGGGGTATATATAAAGACCGTGAAGGGAAGCACCTACAAGATTTTGGAGCAATTAGTTCGCTAATATGAAGTACATACACAGGCAACCTAAGTTGCAGTACAAATATAAGTGGACAAATAGAATAGCTACAAAGATAATAATCGTCTACGCTTATTTTTAGAGTATGAAAATTTAAATGGCGGTGAATAGCAAAAATCTCTTATGAAACGTCGTCCCCGGACAAACCTATTTTTAACATAACGAGTTGCAGAACTATTGTGATCTAGCAGCAAGCATTCCCTGAACTCAATCTTCACAAGTGCTGGTAACATGGATGGGATTTCCTAAAGGAATATGGGTATTACATGAGAATGACATCGAATATAATTTCTTTGATATTAATCCTGTTGTTTGTGCAACCCTCAACGAAGCTTATGATGCCGCTACAGTTCCCACCATATGTAATTGCTCGTAGATTTGGTGCTCTGATTTCTATGCTCTGCGGCATACCATCTGTGTGAGTCAAGAATTCAACCTTCTCCAGTTTAATAAGGCCAGCTGGTAGCACCAACGTCTCGAACCCTCTACACTTGTTAATACTAACTTGTTCCACAAGGCAACAACTCGAAAACAGGCCTTCTAAAGTCTCCTGATCAACATGAACACAAGCAAGAGAGAGTTTTTTCAAAGAATGGAGCTTAATGTTTTAGTATTAATAGTATCAATCTTGCAACACAATAAGTCCAACTCCTTCAATGACTTAGCAGCGACCACAAACTCCGGTAACAAGTAAGGCAATAATCCTTTGTTGTTGCAGTCCTGATCACGAGACTTGTCGTGACAATGAACAACCAACTTATGGAGCTCGTTATCGTTTATGGCATAATCTAACCACTTGCGAACGTATTCCAAGGGAACTCTGTTGTGGGTACCTTTAATATCCAAGCTAAGTTGAAACTCCTGGATGGTAATGTTTGATTGACGACGGTGTTTTATGCGTTGGTCTATGTAGTTAGAGAATTCGATCAGCTGTGTTTTGTAGCTCTTGAAGATTCTGTTTCCTCCGAAAGTGGTTTGATTGAAGTACAGTCCTGGAGAAGAGTAGTTCCAAAAATCGTTCCATGTTTTAGACAAGCAACATGTCCGCGCGGCTTCTTTCAGAGGAAGGCAGGCTAGTATCTGATGCAATATGGATTCAGGTAGTTGGGAGATTATGTCGTCGTCGTCTACCTTACACCGTTTTGAAGCCTCGTTCAGTTCCATGGCTAACAACTATCTGGAACAAAACGTTAATTGTTTGAGATAAAATGTAATTGTTGTTATATATATAATAAAAACTTCACATATAAGAACTCTACTTTAATTAGAGTAGATCTTTGGAATCCGAATAGGAGAAGGAATCCTCGAATAGGTATAATTTTAAAATTATTTTTCCATCACGAATCAAACACACCTATTTTAATGTTGAAATTCTTGTAAAAATCAAAATCAATATTTTTTCTACCTGGTAGTCACACTCACAGTAGCCTAATCTACATTAATTCGATATTTGATTTTTCTATCTTTAAAAAAATTACCATTTTAACAAAATTTAATCAATAATTTAATGATTATTTAACGAGGAGGGTCCGAGAGAGTATAACTGAAGCGAAATACGGGGAACGGGCAAACCCAGAAATACAAATCAAGAAATCCAGAAGAAAAAAAAAACAAATTATTGAATTGAACATGCCAACAGATGCATATAAATTGAGCAAAAAGATATCATATGGGATTGAAGAAGGTAGTTGTATTAGTATTACCGTGTCTATGGGAAACTCTGCTGCTTTGCCTGAGATTTTACGACGGGGATTTAACTTTTAAGTCGCTTTATCATAATCCTCAATGAATTATTCAAATCAAGACCGAACCTAAATTTTTTACCCAAGTCATTTGTTGAACTTTTGACCCAATTCATTGGTCCATTTCGTCAAATTGAGTTTTATTACAAAACTACTTTTAGCCCAAGTCTTTTAGAAATAAAGGAACCAATCCAATTTATTTTATTAGTGCGGCCCAAACCTTTTAAACATAATCATTTTGATTCATTTTCTTCATGTAATTAAACGCTATAAACTACTTCATCCGTTTCTTTAGTTACTTCCTAGGGGGACTGTTCATCGCGACATTTGATCACGTATAACTTTTAAATTAAATTGTATCAATATAAATTAAAAGTTGATTATGAAAATATATTTCATTTAATTTCATAATATAATTTTATTATATTTTTCTCTAATGTAATTTAGGAGTTATACGTGGTCAAAGGTCGCGATGAATAGTTACCTTAGGAAGTTATTAATGAAATGGAGGTAGTAAAATTTAGTTTTTATGTCATTGTAACAAATAAAATTGCACAAATGATATTTTATTGGTTTTGAATATTTAAGTTTACAATCTCTATGAATCCTCTGATTCGACTCTTCAAGAATTATCTAGGACTTGACTTTGTGAAGTTGAGCGACTTTGATGCTTCGATCTTCTCGTGTTTGACTTGGGAGCTTGTTGACTCAAGGGCCTTCGCAGCTTGTTCTTGAGACGACACTTTGACTTCTTTGAAGTTGGCGGTCGACGCTTGTTAACTGCTTGGATTTGTTGATTCAAGGGCCTTCGTAGCTTGTTCTTGAATCTTCACTTGAAGTTGGCGGCGATCGCTTGTTAACTTCTTGTTCACTTGATGGATGTCGTTGACTTCGTCTTGAGCTTCTTGATTTGTGTATGTCTCTATCTTCTTCAAGGGCTTTGTGCTTGATCTTGATTTGGATGGAGGATTGACTTGAGTGTGTTTATTCGAGGGCCTTCGCAGCTTGATCTCGAACTTGACGGGGATTTGACTTGAATGCTGTCAATGCAAGGGCTTCGCGCTTGATTTTGAATTGAACGTCGGGTCTTGAGCTTGATTTGACTTGAATTCGCTTGGAAGCGTCAATTCAAGGGCTTCGCTCTTGATCTTGAATTGAACGTCGGGCCTTGAGCTTGGTCTTCGCGAACGAACACGTCTTCAAGGGTCGTAGAGACTTGATCTTGAATTTGGAGTGTTTGTTGCCTTGATCTTCGAGCGAGTACCTCCACGAGCTTCTGCTTTGGAGTTCGATCTTCTGTTGCTGCTGCAAGTGTCTTCGCGACTTGTTCTTGGAGCTGCCTTCGCCTTCTTGAAGAACTGGAGCAGTCTTGCTTGGAAAGATGCCTTTGATCTTCTTGGCTTCTTGTGGAATTCTTCACTTCTGTTTGAGCTCTGGAATTCTGCTTCTGGAATTGTGATTTTTTTTTGGTGGAGAATGAGCTCCTTATATAGGTGAGGAAAAAGAGAAGGACCAATTCTGATTGGTCGATACAGATTTGATCTTATTTGTATTTACTTCTAGCAATTAATTAATAACTCCATCAATTTTATGACGTGGCACATCATGATTGGTCACTTTGAGTCTTCTTTCCCATGTCATTATTTTTAATTATAAAAATAATATTGACACAGTTAATATTCCGTGGCACCATTTGATTGGCCAGAAATAATCCACATTTTCCACGTAATTATTTCATGAGAAATAATATTAAGTGGCTTTAAAACCTTCACAATTTCCACGTGGCACAATTTGATAGGCCACAAATGAAGCATATTAAAATAATTTAATTTGATGGTTTTAATTATTTACTAGACACATTTTACATTTTGTGTGTCTACAGTCATTCCCCCGAAAAGGTTTTGGTTTGTTTTGTGTGAATTGTTGGGTTTCACTTACTGACTTACAAGGTTTGGAATTGTGCGAATTTGTAATTAGGTGGTCTCGTTGGATTAGTCTCTTGGTTTCTTGGCGTCGGTTTGGTTTGGTACAAGTGTTGGAAAATTTGTCAAGCTTGGATGTTGTGCTTTATTTTGCATGTACTTGAGTGGTAATGCCTTCCTTATGTCCACCTCTTAAAGCCTTAGGCGAGTTTTTTTTTTTTTTTGGGGAGGTGAGCTCATAATGTAGAGGCTCCTGCGCACGTAATTATCTCTTGTGGTCTTTAATTTTGTTATTTCTTGAATCAGAATTTCCCTCGGGAAAGAAGTTAGGCTCAGATGAATAAGATTTTAATTGGATAAGTCGACTTGGTGTGGGGGAGAGATCTCATAGATATAATTTGTTCATTATGTTTCCATATACTTTCACTTATTAATGAACTATACACCAGCTAATTGTGCATTTTGAAAAGAAACAGAAATGAAATTTACTCCCCAAAATTTGTGCACCTTGTTCTTTTTTTTTTTTGGGAGATTTATTTTCATAAACTTTCAAATTCAATAATAAGTTACCTTGTGAATAATATTAAAATCTAAACACGAGGAAACATATTGCATATATAATCTGTGAGGCACACTCCTATTTGATATTTGTGGTCCTATTTTTTATTATATAAATACACATTAATTTCTTTGTAGTATTCGTTGATGGAAAAAAACATTTAATTGTAGCTTAGCATGTTTGCAAATTTAAGGTGCACCAGAGCTGAGCAGTCGGTACCCAACCTTGCATCAATCCAACTATAAGGAGTAATTGCTTAAGAATGATATAGAAGTATTCATTATTTATGAGTTGTAGCAAGTCCATTTATACAAGTTGGGGAGTTGACATTTGAAATTAAGCTAGTATAAATTAAACAGAAAAATATCTATTACTACTACTCATTTACTCCCAACAAATGTATAGTCCCGGGCTATAATGTGGATAATAATAGGGAGTCTGCACCCCTCAAAATTTTAAAAAGAACAAATTATATGTAATAATTTTCATAACTTCAGATTTCAACATACTCTCCTAATTTTCGACGTAAATTTCATATATATACAAGTTGAGTTTCCCACTTTAATTTCTGGGTATGTTGATGTTCCAATTTCTAGTGGGCTAGGCACTTTAACATGGATGGATATAAGTCGTAGATTGTGTTCGGTGGTGTAGTGTGTGGGTGGATCTGTTAATGGTGTGTGACAAGCTAACAACCAATTAAACCACCATCCATTGGGTCACTAAGCCATGTGAGCGCGCCGATCGGTCGAGTAATCACTAACCACGCCCTAGCGATATATATCATGGAAGCAAGACCTGCTGCTACTCGTACCTACCACTTTTGTCCTTATTTTTTCTCTCTTCCTTTTTAAACAAAACGTAGAATAGAAACAAATGTTTCATTTTGGGCTTATCATCCCCTCCATTTTTCATGGGATTCCTTAATTTACCTCTTATCATCCCCTCCATTTTGGGCTTATCTTCCATATCCATACTATATTCTCCACTCTCCTATAATCTTTCCACTTTTACGATTGGTTCAGTATTCTAAAGGTGTACTGTAATTATTGTGTTCAGTGACAAAATCAGAGGGCATCGTGGAGCCTCTTCCCCTTGAGATATACAAGAGAATTCTTTTTAGTAGGTTCATATCTTTTTGAATTTTTAAGATTTGACCCTTTTAAATTTTTTAAATGATTCTATACATATAATTTAGTCATCTAAAATTTTGGGTCCGTCCATGAATGCATTTTTTGGTTATTACATTGAGAATGGATCGGACAAGAAATTGAAGTGTATTTCCATTGACAATGCAGGCAACTTCAGATGCAAAGTTGATCCTAAACTACTACAATAACAACATTTGCCGGGTTATGAATTATGATAGGGAAATTTCTATTCTAACTAACTTCCATCATAACTCGTTGATTTGTAGTAGTAGAGCCATCATGTAATTATGCCTTTTACATGATTAATTTCTTCTCATAAATGATGATAGTATGATAGCATGTCCTTTCATGTTTAACATATACAGTAAGTGCTTTAATTTAATTTGACCATTATTTTGTGGACAAAATTGATAAAGCAACTAATAATTCACAATTTTTTATCAATAATAGAATGAGCTAGTATTTGTGATGGCACCTTTGGATGGGTCTCATATTCTTGACAAAATCCATAATTTAAAGTATTTAACTGGATAGTAATGATTGAAACAAGATCTATTTGATGTTTGAAACGGAAACAAAAATTATACAAATATATTTTGATGACACTCTCTTAAAAAATATTTGACCTAGCGTCCACAGTTACAATTAACAAGATGCATTCCAAGATTAAACAGCAAATAATTTGGTAAATTTGATCATCAGATATTATTTCAAATGGAAAACTGACCTGGGTGTCTACAAAATAAGTTAAGACATGAGTGGCTGTGGCTCTATATATAGATTCTCAGAAGTTATATAGAAAAGTTGCAACGGTCCATGATGAAGAGCTCCGAGTCTCAGACTGATCAAGTGGATAATTTAACTAAACTACCCTTTGTGTTAAAAACTCTTGACAAAAAGGTGCCCCGCCTGAATGACACACAGCGCTTCACAATTTGATCTCATTCATCTTAAATTCTTCGAACTAAATTATTAAATACTAAACACACTTTAGCTAAGACTTCCAACAACAATTATATTCTTTTAAGTCGCTTAGAACACGAAATTATTTTTCATTACAATTTTACCGTTTAAAAAAAATGAAATCATATAGAACATGGGTTGAATTACATCCAATAAGGTATCACTAACTATACTGTACTAGCACAATTAATAATTCATGATATCAAACTAATTATATATTCGATTTTTATGACCAGGAATGTCTTCTAGCTAGGCGGGAGCTAGCCTAATAATAATACGTGCATTTGTGTGAAGTCCATTTAGCCGTTGCTCACACACCGTACAGTGTATTTATTTTCTCATCGATTAGAAATTAAGTCATTAGAAAGTGGTCCTCCACGTATGATAGGGTAAAATGTGAATCGTGCCGTTTTCCTCACCATCTCCAAGATCTCCTCCGTTTAGAGTCGTTCTTGGGTTTACTTCTTAGCGGAAATCTGGGGACGGGGTGGGGATGTTAGTGGTTTACCGGCCTGCCGATAGTCAGACCGGCGTTGCATTTAAGTGGAAATACCTGAAGGAATGGAAAGACAAGTAGAGAGTGGAAGTGTCTAGAGATTGTGTTGAGGTTGTGTTGAGAGTGTGTACCTTGGCCTATATATAGACAAATGTGGGTCTGAGGTATCCTTTCGAGGGTCTGTGATCCTTTCGATGGTGTCTGTGATCCTTTCGAGGGTACTTTATCCGGAAAATGGGGAGTCTTGTCAGTACAAGTGCGTACTTGGTTTCGACCCTAGTAAGATCGTTCGAGGGTGTTTGTCCTTTCGATGGCGTAGATACTTCGAGGCTGTAAATGCTTGGTCAATTGAGGGTGGATGTTTTGTCTGTCCTTTCGAGGGTGCAAACACTTCGACGGTAGCTTTGATTGTGGGCGCTTCGAGGGCGTCTGATGTCACTTCGATGTTGGCTATGTATTTCGAGGCCTTGTCTTAGTGGTGACATATTTACCAATATCAATGTCTTTCATTGAATTATTTATAATAATTATTAAAAAAAAGGTGTAAAATGAATAAACCCATGGTTGACGTGATAATCCATGAAGATTATGATTTTGAAAGCTATTTTTATATACCTGGAACTTAAAAGGCAAAGGATATTTGTAATGGGTTGCCACTAAATCCCAACTTGTATTTTTAATCAAAATCCGCTAATTTGTTTATTTTATTTTAATAACATTAGGAAATGAGAATTTGACTTCGCTAGAGATTTAGGGGATAGAATTCTTGGGGATTTACCACCCCTCTCACTTGTACCGTTTTTATATTTTGATAAAGTCTAAGGACTGAAAGTCTTTCATTACAAAAAAAAAAAAAAAAGAATTTGACTTCACTATCTTTCGGATGAAAAAAAAATTCCACGCAATATCAAGCAAATCACATACGTGAACCAAATTATATCGCAAAAGTGCTATAGATTTTGCCATAGGATGTCATAATGACCAAGAGAATGACACTCCTATATTTACTCAGGATTATGTTCATTTCACTTTAAATTAAGTTTAGAAAGTTCAATTCTTTTTTTTTAAACGACAATATTACAACTACTGTATTCTTACACTAATTCTATACAAACATCATATACCACCTTATATCTCCACAACTCTCTTCCACTACACCAGCTTATAACTCCGTCAGAATCGAACTATGCACCTCTCCTTCACCATCACAACTCTCTTCCACTGCACCATCTTATAACTCATCGATTCATGTTTATTAACTTCGGTTCCGTCAGTTCAATTAATTTCACTCCGTCAAAATGAAATTGAATTCCCAACAAATCATGTATAAAGTGAGTATCCTAGTTGGGAGTGACAAGAACGGAAAAGGAGATAACAAGGCATGAGATGAGATTGAGGCTGGAAACCTGGAATTGGATATAAGCAAAAGTGCAAGAATAGAAAAGGATCACCATGCATATATATATGTCCATTTTTTAAGATTAAAGGGACAATTCCTGCAGTTTTTGTTGCTTTTGGACACGTTCAGTAATATACTTTGCCTTATATCCTCTTTCTACTTATCCACAAATATTACACACCAAACTTAAATAAATGCTTCAATATCTTTGTTTTTTTACATGAAACGTATGCTCTACGGATTCATCAACTGCGGTATGAAGGAATGGGTTCAATTTGTCTCCAAATTGTTTTTAATTAACCTACTGCTGGGAATAATATATGCAAGTCAGATTATCTGTAGTAACATTATAATGCTCCACATTCCACTTCCGTTAATAGAAGGTTGCATAAAATGTATCATGTGGTACGGGATCTTTTGGGTGATTAAAACAAAAAAGGTATATTGTTACTATTATCTTGAGATATATTATTACTAGTATAATCTATAAAAGAAAGTGCAATAAACCTTTTCTTTTTAAAGAGTCTTTTACTTTAAAGTGCTATGTGTCAGTAAGAGGAAAACTGCATTAAGATCCATCTAATTTTTACTAATATTATCATAATATAAAGAATATTACAAATTAAAAAACTGCAGAAAAGGTTACTTTAGAAAATGTAGAATGACTTTACTTAATTAACACAAGGACATAATCTCAAAGGGTAGTTATGGAATTTACCCAAATCAAGAATTGGATAATGAAATTTAATAATTAGTTTGACAAATGTTTTACTTAGAACTCTTAAAACAAATGCAGTATGCCTAAAAGAGGCCCAACGGGACAATTTTAGAACCTCACAATAAAACCGTGCACCTGACCGCACAGTGACCCTTTTTTTCTTCGCCTCCCTTCACCATTTTTGAGAAGCACAACATAAATACCAGCCAGACCTGAGAAATAGAAAAAATTTCTAAACGTCACTCACTCCAAACATCTCTCCCCGTCTCTCACGTCGCAACGGTTCGCCACCGTAGAGCCGCCGCCGCTCCTCAAATTTCCGGTGAAGCTTCTCAATACGTCACCGTTTGACAACCTCCGCCTATTATCTCTATTTTGTGGTAGAATCGTTGCGATATACAGGTATCTCTTCACTTTTGCTCTATTGTATCTCATTTTAATCGATATTGTGTTAATTTTGAACTGCAAATTGTGCTTGTGGTTTGGAATCTGTTTGAATTGGCTTGGATGATATTATAGTTGTTTTGATTGTATCGATTCGGTGCAACTTTCGGTGTGATTGTTGTGGAAAAGAGGATTATCACATTCTATTGGTGAAATTTGTCATGTTTGTGGCTAGGTAATTGTTGTTGATAGGTTTATCTGTTTGGTTTCACAATGCATAATGAAGTGTGAACAAAAGTGGAGGATTCATTGAATGGCTTTGTGGATTACAATAATTTATGTGATGCCTTTTGGATTTGTTGTTTTGTTTGTGTGAAAGAACTTTTGATGATATCACTTTTGGTAGATATTCTTTTGCATATACTGTGAACTTTAATTTGATGGTGCAAATAATAAGTGTGTTGTTATAAAGGAGAGAACGATTCGGACAGTAACCTAATGGATGGTTAGGCCTATTTATGCATGGTGACTGGTGAGATTGATTTCGTAGTGGTAATTTGCCAAGTAACGTACGGTAATAGAATTTGTTGAGGAGAGCCTTAGGGTATTTTCGAAGTTGATGCTTGGTTTTTGGAATGTAAGGGTTGTAGTATGAGTTTAAAATTGTTGAAGAAATGTTTCTTTTCTGTTCTATTGACATTATGTTAGCTCAGTTTGTTTTGTGATTATTGGCTTGCACGCTGCTTGATTGTCTTTGTTTTTTTTGGTTTTTGGACAGGGAGTCAAGATGATTGGATCACTCTTCACTAGAGGACTTGTGTAAGTGCTGTGGCAGATTTCTGGTCTATGTGCAATATTATATAGTTCGTTTGGTTTCTGTTGATCAGGTTATCATATTCTCTGCACTGTGCAGGTTGTTGTTGGGCTATGCTTACCCTGCCTACGAATGCTTTAAAACTGTGGAAAGGAATAAGCCAGATATTGAACAACTCCGGTTTTGGTGCCAGTATTGGTATGCACACTTTACTTAGATTATTTACCTAATAATACATTTGCAAGTTCTTTTTGTAACTCCATTGTTAACATGCAGGATCTTGGTGGCTATGCTGACTGTCTGTGAGAGGATTGGTGACCTGTTTATTGGATGGTATATATTTAAAGATGGATGATATAACTGAATTTTCATGGTTCTATTTTACATCCCCCACTCATTTCAAATTAGATTCCTGATGAAATTTTGCTCTGTCAATTGTATTGAAGGCTTCCTTTGTACGGTGAAGCGAAGTTGGCTTTCATTATCTACTTGTGGTTCCCAAAGACCAAGGTGTGCATTCTTCTCATACAATTTACTGGATGGTGAAGTTTGATTTCTTGATTTGCTAATTGCAATTTCATTTACTTAATTGATTTACAGGGAACAACATATGTGTATAACTCGTTCTTTAGACCCTATGTTGCGAAGCATGAGACAGATATTGATCGAAATTTGCTTGAACTAAGAACAAGAGCTGGAGATATGGCAATTATGTACTGGCAGAGGTTTGCAGGCTATGGACAAACTAGAGTATTTGAAATTTTGCAGTATGTTGCTTCACAATCTGCTGCTGCACGGCCAGCTCCTCAATCAACTTCTGCAGGGCCAGCTGCACCTCAGGTATTTGCTGGAATGCATTTTGGTACTTCTATTTGAAGCAGTATAGTAAGCGTGCACACTGCTTACTTTTTAGGTTCTGATAGTGATTGTTGCTATGTGCTGGGTGTTTGAATTCTGAATCATTTACAAAGCGTCCATTATGGAACTTCATGTTTCACCTTTAATCAGTGCGCTGTTACAACATAATACCTCTATGATGTATCAACTCCAATTCTGCCAATCAGATGTTTCACAAACATCATATCCTTTAATGTTTGTTGGTTGCAAGCATATACTTCCAAAAACTGTCCCGCCTCGGAGGAGGCATTTTGGTTTTGGTTATCAGAAATAAGTATGCTCTGAAATGATGCAAGACCCTTCCAGTTTTTTAAATTAATTTTGTTAGATTTCAAATATATTTTCTGAAAGAATGTTTGTTGATTTTGCCTTTCACCACAAGATAGGATCCAACAATCATGACTTTTCTGATAATTAGCAGTTACTGGATGAAGCCCTTTTCTGAAGTATTAAATCTGTTTTTTTTTTTTAATCTCTGTTGCCTGTGAAGGTATTGCCTAAAAAAAAAACTTATATTGACATTGCAGGTGCAACAACCGCAAGCTACTAAGATTCAAAAGCCCGCTGCAGCACCAACTCGCACGTCATCTGCTAAAACTCAGTCACAAGATGTGCCACCCTCTTCTGCTTCCTCTGCATCTACAAGTGGAGACCAAGGAGATGCTACATCCGACGAAGCAGGATCTTCTGAACTTTCGAAAGCTATAAAGGAACTAAAAACAACAGGATCATTTGCTCGCACAGCACTAAGGAGCAAATCTATAGATTCTACTAAAGAGAAGGTGGATTCTGAGACGTCAGTTTCAAATCAAAAGGATCCTGCCTTGGACGCGTTGATGGAAGATGGCAAACCTGTTACCCGAGCAAGGTCCAGGAAAGCACTTGGTGCTGGAACGAGTGGTTAAAAGAAGTTGGCAAATTGGCATTTGTTTAGGCAATAGGTTGATAGAGATATAGATCCTGATGTTGATGTACATTTGTCATTTTCTGTTTGGAAAAGTTTCTCTCACTAACTAATAAAACTCTGTTTCAACTTTCAATCAGTAATGCAATCGATTAAAGCTCTGCGGAATCCATCTGCTAATATCTGATAGTTACCATTGATCTCCCATGAAGCGTGTGTATGAACGGTGTCAATATATGATATGTCAATATATGATACCTCTGCCCACGAACAAACACTGCACTGTCGTGCTGTGTTGATTAATTAACAAAGCCTGTAGTTGAACATACGAATCTCTGATGGCCTCTTCTTACAAACATGATGCAATTGCCTCAGATATTCGTGGGGGTTAGTGGTGCAGAGCTGTTGGCAGTTCCACACCCTCACCCCCCCCCCCCCCCTCACCTCCGTATGTTCACCCATTTTCGTAAATAACATGATTCACACATAAATTTAGCAGAGAGCTTGCACAACTTTCCATCTAAGTTGCACCCGATGAACATAATATGACAGACTTCAGTAAATAGAAGAGTAAAATACTCTTGGTCGCAACTCGTAGGTGGTGTTTTATTGCTTCTTAAGTCTGAACCTGTCGCATAGTGTGCACCCACATGAAGGGTAGTGTAACTTACCAAAGTAATTAAAGACATGTTTTAAAAGAAATATACGCATTAACAAATCTACTTGAACAAAACCCAACACAAAATAGTTCAAATTAAAAAAATCTCCAAACTGTCATAAATATGAAACAGTCATTTGCAAAATCTTTACATCCTGTTTTCGAAATGTACCAAGAACTTCACTTGCTGATTACAGTTCAGCACAAACCTTGCTTTATAATTTATTTCCACCTTATGTAGACCACAAAAATGTATTCGAAGTTTCAGAATCATAACCAGGCGCGTCACAAGATCTATCACCCCAGTTTCACATCCTTTTCTAGTCGTTAGAAGTATACGAGAAGCCATATTGATGTAGCAGTTATGTACAAGTACCAAGAGACTAGCCATCATTTCCATTGTGGATCAGATGAATATTGGTACTTCTTTGTAAACATAGCTATAATAAGTTTTGTTGCCATAATTCAGAAGCACTGACGTCATGTTCTGATTTAAACCAGTAATCATCATCAATCTGCAAGCACAAGAATCAGAAAGTTAAAAGGCTGGAAGCTTTCTATATTAAGGGGAACCAGTTAAAAGTTGAATAAGTGAGGTTAACTTACACCACCATCCACTGGGACTATCTTTTGGATGCCAGATGCTTCTGAGCCTGTTGTAGTATCACAAGGAGTTGAAAATGCATTCGTATCATCACCACAGCTTCTACTAGCCCATGTCAATGGATCTTGTAACTTTTGCCGCTTAACAAATGTGCCTTCCCCTTTTTGTGCTTCTTTGCTGAAAGTCCATAAATGGAGAACAGATATTTAAGTTTCGCAGTTTGTTTAGATTGACATTCTTTTCCTCAAGTGGTTTTACATGGGTGTGTTGGTTATTAAGACATATCTTAAAGTTCACCTTTCTTTAGTGCATGTTTTCAGTTTCAGGTCCAGATAAGCACATTTATATGCTAAATTTGCATTTCATAAGATAATAGATGATATAGTACTGAGAAACTTTCATGCTAGGACTGAGTATGTGAGTAATTGATAGATAAATTGGTCCTGCTTTTCCCCACATGCGTGCATGGCAACTATGTGAATGCATGCTTGACAAGTTTTTCGAGTCGAAATTTGTAATAGATGCTGAGCCATATAGCATGGATGGATTGCTTGATTTCAATACCTTAGGAGATACACGCCAATTGGTCCGGTGGAGCTTCTTACAATAAGCCTACACTCATCCTGACAAAAACCATTATCCTGTGGAAAATAGCAAATATGAAAACAGATACTAGCATTCAATCAACAAGGTCAGCGATCATCTATAAAAATTTACCCACCCACCTCATAAGGATCTGGGACTTCAATAGAACTTGCATGGGGAGCTTGAATCATAATCAAAGTTTTATCCTGTGAGAATTGCACAATAAATACTGAAACAGTCAGAGGAGCACAGACTATGCATAGAGACTAGAGTCAGAAAAAGTGCTGCAGGCATCAGATTGACTTACGGCAAGAGATGGAAGACTTGTAATTTCTTCCTTTGTCAAAAAAAGATTCCTGAAGCATTCATGTGGATGAAAAGTTACGAAAATATGAATCCCATAGTTACAAAAAAAATTAAAAAATAAAATTAAAATAATAATAATAATAATAAAAAGTCATCAGTGAAATTGAGGCATACCTTGTAGAATTCTGATTTGTTTGGAGCTCCCTGATTCGCGCTAAATTATACCTGTGTCAGATAAGGTGTTAGCAAGACAGCATGAGAAATTCTGTAATAATACAACCCATTCTTCTTGCAATGTAATCAAACCTTATGAGATCATCAAGTCTGCTGTTTTCTGCACTTAGATTTTCAACATCCGCCTGTCATGATAACAAATAAATAAGTGTGATAGCTAAGTTGTTATTGTTACAAATAATTATTAAGTTTTTTGTGGGACAGGGTAATTGGCACGTGGTTAAGGAAGCTTGTTAGGATTTTGCAGAAGCAGTATTTGTTTCATGCCAGGATGATCAATGCCGAAACATATACATTGACTTTGACTGGTGATGAAGTGCTATAGCAAGAGGGATTGATGATGCCTGTATCAGTTTGATAAACTTCTTTTTAAAGTGCCAAGGGAAGTATTATAGTGGACTCAGGAAAGACAGAAGCGATATAGCTTAATTAAGATGGAGTAACAACAGTGTTGTTATATGTAAAGAGCATTGCATGCATGATCAATTTTCCTATGCAACACATGGACCTGGAGATGCACCAGTTCATTGAGTATAATCAACAGACTTTCACCCTTCTAAGAGAGCAAAAGGAAAAGCAGAAAAGACTTAGCTACGAGCTGAACTTATGACCACTGGAGCTGTTGAATGGTAAGACGTGATTCTTTCATTATGCAGGATGAAAGGCTTAGTTGTCATTGTTGTGTTAGCATAGGTGCTCATAAAGTACAAAATTCATTAGGAAACAAAAATCAGAAGTGCACCTTCAAGTGACAAACTTCCTCATCCAGTTGCTTACATATTCCTCTGCAAAAATATGATTCCGGCAATTGTAAGAAACCATTAAGATGAGAAAGACATGACAAGTAAAATTGATAGATTGTAACATACTTCCAACGTATCACATTTTTCCCTGTTTTTTCTATCAAATCAATGCCCTCAAGGACATTTGTGATGTCATAAATTCTTCTCTTCTGGACCTGTGTAACCATTCATAGATTAAAAAAGGTTACATATGTGAACAAACTTGAATATTCTTTAACACAATATGAACAGAATTTAGTTTGACAAGTGTCTTTAATCAATACCCCCAAAACATCCGCAGCACTATTTAGATCAAGCGTGCCGTCTTCAGTACCAAGAAGGAGCTTAACAAACTTTTTGTCAACAAGCCTGTAAAAGAAGTTCTTTATGTATTGAGTTCTATGATATAGTAGCCTAGGAAACTTATTAAACAAAAGAATATACTTTGGAAGTTTTACTACTAATAAACATATACAGATAAGGCTTACCTAAGGAACTGTCATACCTACAGCAACCAGTAAGACTTATGTTCTCAACCGGCTCTGTGAAAGAGGAAACAAATAAAATAAGAATCGCATTAAAAAGCCAATTATATCTACAAAGAATAAAGTATAACTTTACTTTACCTAACTTTGCATCCCGAATAGCAGTTTTGACACGTTTCACATCCTTCGCTTTAGTGCTAGGTCTACCACGCCTATATGACACAGGTCCCAGCGAAATATTGTTCACTTCTTCCTCCTGTTTCAAATATTTAGTACATGCACCGCCACTTGTATTGGCCTGAAAACTTCCAGATTTGTTCAACTGCTTCAAGAAAGAGAAAACATTAGACAGTGATACATAAAAATAAAAACTAAAAATTTGAAGATCCAAACATCAAATGCCAATAGCCCACAAATCTGATAAGAGTAACTCCACTGGAAATGTTTGAACACTCATACATAACATTGTGATGTGTTTGAAATAGAGATCAGCGAAATTTCTAGTAGTTTCTTGCAAGTTTAAGTCAGAAAATATAACTTATTCTCCTGATAATGCAAGAGGTATGATGGTGTTAGTGTGCATTAATATCTGTGGTTTGTAATAAAAAAGTAGCAGTCATTCTGGGATTTATTAATATCAAAGTGAACCCAGCAGTAACTTTAAGTCACAGTAATGCCTGCCCGCCCAAGCACAAGACTGCATAACAGAATGAAGCAAGGGTGGGATGATGCACTATGTATTAGAAAGATTAATGAACTTTAAAGGACATAGATCCAAAATATCCACTTAAACAAGTAAACACAGAAAACTATGTGTATAGTCAATTCAAGTTTTTCAAAGTTCATTCACATTCAACGATATCATCACACCTGATGTTTGTAGCGTTTTATAGAAGGGATAGCAGAAATATCAAGCACAAGTACTCGACGGCTTCTGGTCAATCCTACAACAGCATCTACAGTACTACAGTTTCCTGAAGCTGATGTAACTTCAGAAAAATTCTTGTCCAACAATGTTGCTGACACAAAAGTAAAGGACAGCTGAACTATCAAAGGTTCTAATTCTTTCTCCTACCATATCATTATCCAGAAATAACTTTTTACAGTCAAAATCTGTTGAGAACTTTAATTGTCGAAATACAACGTTGCCAATTTTCAAACCAAGTCCATTATTACGATTACCAACTTTGAAGCACAAGTCATAACATCCCTCCCTCATAGCCATAACATGCCTAAAACGCACACATCGTAGTATATTACTAGATAATATAGATACAAACACAACCATTAGCAGTCCTTGGAACACAAACAAAACAGACAAACAGCACTCAGAGTTTTTAAACCGTGGTACTGTTGGTTGAAAATACATGAAAATAGATAATATCTGGTTGACTGATTCCAACTTCCAAAGCATGGTAATTAAACACAGAGTCCAGCCAGCCAAAATAGAAAGTTCACAAACATTCCACATTTAAGCACCAAAATAATAATGAGCCAACAGATCCTATCAGACCAACCATTTATGAGCAAGGGAATAAAAAATGATCGACCATTCTTCTTCTAAACCATGCAACAACAAAAATTCAATCAAAACCATAACAACATGATTCTCCGATTATCCGATATCAGAAAAACAGTCATTCATTCAATCGAAAAAACAAAAACTAGTAATCGCATATATATAGTACCAAAAAAAACAAAAAAGAGGCAGAATGTAATCGGAACGGACCGGATTGATAGGAGAGGGGGCAGGTAAGGGAAGGGGAGCGGGAGAATGGCGGGTGGTGAAGAAGTTAACAGTCGATGAATGAGTGAAGGAGAAAGGTTTGGGGTTGGTGGTATAAGGCGGCTGGTTGTCGAGAAACATGCGGGACATTGGCTGATTGAGGCTCAAATTGAGGTCGAGCTGTTCGTCAATCGACATAGCTGCCGATTGGGACGGCGGTGAGGGTTTAGGATGTGGAGATGAAAAATTGGATTTGGATTGAATTGAAGAGGTTTATTAGCAATGGGGTTTTGCCATGGGAAAACAGCGGGAAAGAAAGGTGAGAGAGAGATTATTGAGAGAGAAAGGAGGCGTTACAAAACGGAGGCGCTTATTGCCCTTTTCAATTCACTCTTTAAGTTTTCCTTTTTTCTTTTTTCGGTAAAATTTTGTGGGCCCTGTTGCTCATGTTGCGGCGGAAAAAGATTCTCTTCCGTTTCAACAGGTAATATAATTGTTTTTTTCTCTCTTTTTTATTGTTTTTAAAGATAGTAAAACGCATTTATAGATACATGCCGTATGCCGAGTAAGAGTATACTATGTTAAAGTTACAGTGGATAATAATCTCAAATAAAATGTTACCAAGTACTTTATTATTATCTCCATTAAAGATAAATTGTTAGATCATGTGAGTTCTTTTAGCATACATTTTGTCATGAACTAGATAGTTATAGTTAATATTAAAACATGTAAAATTGAAAATGAACCTTGGTGTTACAGAATGTGACATAGAATTTACTCATTGAGTAACACAAAAAATGTACATTTACTCCTGATATATCTATGATTAACATGGTCATCTAATTTATTTTAACAAAAAAGATGGTAGAAACAAGTAGTCCACAAAATTTGACTTATCGGGTCCTAGAGTTTCATTAAGAAAATGGATTTTTTCATCCCACCAGCACAAGATTGGGGTATAGGTATGTTGGGCATACACTCAGTCATCCGAGGGCTACGGATGTTACATTAAGTGCCCGTACGTACGAAAAATACGTAAATTCCACCCAACTCTTCCCGATAAAGAGGAGGTATCCCAATTAAATATGTGAAATTTCCGATTCGAATGACCATAAGAAAGGGCGTAGAGTTAATCACACTCAAGATACGAAGACATTTTGACCAAACAAATTTACCTTTTGGGTTGCAAAAGTTCCGTAAACTTTTTGAAAATTTTCATGTCACCCACATAATGAGGCTACGAATTTGTTGGCATGTTCATGTAGTCATCATGGGCCTTAAATGTTAATTTGAAGTACTAGTAAGGGCGAAAATCAAGTGAAATTTTTCAAATTTAGAGGGCCATATATGAAGATATCAGAGAGTCCAATACTCGAAAAATGTCAAGTTTCTCCCCATGAGTGTAATGATTAACATATGCGGCCAATATGTTTCAGAACAAAAACAAGAGAGACCGTAAAAACATCACGTTTTGGGGGACCATGAAAAACTAACCTTTTTTTTTTTCCGGAAGCTCCAAACTAAATTTTAAACTTTATTTTCCCACCCTCACAAAACGAGGTAGCGAGTGTTCGTGGAGTATAATTATGCAATCATTTTTTGCCATCAATAGTTCATATATATTAGGCACCCTGGCGGTAGTATTGCAATCAGGTTCATATATAATGGTTGTAACATTAGTAACATAGTTTGGAGGTTGGTCCGATTGGTGGAAGGATATGATCAAATGGGTGAGATCAAAAGGTTGGTTTAATAAGAATGTCATTAGGAGGGTAGGGGACGAAAAGGCTACTTCATTTTGGAATAATCGTTGGTGCTTGTCGGGTTTGAGCTTAAAAGAGGAATCCCCTAGACTCTTTAGGCTTGAATCAAACAAAGACGTCAACACTATAAGAAAAACGCAGTTAGTGACGCTCCCATGCGTTACTAAACTGCTCCCCATGCGTCGCTAAACGCCTTAGCGACGCATAGAAAATGCGTCGCTAAACGCTTGGCGCTAAATGGCGAGGCGACCCATGGGGTCAAGCGTCGCTAAATTAGCGACGCATAGACCCATGCGTCGCTAAATCTGGAAAAAAAATTTAAAAATAAATTCTCCTCTCTAGTCCACCTTGTGTTTCCTGGGTTTCGAACCTAGGACATCCTTACCCAACACCTTACTAACCCACCACCCTTACCGCTCGGCTACCAATACTTGTGATAATTCTTGTATAAGTTCTAGATAATATATAGTTGTTGCTCTTCATAGTCACTTCCATATGTTTATATTTATAAACCGTTTATATCTTCATATGATTTGAGATATCTCAATTACTAAGTGGACTATCTAAGGAATAGGTCACTAAATTTTAATTTTTTTTTTTATTTCTTAACGGTTGAGTTACTTAGGCACTAATAGTTTATTTTTGAACGGTTGGGGTTACTTAGTTACGGACTTCAGTTTTGGTGTTATTTTATATTCTTTGTGCACTCCTTATTTCTTAAGTGTTTTTTTCTTTTAGTTTTGTAGAATAATGTCACGTTTTGATGTTTTTCATGTTTCAAGCACTTAGGTACGAAACTGTGATTTTGAGCTTAAAACGCTGCAAAGTGATCTTGTTGAAGTTTCTCGATCTCCATGGATATGTTCGTGAGTGACCGTAGTTCGATTTAAGCCAAGAAGTTCATTTGGGAAAAACTTAGACTTACCTTAGAAGCACATATTTTCTGAAGTTCGAATAAAGGTTTCGGAGTCGTTCAAGTGTGCAAGATTAGTGCAGTCTAGCCATTTCATCCATAACTCCTTCATACGATATTGAATCAACCTCAACTCAACGTCCACACGTAGATAACTCAACGAGGTATCCAACGGTAGGTTATGCTCACCAATTCGATAACAGATGAGCCATATAGCTCCAGTTGAATGTGAGGAGACCCACCTGAAAATTATGCAGTTTTTACGACCCATAGCCCATGCGTAAGCTTTGGTCGCTAAATTAGCGACGCATGGTTATGCGTCGCTAATTTTAGCGACGCATGGACTATGGGTCGCTAAAATTAGCGAAGCGACCCTTGAGCTTTGGCTAATTTAGCGACCCTTGAGCTTTGGTCGCTAAAATTAGCGACGCATGGTTATGCGTCGCTAATTTGCGTCACTAAGTTCTGTTTTTCTTGTAGTGCAAGGTGAGTGATAGAGTAGCCCGAGTTGATAAAAAACGTGGTGTTTAGTTGGAGTTGGTCAAGAGATCCGCAAGTTAGAGGGACTTGAGCTTGGTTGAATCCTTACAAGCAAGGGTAACCTCCAATTTTCGAAGAGGGGTAGAGGAGGATCGACAAATGGGTTTGGCTTGGATCCTTGTCGGATATCTATTCAACAAAGGGAGGCTATGGGGAGCTGACTAAGCAAGTGGGTGATTTTCCAATGAAAAAATGGGCAAAGTAGTATGGAATAATTTGGTCCCTCTAAAGGTGTGTACTTTTGTGTGAAAATTGGCTCAGGAGAAAATACCATCCAAAGAAAGAGGTATCTACTTCACTAATGGTGATTGTAGTTGTAAGAGATGTGAGGGTATAGTAGAAAGCTCTTGGAACATCTTTGGTGAATGTAGTTTTGCTTTGAAGATGTGGGATTCTATGTTCGAATGGCTCAAGATTGCATGGGTAGGAACATGGAGGAGACTTTGGAGAACCTTTCAAGGTTAGGAGCTTCCGGGATGAGGAAACGTTGGCAAGTTCTTTGGTTTGGAACAATTTGGACCTTATGGAAGGCGAGGAATGATTTCGTTTTTAATAACTTGAAATGGGATCATTGGCAAACGTTGGAGAATCAAAATCTTTTGTTGGGGCAGTTGAGAGGGAAAGGGAAACTTAGGTCCTATAAACGTGTAGAAGATTGGTTTTTGGATCCTTCACTTTGTCTTGAGTCTTAAGTGTCTCCATTTGTAACTCTTTTCCGAGCATTTCTTATGCTCCGTTATTAATATACGAAAGTAATTTTGCCGCTTAAAAAACAAAAACCTTGCAGCGGCAAAACAGAAATCAAGGCCTAATCTTGGCCCAAAGACATATGTTGCTTATAGCTTCCTTATTAAATTGGGACGTGGATTCCATAAATGTACTTACATATCACTCGATTGAGGTTGTATGCAATTTTGTTAAGTTTTTATTTTAATCGATGCATAGGCCTGGCAAACGGCCCGAATCCTCCAAAGATTGGATCGGATCCACCACTGATCCGCTGGAAGACTAGACGGACTGGATCCGGTCTAGATCGGATCCAGAATTCGATCTTTTTTTTTCTTACTAATTTGGCATGTTTATTACTGAACAAGGTATCTTATCGCATGAACTAGTGGTTAAAGACAACAATGCCTTTATTGGAGGATCTTATCAAAATTCGATCCCCGCTCAGAGGTCACCTGGTATACCAGGTTCAAACTCGAAAATTACATATCACAATTTTCGTTCCTTTTATGGGGGTAGCAACATGCTCAAATCAGAAGCTATATATATTATACATTCATTCTGCATAGGTCAAAAGGCTGAAACTCATAAGTCATATCACAAATTCGATCTTTAACCACTGATCCGCTGAAGACTGGACGGACCAGATCCGGTCTAGATCGGATCCAGAATTCAATCTTTTTTTTTTCTTACTAATTTGGCATGTTTATTACTGAACAAGGTATCTTATCGCATGAACTAGTGGTTAAAGACAACAATGCCTTTATTGGAGGATCTTATCAAAATTCGATCCCCGCTCAGAGGTCACCTGGTATACCAGGTTCAAACTCGGAAAGTATATATCACAATTTTCGTTCCTTTATGGGGTAGCAACATGCTCAAATCATAAGCTATATATATTATAAATTCATTCTGCATAGGTCAAGAGGCTGAAACTCATAAGGCATATCACAAATTTGCTCCCCACCCCGTGGTCACCTGTTGGGAATGAAATGGATACTTGAATCCGATTGGATCATGTCATGATTTAGAAACCAGTTTTTATATATAGTATGATTACACAAGCCGGATTTTTTTTATTAAACAGATAATCAACACAAATTTGTATTGATAGTAGCTGATTTATCATACTAATACTAAGGGTAACCGTCATTGTCGGGCCCAACTCGACGTCTTTGTAATCTACCAACATTTGTGACACCTCCCCTCCCCCCCCAAAAAAAAACCCACAAGTCCAGTCCAGTCCAAAACTCAAGGTTTTTTTACCTCACCAGTGTGTTTCAGAAATGCATTGTGTAGTAGAAGGTTACATTCCAGGTGCATCATCATAGTAGCAAACTGAAAAATTCAGTCATCAAGAAAACGCTAAAACTCATTATGAAGCTCCTTTTGACTGGGTATGAGCCTGAAAATGAGAATCAAATTAAAGGAGTCTTTCTATAATCAATGAAATAAAAAAAATTGTCCGGAAAAATTTCCTATTTTAACTCATTAGCACAATAACTATAGTGATAGTGAGGGGATTGTTTAGGAAGCTAGTTAAGCAGCTTAAGGGTTTGTTGGGTTGTAAAGCACTTTGCGGTAAAGAGCAAAAATTTCTTCATCTCCTGTCCTCCACTGCAGAACAAACAGTCCACATATTCTAGGAATTATATCAACAAGTGAAAAAAAAAATCAAACTGAAGCAATTTCATTATTGAGTGAGGTGTTTTAAGTAGTTACCTTATGAGGTTGTCTATATGAGAAAATGTGTGATTTAGGCCTGAATGTGACTTGGACCTTGCTGATGAAGGGAATTGGATATTAAAGTAATTAAAGTAATATAATAAGCCGGTTGATTTACTCAAGTGATTCACCTACTAATCAATTTTAATCCGTTGATCTTGCTTATCCAATTTCAATCTGGTGCGTACATGTGTCATTAGTTAATTAAAAGATGTAGGGTTCGAATCTTGCTAGCGTGATTTTTCTCCATTATTTTTATTGAAGGTGTTTGGTTCGAATCTTGTTGGCGTGATTTTTCTCTATTATTTGTATCATTATTTTAGTTGAAGGTGTTGGGTTCGAATCTTATTGACGTAATTTTTTCTTTTTTATTTATTCTCTTCTTAAATTTTTATTTTTTAACATAAAGTTGTATGACTTATTATACTTAATTTTAAAAATAACCATGATATGTTATTATAAAAAAAGGACATACTTCCTCCGTCCAATAATAAATGTAACACTTGATTGTGTTGACTTTTTTTTATGGTCAGTTTGACCTTAAATTATTCTTAAATCATACGATAAAAGTAACTAAAAACATCATATTATGAAGCTAGAATGTTTATGTAAAGCACTTGACAATATATTCAACTGATGAAGAATATCAATTAACATGCGAAAAAGATGCATTGCATATTTTGAAGTTGAATGTTTCCAAAATCTAGAGATGTATCTCATGGTTCTTAACTCATAGGAAGAATATTTTTCGTATGTCTAATATAGTTCAATTGAAAACTATTAATTGCATAACTACAAAAACTATATACATTTATAGCACATCATTTATATTAAATTTAATTACTCAATTAGTTATTTTTTTATTACGTTTGAAGTTATTATGTGAAGATTATATATTCACTCCATTAATTTCAATATATTATTTAATAAAACAATAATGTTTTACAAAATTATGTTTCACACGCGTAGCGTGTGCGCGGTTCCTAGTGTGTGTGTGTGTATATATATATATATATATATATATATATATATATATATATATATATATATATATATATATATATATGTTGTAAATGAACTTTTTACGGTTAAGGATGTTAAATATAACTATTTATCATAAGGTTGGATATCACTTTATAGAAAAATATTGTTCATCATGTACGTAGAATTAATGAATTATAGTATACCATTTTTTTTTGTTTGCGTGTATTACTAACACCGTCTTTTTGTGTCACTCACGTTCTTTTTTTGTTTTGTCTTCTCCGACTTGCTGCAACTATTAAATTGTAGAGATAATCTCACATTAGTACCCTGATAGATGTCCTAATATCATATTTGTTCCCATTAGATCAACAATTACATCCTAGTACCTGAAAATAGATTTTTGGGTTGACTTTGCTGTAATTACACAATTGCCATTGAGTGATCCAAACAAGGCCTTAACTTTCTTTTTCTTTTTCTTTGTTTCTTAAATTACATAATTTCTAAAAAACTTTATTACCCTATAAACTTAATATTAAAAATGAAATATCACAAAAAGTAAAATATATATTAAAAAATAAAAATAAAAAAAATTAAAGAAGATCGGAGCTCCGGTGACCGGAGCTATCGGAAGTTCACATCTCCGATTTGGGGCGTGAAGCTCCAGATCGGAGCTTCACAACCCCAATCGGAGTTGTGAAGCTCCAAATCGGTGCTTCACATCCCCAAATCGGGGTTGTGAAGCTCCGATCGGAGCTTTCACTGTTAAGTGAAGCTCGGTCGGAGAGCTTCACTGTCTCCATGAGTGAAGCTCGATCGGAGCTTCACTGTCGGAGCTCCGGTACCGGACATAATTCCCGTACCGGAAAATTGAAGAAGAAGAAGATGAAAAAAGAAAAAGGAAGAAAATAGAAAAGAATAAGGGTGAGAATAAAAAGACAAAGGAAGAAAAAAGAAAAAGAAAAATTATGAAAAAATTCTTATTCAATGTATGAAAAATTATGAAAAAGAAAAATTAAGAAAATCATGTTTTTTCACTAAGGCTGTTTGGATCAGCCAAAATTCAATAATTGAAAAGTGAAAAAGTCAATTTTGGGTACCAAAATGTAATTGTTAGTCTAGTGGAAACAAATATGATATTAGAGTATCTTGCATGGTACTAAAAAGATATGGACCCTTAAATTGTATTTGGATTTTGGACTAACTTGGAGTATATTTGTTTTTCACTTGATGTATCATACGCTTCCTGTTATAGGATCCAAGGACCAATGTGCAAGCGGAGCGGTCCACTTACCTGGAATTAAAAAAACATGGAATCGTGGATAAGTATCCTATTTCATCAATTAGAGGGTAAACCGATAAGTATCCCAAATTTAGATGATGATGATCTTTTAACCGATATTGTAGCTAGCTCATAAATTAGACGGGACGATCTAGGGACCAGAAAACCCAAGTACAACAACTGAAGTACTTTTATAGTACAACTACAAATTCTACAATCAATAGGCCATGAACTCATGATCATAGACTCATGTCATAGTACATCTTACAGCTTTGTGACGATCATCGATCATAATTGCATAACCCCATAACCATAACCACAGACACTCCCAACAAACCGCTGTTTGATCAATTTCTCGAACTAACAAACAATTAGTAGTACTCTTTTGTACATTAATCAAATTAACATGGAGGCAAATTGGTCTGCGCTAATTTCTACTAGAAAGACTAACGTCATGAATTACAAGAGTCAGAACCGAATTGAAAATAAAAAAATTAGTTCGTAACTTACCAATCACCTCACCTCTCCAATACCACATAACCAAAACCAAAATAAAATCAACTCCAACCCCCCCCCCCCCCCCCCCCGCCGCAACCACAATATATCAATGACCCTAAGAATGATTTAAAAAAACAAAACCTAAGATATATAAAATTAAATCACCCCGAACTATTTCCTTAGGTTGCAACTGGTAAGAAAATTAAGAAACGGCCACTACCGACTCCCTACACCAAGTGAAAACTCCCAATATATTTAAAACTAGATAGCACCGATATAGCTATCTTCTTGAGTTGAGACTTGACAAGAAATTTAAGAGGGGTTAAATACATATAAGGACAAAAAACAACAAATAATTGCATAAAAAGCCACTCTCAAACAATATTTACAAAAGTCTCGCTACAGTAGATCCAGATTTCAAAAACTCGCTACAGTAGATTTAATGAGATTTTTTTAAAACCGCCTACAGAAATGGACCTAAAAATCTCGCTCAACTGGATTTAATAGCAAATTTGACATCCGGAAGCTAGTTTGAGCCACTGAAACTATTCAGCCACTGAAACTAGCTTAAACTATCTGAAACTAGCTAAAAATGGATGAAACCAGCTAAAAATGACTGAAACAAGTTGAAACTAACTGTTAATTTTATATTTTTTTAAATTAACCTTTAAAACTAGTTGTTAATTTTATATAATAATTAAATTAACCCTAAAAATTATTTTTACAAAACTAAATAAATTAAAAAATATGGAAACTATAATCACAAAAATATAATCATTATTTTAACTGAAAAAATATAGTTTCAGATTAGTTTCAACACATAAAAACTAATTTCAGAAGCTAGTTTCAGACAAAAAGCTAGTTTTAGGAACTAGTTTCAAACAAAAGTTAGTTTCATAAACGAGCTGAAACTAACTATTAATGCTAGTTTCAACATCATAAAATGTTAATTTCTTTAGTTTCAACAACAAAATGCTATTTTCGTTAGTTTCAGCATCATAAGTGATAGTTTCAGCAATAAAAAAATCTAGTTTGAGCAACACAAATGCTAGTTTCAGTAACACAAATGCTAGTTTCAACAACTAAATGCTAGGATCATTAGTTTAAGCATCATAAGTGCTAGTTTCAGCCACAAAAATGCTAGTTTCAGCAACACGGATGCTAATTTCATTTGTTTCAGCATCACAAGTGAACACAAAAAATGTTAGTTTCATTAGATTCAACAACATAGATGCTAGTTTCATTAGTTTCAGCAACAAGAATGCTAGTTTCATTAGTTTCTGTGTATAAAGATTAATTAGTTAGAAAAAAATAGTTAAATATAATTAGCTAGTAATTAATTAACACTAATGGATGTCCAAAACACCATCATAATCCATTTTAGCGAGAAAAATGGAGTCCAACAAGCAATTGAGATCCAAATTGATTAGATTTTATGGCACCAAAAAATAGAATGACCTTTTTTGTAAGAAGTTTTTAGATTTTAGGGCACCAAAAAATAGAATGGCCTTTTTTGTAAGAGGTTTTTTAAAGTGGTTGTTTTAGCAATTAGGTGCTCTAGATTGATTCCTTTATGTATTTTTATGATTTAAGAGACGGTTACAATTGCATCCTTACACCAACTGAAACAATTCAAGATATTTAAAATTAAACCGATCGCAATGGTATTATATATATATATCTCCACTGTAGGAATATAGGGTCGTTTTTCTCTAAGCATACGCAGCGGAATTTCAAAAATTTTACGACCTATCTTGATAACAGTTATTTAACATGTGATACGTAGAGGAGAAAAATCTTACAGATTTAGCAATTCCTTCTCCTCGTCAGTTTGTTCATCAAAATCC
This sequence comes from Plantago ovata, assembly GCA_028274465.1. Lineage (NCBI taxonomy): Eukaryota > Viridiplantae > Streptophyta > Magnoliopsida > Lamiales > Plantaginaceae > Plantago > Plantago ovata. Next base: position 115,067,682 of record CM051456.1, on the reverse strand, counting down.
AATTGTTGCTCCTCAATCTCCTCCTTTGCGAACTCACGATCGTAGGCTTCGTAATCCTCTTCAGTGAGCTCCAAGTCTTCAAGCTCTGCTCCAAGCAAATCCCAATCCTCCGTATTCTCCAGCTTTAATTCCTTGACCTCGGTATCCACATATTTTCCTCTACCGTAGAGTGATAGGAAACTCTTTGAACAAGGTTGGGATATATGTGAATTATATGGAGTATATTGTATTTATTTTGTCACTTTCAGAAAGAGACAAAATAGATGATGTATGTTTTGTTCTTTTGCTTTGTGTAAAGAGAAGAAGAAGTGTGCATGCAAATTAGTACGTACAAAACTAAATGCTCTTCTCTTGCATTTAAAGCATAAAACAAAATAACTACACACCAAAATACTAGTGGGACCCGGATCCAATGAGAGAGAGAGAGCAAGTGGTGGGGACCAAGTCCCCACACCACATAACTACCCGGGCGCGTGAGCACGCGCCCGTGTCAACTTCTCGAGCGCGTGTCGTGCATATATATATATATAAAAGTTGAGACTTTGACAAAAGTTATGAGGCTTTGGCCGCTCCCATACACCAAGTGGAAGAGGCTAAAATAAACTAGATTTATTCAATTTTCAGAATGTATTTCTAGTGTCGCCAAGCCTAGAAGATCATGCCTTTGAGTATTGGTTGCTAAGGTAACCTCATGGAAATCTCCTATTAATTTCTTCAAGCACTATATGAGTCGATCATCCATACAATGAATTCAGTCGAACGCTATTTTATTTTATATTTTTGTTTTTTGGAGTTTGGGACGACTCTTCAAATGATTGTTTTTTTTTAAAAAACATCTGCAAAAGCTTGAACTCAAAATCATACAACTTAAATGAATCCAATTTCCTTACCACTTGAGTCATTTGAATTAGACTATCAACCCGCGTTGATAATATAATTACCTCTAATTGGTAAAAAGGTGTATAAACTTTAATCATCGATTTATTAGTGGAATGGGAGGAAAATAGAAAAAGGATTACGTAGTTAGTTTGACGGGTTAGTGTAGGTGGCCTAGAGCACGTTATGATTCATCATCGGATGCAGCTAAACGCTATAGAATAAACTTTGCTGCACCAAATGGATAGGGTAGGGAGATGCAAAATGGCGAAAGAAGAAAGAGTAGTTATCTGAGTAGTGTGTTACTTTTTTCTTCATTCCTTTTGGCGCTTGTACTTGATACTCTTGCATGAACTTGGAATCTAAACTTCCCCACCATATTTAATCTGCTCCAGTTGCCCTCATTTTCCACATATATGCCCAAAAATATAAAGGCTGGCTTTTTAGTGCGTGAATATTAACAATCAGAACCTTCCAAAGGACTGAACATATACTTGGGATCCATCGATCATATGGGAATCGGTCATCGATCATTGCTTAGCGTTAAGTAAAGATCGTTACATCCTTAATTTGATGCCAATATTAAGATAGAATGAATAATCATGGGGGGTTCACATATATGCCCATAATAAAGTATTTATTGCATCATGTCTCGATCGATGGTTATCTGTATGTGGATTGTGGACCGCTTGCAATAACAACGGCATAGAACAAAGTTTTCTCAGTTTTGAGGAACGTTCATCCCCCTACCTTACCAATCTAGCTAACACATATAGACTGTTCACAGCATTGTTTTTTTATTGAATCGTCAATATCGGTCTCAAATCACATAATATCTTCCTTAAAAGGATGAGGTATTGTGGGGTGAGGACTAGGTTATAGAGTTATTTTTGGTGAAGTTTCTTAGATCGGTGTTGTTGCATTACCGTTTTGTTTGGGTGGAGATGTTCTTTTTTTTATTCATTTGTAACCGTTTTTTTAACATTTCTTATGCTCATTCGTATTAAGAAAATCAAAATTTTAGCTGTTTCAGAAAAATAAAAAATACCCCACATCACACAACATAAATTAACATGTTCAAATCTCATAACCCTTAATATTCTAGACCGACTATTACTTTGTATTATACAGTACAACTCATAGTAAAACCTAAATCTAACCACAATCTCTGTGTGCTACTTTAACTTCCCCAACACGCGTGGGTTGTCGTAGTTTTTTTTTTTTTTTAAATGACAAATATTACAATTACTTCGTATTATACAATACAACTTATAGTAAAATCCAAATCTAACCATAATCTCTGTGTGATACTTTAACTTCCCCAGCACACATGGGTTGTCGTAGTTTTTGGTTTTTTTGAAATGACAAATATTATAATAACTCCTACACTAGTCTTATATATACGTACATTATATATGCACCATCTTATAACTCCACACCTAAACCATCTTATGTCTCCGTCAATGATCGAGCCCTGCACCTCCCCTCTAGCTCCCTTCCACTGCCACCACCTTATAACTCCTGTGGGCTGTCATAGTTTTAGAGACTAAACATGTGAGTCACATGTAATTAAAATTAAGTAAAAATATTAATATGACACATGTTCCAATACTATATTAGAATTTGATGGTCCCCTATAAGGTAATATTCGGCAAAAGGCGAAATAATAAGGTAACTTGTAAGGTAATCAGAACCACTAGGATCCGCTTTGACGACTAATCCAGTCAGCATTGTCAAACCCTTTTCTAGTGTGTCTCTCCCAGGGCCCAACGGTGTTTTTTAAATCAACAAGATTCGAATTCGAAATTTTACTTAAGTGAACTCAAGTTTTTCGCCATTGCTTTAAATGCTACATAACATAATTTTTCAAATTATTCGCATTATCCATCACATTATTGACATTCTTCGCAAAACAAAAAATATTGTAGTAAAACCATTTTTTTTTTATTTTTATCAAATACCGATGAAATTACTTGGTAATTAATGCTCATAAAAAATATTTTTATGTGATGTGGAAGAAATTGTAACGTCCCGACCACTAATCAATCGAAGGTTCGACCCTTTGGGCCGGCGCGGTTACTCCTGGATGTTCTCTGGGGTGATATGCTAGCCCCACAGACCAACACGTGTTTTAATCCGCGCACTTTGTCCTCACTCACCGGGAACTTCCCAGTAGGTCACCCATCATAGAATTGCTCCAGAGCGAGCACGCTCAACTCTGAAATTATTTTAGGTGGATTTTTGAAAAGAATGGTACACCTTATTAACATGAGTAACGTTCTCAACCTCTTTAAACCATTAAATTTCTCAAGCGTTACACAAATGGTCCTAACTAGTTTCTTTATTGTTTTATTTTATATGTACGATTAGGATTCTTCCATTATTACTGAGTCAGGACTAATAATGATACATCGAGGGATACTTTGAAATTTCAAATTTCATTCTACAAGTACCATATTAGGTGTGAGAAAGCTATTAATCCCTTCATTTAATCTCAAAATTAAACAATTGAATAAAACCGACCTCGCACGGGAAGACTTGCTGAATTTAACTCACATTACACATTTAGAAATTCCCAACAGTCCTATAAAATTCACATCCGAGCATAGTCCAAGATCCTTGTTTTGTCCACACACGTACAATTAATGACACCTCGATTGGTAGGGAGCACAAGCCAAAGATTATGGTGGTAAACCAATTTTTATACTTATACTACTACTAGTATCTCTTACTTATGTCCACAAGTAATTACACCAAGTAATGGAAAAAAATTAAACAAATCAATCCAAATTAGACCCCACCTCAGCTCACACCACCCCACCCCCATTAAAGAAACACCTTCCTCAATTTAAGAGCATCTCTTCTCTTAAATCCCTCCTTCCAAGTAAAGTGTGTGTGTGAGTTTGTGTGTTTTCCATTTCTCCATGTTAAAAGGAAGTGGTAGTAATAGAATTAGAAGCTACTACTCATTCACTTCACTTTTATTCCAATTCTTTGCATTACTCCTTTTCATGGCTCTCCTCACTTTCTCACCAGACCCAAATAACCATGATCACTCCAAGAAACAACAACAACAACAAAAACAAAAGAACTCCTCCTCAAGCAACAAATCCAAACACCCCTCCTCCTCATCAACCTCATCAAAACGCAAGAAGAAACACCACCAAAAGGAGATAATTGCCAAACAGCCCTCCTCATGGGATCAAATCAAGAACTTGCTAACTTGCAAGCAAGTCGAAGATTCCAAAATCCATGATCCGTCTAAGAACGTCTCGACGGTCTACTCCTCCTGCAGCAACATTTGTACCTTCCGGGATGTTGTACATGGCAGCAGTAGGGTGGTGCACCGTGCTGATAACTCCCCTGAGGGCAGCATAGTTGGGCAGGAGACTAAGCTTTTGAGCAAGAAAAGTAGTCATGGATCTTGTAGGTCACTTAGCTCTGTCTCGGTCAGATCAAATTCCGGAGGTGCGTCCTACAGTGTTAGGGGTATGCCCTTGAGGAAGCTTTCCGGGTGTTACGAGTGTCATACCATAGTCGACCCTAGCAGGTACAAATATATATTACACCTCTTTATAAGTTCGAGATTTATTTTAAACGTTATTAAAAGTAATGTGCGGAGTTTTAAATGTTTGTACTTTGTAGGTATCCATTGCCAAGGACAACTATATGTGCTTGTTCAGAATGTGGGGAGGTTTTTCCAAAAATTGAGAGCTTGGAGCATCATCAAGCAGTTCGTCACGCAGGTAAAAATTTTTTTTACTTTTTTTACTTTTGACTTACATGTCTTCGTGTGTTAGGTTCGGTTTGATTCAACTTAAAACACACGGTCTTCAAATTCGAGCAATTCAATTTAGATTTACTTAGTTAAAATTTATAAACTTTAAATTCAGATTAATTTAATTGAATTCAGTTTGGGATAAAACAGAGCTTTCATTATTAACCATTAATCAGTGGGATATTGCTAGTCTCATTATTATTGTAATTTGATAGGTCTTGACTAACAGGGAAAAAGCTAAGTTCATGACAATGATTTTAGTTTTCTTTAAATTTTGAGAGATTTGGGAGATCATATAATATAATGTGGTTGTGGTTAGTAGCTAGGAGTATATTATTTGAATTGAAGTAACATGTCGGGTGTCTTTAGTTGATGGAACAAGGGACATTGAGACGTGATCATAAGCTTGATTTTAATCATTTTATCCTTAAAGAGCATTTATTTGTCCTAAAATGATCTATTTTCATGTTAGTTTAGTTTATATGTTTAATTTTTTTTTTCTTGTGTCAATTGTGATATTTCTAGAATAAGTTTATGGAACTGAACCTAGATAGAATAGAACACGCAAATATGGATTTTTTTTATATTACTACACATCTATGATAATTTACCATTTTTTGTGAAAAATTACTCATTAATGTTTAATTTTTTTACCTAAATTTTTCGTTTCAAACTGAAAGGATTTGATTAGGATTGAACTTATTTGTAACGTAAAATACAACTCAACAAATCTAAATCTAAATTCAACTAAACTGGTTCAAACTGAATACTTTTAGGATGAAAATAACATACTATCATCACAAAACAAAAAACCCCTTAAATTATCTTTTGATTGTCTATTCTATGGATTACTAATCAGTAGCTGTCCTTTGATTGTTTGTCATTTGGTTTCTTCTTCTTTATGGATCGGAGTACATGGTAGCCTTCACTGTATTGAGTCAGCTAGCATATGTAATACTCCAACTATTTTGTTTCTGTGGAAAGATGATTTGAATGCATAACCCCTTCAATTAGTTTAAGTTCGAATTATGTACGCCCTACCAAATGTTCTCTGAAATGCAATAACACTAATTCGTGCACATGCTTAATTATCCTAATGCAATACAAAAAAGTACTAACAAACTTATTAAGCACTTTTCTATCTTTTCATAAAGGGTATTGGCATTTCAATTTCATTTCAAATATCATACTCCTATATATTATGTCCCACTCTTAATGTTAATACATACTTTTATCAAATCAAATTTAGCATGTTAAAGTTCGAAGTGCTTTGCATAACGGCAATGTTTCTTTTGCATACCAAATAAATAAATAAATAAATGAAAAGGGTTTTAGAAGTGAGAAAAAAGGAAAAAGGAAAAAAGAAGAAGAGAGTCTAATATCAATTGTGGACACACATTAGCTAATTAAATACCAAGTCCCATTAATTATTTGCCTTCTCTTCTCACACTATCACGTTCCCCTCCTCTGCCATTTCGTTTTCTAAAATGGACCACAACTGAAGTAGTTGTAACTTGTAGAGTTGTAGTAGCATCCCTGAAAATAATGCTTAAACATCTCCGAAACCCAAGTGGCGTCTCCTCATTGGTCCAATCCAACTCACACCGACAAAAAGTTAATCATAGACAATTTATCTTTTCCTGTTACGATTATTTGTTTTTCAGTGTCCGAGTTGGGACCAGAAGACTCAAGCAGGAACATAGTCGAGATAATCTTCAAATCAAGCTGGCTTAAAAAGGACAATCCCATATGCAAGATCGAACGGATCCTAAAAGTCCACAACACCCAACGCACCATCCAACGGTTCGAGGATTACCGCGATTCCGTTAAGATACGTGCCAACACGAATGCCAAGAAAAACGCTAGGTGCGCGGCTGATGGAAACGAGCTACTTAGGTTCCACTGTGCCACACTAACGTGTTCTCTTGGGGCGAATGGTTCGTCCAGCCTGTGTTGCTCTATACCGGCTTGTGGAGTGTGTACAATTATTCGACATGGGTTCCAGGGCAATAAGGTTAGTGGCATTCGCACAACTGCGAGTAGTGGGCGTGCTCATGATTGTTTAGGAGCATCGGATACGAAACGACGTGCTATGCTCGTGTGTCGTGTGATCGCGGGGAGAGTGAAGAGTGTGGGAGAGGACGGCGCGGCGGAGGAGGATGGAGCCATGACTATGGGTAGCAAGTCGTATGATTCAGTGGCAGGTCACGCTGGAGTTTATTCGAATTTAGAGGAGTTGAATGTGTTTAGTTCAAGGGCTATTTTACCTTGTTTTGTGGTCATATACAAGGCTCTTGAGTCTTAGAGGATTGTTACTTGTTAGTTAATTTGTCACTTTTGTTTTCTTGTTGCTTTTTTTTTAGGTGTACCTTATATAGATCTACTTGTGGAATCTAGTCAGTTAACTAATTGCTGGTTGGCTAAAATTATTAAGTACTTCTAAAAGCCGACTTATTCCTGTTCTCTGTATATACCATTATCTTTTTGGTGTGTAATAGCGTATTAAAACACTTAAAAATAATTTTTGCTGGCGCAAGTTATATTTTAATTTTTATGGTATGGTTCACCTGCCCACAAGGTGAGGTTGGCAATGAGCTAAGGCGTTTACTTACTTGAAAACTAGTTTGATTTATATGTATGTATCCAGTCTTGAATGTTGCAACATCATTGTTAATCTATTGATTGAGAGATCCTGATCTTTTGATCAAATAAAACAATGATGGCTTCATTATTATACTAGTACACTGTAGGAGTAGGATATATATACAAAGTACAATCCCACGTTTCACTCTCAACGGAGAAAAAAATGATCCTAACCGGTGAGAGTCAATTTTGAAACTTTTACTACTACATCATCTTTATAATTATGTCCTAGTCATGCTTGGTTATTTTCATCTAAAAATTAATGAAAATAAATTCAGTTCAGATCAGTTCAATTCAGATCAGATCAGATGCATTAAGTTCAGTTCAGTTCAGATTTGGCTAATAATATTTTGTACTACAAATAAGTTCAGTTCAGATCAGATCAGATTAGATCAGTTCAGTTCAGTTCAGTTCAGATCAGTTCAGTTCAGACATTTTTAAACGAAAAGAACATAGCCTTACAGTTAGTGCTGTTTAACGAGCCGAGTCGAGTATTGCTGAGGCTCAGCTCGGCTCGTTAACGAAACGAGCCGAGCCTAAACTCGGCTCGTTAACGAAGCGAGCCTGAAATCAGGCTCGAGCTCGAGCTCGTTAACAAGCTCGGCTCGTTTATCGAAGCGAGCTTAATTTCAGGCTCGAGCTCGGCTCGAGCTCGGCTCGTTTGGCTCGGTTCGTTTGTTAAAATACCATGAAAAATATGTTAAAATATTAAATAATATATAAAAAAATTCAAGATTATGCATTACAATCAACTCTCAAATGATGAAATCATTAAAGTTGAAGAAAATGCAAATATAAGCAATTCAAGCCAATAATCTGAAAACTTAAATCATAACTTATAATACTAATACTACTCAGAATCTACATGATATCGAGCCTTACCGAGTACTTGCGAGCCGAGCTAGCATAACTTATAATACTAATACTACTCATAATCTACATGATATCGAGCCTTAACGAGCCTTATCAAGTACTCGCGAGCCGAGCCTTACCGAGTACTCGCGAGCCGATCCTAGCTCGGCTCAATAAGGTTATCGAGCCGAGCCGAATACTCGATAAGGCTCGATTCGCGTAACACCACTACTTACAGGTCTTTTAAAAAGGACTCTAACTTAAATTTAAGACCAAACCTAAAAAATTAATTAAAAAACAAGCAAACTTCAGAAAAAAGATCGGCCACATAAACTCAGTTCTATATCTGGGGAGTTTGTAAATTTATTCTCAAATTTATACTTCTCCAAACACTCCCTAAACTTTGCAAGGCAAATTAAAGTCACACTTCATCACAAATCAAATATGAAAATGCGTCAACAATTAACACACATGACATTACGAATTGTTCCTATTTAAAAAATCAAAATCACAAACTTTTTTTTTAATGGCAATAGAATTAAAATCATGGTCATACATATATACATTCAACAAAGATTAATCTCAAATATTCAAAACGACAAATGGTACATATGGTACATGGAATCATTTAGATACAACACTATTTTAAATTGTTATTTTTCCATTTTTATATTTGAAATATTGAGGTTTTAAAAATCCCGACTTTATGAAATACATTATCCAAAAACTTTGTAGTTGCTAATTTAGTTTTGTTGATTTTTCGATGTCCGATTTTACTTCAAATTAATCATAATTTTTTATGAAAGAAAATAATTTTAAAAATTATATCATGAAAGTACACATCTTGTATTTTTATAATATAATTTTGAAAATTGTGTTTTTTTCACAATAAATTATGATATTAATTTGAGGTTATACCGTACATCCAAAAAGTAAATAAAACCAAATGGAAAACTATAAAATGTTCGGAGAAAGTAACATATAGGAAGGTTTAATATTTAGGGAATGATCCCTGGGAGCATAGACCAACTTCATCCCATGTTTGTTAAAATTAGATAAAAAGTTTGGCCACCATACATCCCCGCTCGCGGTGATCTAGATCTTACCCATATGCTAGGAGTATGCGGGTAAGATAGTATATTATATTATTATTATTTTCTTTAGCTCTTTTCTTTTTTATTGATCTTTTTAGCTTTTTTTGTCCTTTTCTTGTAACACTAATTTGAGGTACTCTTAATTTGATCTATCATTTTAACATGACTATAACCGATATACCCCGTTCTCTCTTTATTTTCTATTATTCTTTTGTTTTTTGTAATATATAGTTATTTATGTTTTCATATATTTCACCATTAATAAATTATATTAAAACACTAATTGTAAAATTTAAAATATTTAAATGAAAACTATCGGATACTTTATGAAGTAATGAAATTTAAATTTTGAATTATTGTATTTTTATATTTTATTATTTTTAATTTCATGATATTTTATTAATTAACGATATTTAAATAATATAAAATGTGAAGGTTTGAAATAAATGTAAAAAGAATGAAATATTTTAAAAAGAAATGGAAAAAGAAAAGTAAAATTTGGGTAAGATAGAATATGAGGGTTGGAGATAAAGGCTGTGATGTAGCTTGATGTGAGTAGAATGCTGATGTGATATTAGATAGTGTTTGAGGGATATTCTTACGAGTGTAATTTTACAATTTCCGTAAAGATTGATCTAAGCTCTAAAGTAGTTAAATTTAAATTATTATGGCATTTCATGCCTAACACAGTCTGAAACTAATCTTGTATATCGATCTTGATTGTTGATTAATAACCAAATTGACAATACTAATTCTACATGTATATCGATCTTGATCGTCGATTTATAACCAAATTGTCATCCCTAACTAAGACTAGCATGACTTTCCAGTAAGGCACATGAGCACAAACTCATGGCAAATAAATTAGAATAGTAAATTGCGTGATAAAATTTAATTGAATATAAAAAATTGATATGTAAAATATATTTTATAAAATTAGTTCATGTGACATTTTCTCTAATAAGAAACAAATAAATTTATTAAATTAATTTCATGTGTTGAAATTAATAAAATTAAACTTTTATTAATTTGTTTGTAATTTTATTAATTTGTTAATATACATTTTCTTGTAAGTAAATGCTAATTTATATATTTTTCAATGAAACAATTTAAATTAGGATCTACTTAAGTAGTGGGAAGAAACTACATTTTGGGATTAATAGCTATAACTATTTACATAGTATATAGATAGAAGATATAGATTTCATCATTTCAAATTCATTCAGCAAGAAGTGAAATGAAAACGGGAAGTTTATAAATGTGATCGAGCAAGATAAATTAATAGCAGTAGTATAAGTTTCAAAAAAATTTGAAATTTGGTACTGGTAGTTGATGAACATTTAACTTAATATCGACCCATCGGCCATGGTCGTCAGAGAAAGGACGTAAAAATTTAAATCAATAGTATAGAATATAGGATGCCTTATCTGATCAACAAATTTATTGTTCATGCTGGTTTATACGACAAGTTGAATAAATTTATTCATTCGAGTCATCAATGCATGTATTTCAACGTCTCTGAAATGTGAAGTATTCTAGTAACAACGCCAACGTCGGTTGATAACGGAAGTAGTTGACATTTTGCGTTCTATTTTTTGTTTTGTTTAGAATACTCTCTATTTTGCGTTCTACTTCGACGAGTCTCTGAAATGTGAAGTACTCTAGTAAGAATTAGTTGTATTGTATTTTGCGTTCTACATTTTGCGTTACAATAGATCGCATTCTAACAATTTCCAGGATTCCTCTTCCATCTTCACATAAAAAGGTTGTTAACTAAACAAATTTGCATTTTTATGCATCCAAATAGTGTAAACTGTCTCCGTAAAGACCATCTTGAGTAACTTAGTTTTCATACTCTTACCTCTACTCCTCTAGTGCTTCCATCAACCCAAACAATTTCTTTGTCATATTTTTGCGGGGTGTGTTGGTTTTGTAACCATCGACGCATCCTTTCCCAAACTATTCGAGTGTTGAAATTATTTTAAACTACTCACTCTATGTTTTGAAATTAAGTTAAAGTCCAGTAACTAGTACTCTTAAGGTCCATATGAATTTAGAATTTTAAGGACATTGTAAAAGAGGAACGTTTGCTGATGACTTAGTGTAGGTACTAGTTAGGTTCTTATATTTGCTGATGATGTACTTTGTTTTCACAAACAATCTATTGAAGACCTAGAACCACTCAGAAAGTTGAATATTCGAAGACTGAAAACTTAGAAGATTTCTGAGAAGGTATCTACAAAGGCACATGTTATATCAGAAAGTGAGTAACTCAGCAATCAGTTTGCATAAGTGATTTACTTTCATGGAGTTATCTTTCACCAAGTTACTCTGCTTTGATCTATTTATTTATTTACTTGCTGAAACTCGCTCTCTATTAAAATCACTTATTGTACAAGACTTCCGCACTCTGTTTTTAAGTATCAGTAACCTTATCAGTGTAAAGTAACAAACACTTTTAAGTACCAGCAAACTCATTACTGAAAAGTAATAAGCACTTCCTGAAAAAGTTTTTGGACGACGAAAAAGTTTTAAAGACTATTTACCCCTTTAGTCTTTAATTGTTGTCTAAAGAGAGCAACAGAGATTAATGGAGAATGACATAAAAACTAAATTTTAGTTTACAGCGTTTAATTACATGAAGAAAATGAATCAAAATGATTATGTTTAAAAGGTTTGGGCCGCACTAATAAAATAAATTGGATTGGTTCCTTTATTTCTAAAAGACTTGGGCTAAAAGTAGTTTTGTAATAAAACTCAATTTGACGAAATGGACCAATGAATTGGGTCAAAAGTTCAACAAATGACTTGGGTCAAAAATTTAGGTTAGGTCTTGATTTGAATAATTCATTGAGGATTATGATAAAGCGACTTAAAAGTTAAATCCCCGTCGTAAAATCTCAGGCAAAGCAGCAGAGTTTCCCATAGACACGGTAATACTAATACAACTACCTTCTTCAATCCCATATGATATCTTTTTGCTCAATTTATATGCATCTGTTGGCATGTTCAATTCAATAATTTGTTTTTTTTTTCTTCTGGATTTCTTGATTTGTATTTCTGGGTTTGCCCGTTCCCGTACTTTCGCTTCAGTTATACTCCCTCGGACCCTCCTCGTTAAATAATCATTAAATTATTGATTAAATTTTGTTAAAATGGTAATTTTTTTAAAGATAGAAAAATCAAATATCGAATTAATGTAGATTAGGCTACTGTGAGTGTGACTACCATGTAGAAAAAATATTGATTTTGATTTTTACAAGAATTTCAACATTAAAATAGGTGTGTTTGATTCGTGATGGAAAAATAATTTTAAAATTATACCTATTCGAGGATTCCTTCTCCTATTCGGATTCCAAAGATCTACTCTAATTAAAGTAGAGTTCTTCTTATATGTGAAGTTTTTATTATATATATAACAACAATTACATTTTATCTCAAACAATTAACTTTTTGTTCCAGATAGTTGTTAGCCATGGAACTGAACGAGGCTTCAAAACGGTGTAAGGTAGACGACGACGACATAATCTCCCAACTACTTGAATCCATATTGCATCAGATACTAGCCTGCCTTCCTCTGAAAGAAGCCGCGCGGACATGTTGCTTGTCTAAAACATGGAACGATTTTTGGAACTACTCTTCTCCAGGACTGTACTTCAGTCAAACCACTTTCGGAGGAAACAAAATCTTCAAGAGCTACAAAACACAGCTGATCGAATTCTCTAACTACATAGACCAACGCATAAAACACCGTCGTCAATATTCAAACATTACCATCCAGGAGTTTCAACTTAGCTTGGATATTAAAGGTACCCGCAACAGAGTTCCCTTGGAATACGTTCGCAAGTGGTTAGATTATGCCATAAACGATAACGAGCTCCATAAGTTGGTTGTTCATTGTCACGACAAGTCTCGTGATCAGGTGGGCAACAACAAAGGATTATTGCCTTACTTGTTACCGGAGTTTGTGGTCGCTGCTAAGTCATTGAAGGAGTTGGACTTATTGTGTTGCAAGATTGATACTATTAATACTAAAAACATTAAGCTCTATTCTTTGAAAAAACTCTCTCTTGCTTGTGTTCATGTTGACCAGGAGACTTTAGAAGGCCTGTTTTCGAGTTGTTGCCTTGTGGAACAAGTTAGTATTAACAAGTGTAGAGGGTTCGAGGCGTTGCTGCTACCAGCTGGCCTTATTAAACTGGAGAAGGTTGAATTCTTGACTCACACAGATGGTATGCCGCAGAGCATAGAAATCAGAGCACCAAATCTACGAGCAATTACATATGGTGGGAACTGTAGCGGCATCATAAGCTTCGTTGAGGGTTGCACAAACAACAGGATTAATATCAAAGAAATTATATTCGATGTCATTCTCATGTAATACCCATATTCCTTTAGGAAATCCCATCCATGTTACCAGCACTTGTGAAGATTGAGTTCAGGGAATGCTTGCTGCTAGATCACAATAGTTCTGCAACTCGTTATGTTAAAACTAGGTCTGTCCGGGGACGACGTTTCATAAGAGATTTTTGCTATTCACCGCCATTTAAATTTTCATACTCTAAAAATAATCGTCTAAGCGTAGACGATTATTATCTTTGTAGCTATTCTATTTGCCCACTTATATTTGTACTGCAACTTAGGTTGCCTGCGTGCTATTGCATATTACATGTTTTTTTTTTGTTTTTTTTTTTTTTTTAATGCCATACATGTATGTACTTCATATTAGCGAACTAATTGCTCCAAAATCTTGTCGGTGCTTCCCTTCACGGTCTTTATATATACCCCGATGATAAACAATTGTTGTTCTTTGTTTGTCTAATTCAGTTGGCTTCCCACCACCCCCCTCTAAAATGTGTGTGCTTGCACAGTCTTGCTATAACACATCTTCACAGTTTGGGATGGTTGTGACTTACCCGTTTGAGAATACAACTAATAATTAATATACCAGTATCAGCACGCCGACTCCTCGTGGTTCTAGAGTTACTACTCCTTGGTTGCATTCCTTCTACAAAACCTAAACAAATTGACATAGATTAATCAGCTAATAATTAATAAGTTTAATTGCAAGTTGATCACACCAAAGCATCTTCAATGTCGGTTTCCTCTTTACCTCTCAGGGTATGTGTGCAATACATACATCAGAAAGACTCCGTATCCCATTGGTATTGTACGAATTTTCAATTTGAGTGAAGAGACATGCAAAAGAATTGGGGAAGAATTGTACACTGTCCACTGTCTGAATTACAAGTTTCCAATAATTAAACTTCTCTGGCTACTAACAAGCACGATGATGAGGGCACTATCCCAATGGAACAAAATGTGAGCAGGCCTTTTGTTTTCTAAACATATAGATTTATGCATGCTACCTTCATTTCTTGAGCAATAGCTTATTTTCTTTCAGGAAGAAAGGCCATATCTTCTTCAAAAACTGTGGACATATTGAAGAAAGCTGCAATGAAAATACAAAAACTCCAACTGATGTACTCAGTTCTCCGAAAACTATTTAAAGTGTTCAGGCTGGTGAAAAAGCATCTACAGGGGCTATTAAGTCCAGGAACAAAAATGGATTTTCTAGGTAACTAGAAGTTTCGTATATTTTGCCTGTCGTATTGGTCCATGTTTGCTTTCTAATCGTATCTGCAGTTTGGTTATTGTTGATCCAAATTTGGATGCATGTGATATTGCGAAGAACTCCTACTCTGCTCCATTTGTAATATACCACCAATAATATCTAGCTCGAGGTAGTACTTGGTTTATGTGTTTGACACAAAATTTTGTTTGAATCTTTATTTCTGTTTTGAATATATGCTCAACCCTTTCGCTGCTACATTATACAATAAGTGAACTGAGCGTTGGATGGACCTGTAGCTAGCCCATCAGATCTCAATTTTCAGCTTTTTGTTTCCTAAGTTTTCTTGGTATAAGAATGTGGTTCTTATACTGCCATATAATCAACAGATTGTGTGTATATAGGTATCATTCTGACTGTAATTGTACGTTTTCCTGCAGTCTCTAATTAATGAACCTGGCCATCAACTTGCAAATTACTGAACCTTGGATGCGTGAATATCAGATTTTGATCTGTACGTGGAATCAATGAATTGAATATTTAGTTTTTTCTTCAAATTTGTTCTAACCATGGCTCTTACAAAATGCAAAAAGATAGATACCAAAACATATAGGAAATTAAATGTTTAATCTTTTAAATATATTATAAAAATTAAATATATATTTTTATTTATTAATACCAATAAGCTAAAATTTATAAACAAATGGGAATTTTCTTTTACAATTGGATATATATTGTAAATGATTTGGAGGATAAAGTCAGCTGCAATTAGTTGAACCTTAAAGGACGTGTAAGTAATTTGCAAAACCGCTAGCGTGTAATTATTCCAAATTTTGGAATGAGGACAGATAATAAAAGATCTTCTTGCCTTTCTTTCTTCTACCTCGCCGTTTACTCTCTGCAACTCACTCTGCCCCAAAATCTCCAGGGTTTCATTTGTGATCCTGTGAGAGCTATCAAGGTACCTTCTCTTTATCGCTTATACTCTTTATTCCTTTACAGTTTTATCCATGTTTGTTTCTTCTGTGTTCTCAAATTTGAATGTGATTTTAATTTATATAATCTCTAGGTTTAGATTGGTATTATTTGTTCTGAACAAATCTCGTAGAAGAGTATTATTGATTCTCTTGTTTCTTGTTTCAACTCAGATTTTGTGCTTCTTATGATGGAACTCGCACATGTTTTTTGCTAGAAGGAAAGCAGATTTGTGTCTTAAACCAGCAGCAAGTGTAGTTACTACTAGTATCTGTGGTTGGAGAGGTGTATGTACTACCATGAAGGAACAATTGCAGTTTAAGGGTTCATCAGATTCTTCTACTTGCAATGATGATGATTTGCCTGTTTTGCCACCTGTAGCCATAAGAAAAGATCAAGAAAAACCGTCGTCCAAGGTTCAGGCGACCCCGGAAATCGAGAAGAAGTATGTTCATCGGGTTTACGATGCAATTGCTCCACATTTTAGCTCCACCCGGTTCGCGAAATGGCCTAAAGTGCAAGTTTTCTTGAACTCTTTGCCCAAGGGGTCACTTATCTTGGATGCCGGATGTGGAAATGGGAAGTATTTGGGGTTGAATCCTGATTGCTATTTCGTCGGGTGTGATATAAGTGTTCCACTTATTAATATATGTGCAGATAAAGGGAACGAGGTTTTAGTTGCAGATGCGGTGAATCTTCCCTATCGGACTGGTTATGGGGATGCCGCGATTTCTATTGCTGTGTTACATCACCTGAGTACGGAGAGTAGGAGAAGGAAAGCCATGGATGAATTAGTTCGTGTTGTTAAGACGGGAGGTCTTGTGTTGATTACTGTTTGGGCTCGGGAGCAAGAAAACGATACACTTGTTAACAAATGGACTCCTCTTACTAACAAGTACTTGGAAGAGTGGATTGGACCTGGTAGCCCCAGAACTCCTGGTAGTCCAAGAAGTCCTCATTTATCTTTATTATCTCTCAAGAGCATCCCAGAAAATGAGGAAAATGGGGTCAGTGAGCAATTGGAAGATTTTTCATCAAAGTTGCCGGATAGTAATGATCCTGAAACCGCGGAATTAAGTTCTAGGAAAGCAAATTGTTCGTTGGATACTGAAACGGAAAAGAGTAATTTGTCTCAGCAGGAATATTTTGTGCCTTGGCACTTACCTTACCATCGAGCTGAAGTAAGTGGTGTATCAGCTAATGCAGTAGCCAAAGGTTTCGCGAGGAAAGACGATAAGAAGGGTGCAGTGGTTTATGACAGATATTATCATGTTTTTGGTGAAGGTGAACTTGAAAGGTACACCATTCTTTCAGTATTCAATATTCTGTTTTGGAGCTTTGTTTCTCTGGGTAGATTGTCGCTTTAGGTTCCATCAATACAATAAGTTTTTGGTTTTGTTAAAAAGTAATACTCCTATTAGTTATTAGTGAACTTACTTGTTTCTCTTGGTGTATTGTCGCTTTAGGTTCCATTAATACAATAAATTTTTGGTTTTGTTAAAAAGTAATACTCCTACTAATAAGTGATCTTACTTGCTTCTTTTGGTAGATTGTCGCTTTAGGTTCCATTATAATACAATAAGTTTTTGGTTTGATAAAAAGTACTACTCCTACTAGTTATTAGTGATCTTACACTTTTGTTTGCTACCTTTGTTCAAGCGCTTGTTTCTGTTGTTCAATATGAGGCTTATTATTTATTTGATTGTGTTATGCTATATGCAGCCTAAATAGAGAATATTGTTACTTCTGCATGAAAGGTATGGGGTCTGAAATCTGAACAATGACATGTGATGTGACTAAGAATTAAGATTGGATTAGCATCAAGTCTAAACATGCAAAAAATCATGAAAAGTTGGTGTCTTTTCATTTTTGCTCTTGTTAGCCATTGTTTGTCACCAACAGTTGAATTTTTAAGTTAAGTTCTTTCACCTTGATGGAATTTGTAAAAGGGTTTTGACTTGAGAAAAGAGAAGGCTCTTGATGTCATTCCTAGTTCTTACTACTGTTTCCTTCTCTCCACTCTTCCCTCGAGGGAAGAGATAAACAGCTTCAAATAAGAACTTGAATCTAGAGAAAGCTACTAGTATAAATTTTAATGGTAACGAGTACACGTTGCTTGTACATTTATAATGGAAAACTTACTTCAAAGTTCAGACAACTTTTATCTCGAGAATGCTACTATAATGGGCTCTTGATAGGAACAATCATAGTTTGCTTTTACATTCAGATTGGGTCTGTGAGATTTACTTTGGTTTGAAGGGGTATATGAATTAGTTTTGCTTGGCATTTAAACATAGAATTGATGATTATAGGAGAAGCATAGCTCCTTCTTACTCGTTTTTCTCCATCAACTAGAGCTGCCTAATACTAATCTTGTTTTGATACCTTCACTAACTGCCTAATCTCTTGTCCTAACATTAATTGATTGATTCACATTTCAGGTTAGCCTGTGGTGTCGATGGTGCCATCATTGTTGACAAATTTTACGACAAATCAAACTGGTGCATCATCCTTCAGAAAACTGCAGCCTGAGCTCGGTTTATACAGCACACAATCTCCATAACTGTTATCTTCTCTATTTTGTTTACTCTTGTTGAACGTAACTGTACCATTTTGGTAGTAGTGTTTGTAGTGAGCATACATTTGAAACTTACTGTGTACATTTCCGGTTATTTTGTACTGCTATTTTTTGTAATCTTGAATTAATTCCAGAACCATCGGACCTCATTATACAGCACTCAGTTTCATAGCCGTTCAAACTTTTTTTTAAAACAAAGTTGGGAACCCAAAGCTGCTACCCTTTGGGTGGCACGGACATGGGCCTGCAAACTAAGTAAGTCAAATTATAAGTCAAATTATACTGTAACTACCAACTAGCTTAAATTGGAGAATCAGTTCGTATCTAGTTCGTGAATTAGCAGAACCTAATTCTTCTTAGAGCGCGAATTTCACAACTAGCTTAAATTTAGAAGGCGTATAAATCACATAAATTCACTCTCCGTGAAATGAAATTTAACACGTAACTATCTTGCCCTTTATGTCTAAGATGGTAATTGATGAAATTTGTTCGGGGTAAGTAGGCTTTCCTTGGTAACTCCACGCGGTGAAAATACCTAAATGGTAAGCTTGGACAAAACCAGAGGCCTTATAATTATAGATTCGAGTCGCCCGGGCGTGGGCGCAACTCATAGTTAGGAAAAAAAGAACGCTATGTACAAGAATAAGAACCCTATATTGTTCTCAATAATCTAGCTCTCTTTTTGAACAGTCCTTTAAAATCAATCGATAATGAACATTTTGAGAACAGTTCTTTAATATTTTAAAAAAGTATTTAACGATAAGGTTGTTTTATCTTTACTAATTTTCAGATATTTATGCAAAAAGTCAGATACGGTACCCTCTTTATTTTCTTTAAAGTAATTAAAGTAATATAATAAGCCGGTTGATTTACCCAATTGATTGACCTACCAATCAATTTTAATCCGTTGATCTTGCTTATCCAATTTTAATCTGATGCGTACATGTGTCATTAGTTAATTAAAAGATGTAGGGTTCGAATCCTGTTGGCGTGATTTTTCTCTATTATTTTTATTATTATTTTTATTGAAGGTGTTTGGTTCGAATCTTGTTGGCGTGATTTTTCTCTATTATTTGTATCATTATTTTAGTTGAAGGTGTTGAGTTCGAATCTTATTGACGTAATTTTTTTTTTATTTATTCTCTTCTTAAATTTTATTTTTTAACATAAAGTTGTATGACGTATTATACTTAATTTTAAAAATAACCATGATATGTTCTTATAAAAAAAAGACATATTTCCTCTGTCCAATAATAAATGTAACACTTGATTTTGTTGACTTTTTCGATGGTCATTTTGACCTTAAATTATTCTTAAATCATACGATAAAAATAACTAAAAACATCATATTATGAAACTAGAATGTTTATATGAAGCACTTGACAATATATTAAACTGATGAAGAATACCAATTAACATGTGAAAAAGATGCATTGCGGATTTTGAAGTTGAATGTTTCCAAAATCTAGAAATGTATCTGATGTTTCTTAACTCATCGAAATAATACTTTTCGTATGTCTAATATAGTTCAATTCAAAACTATTAGTAATTGCATAACTACAAAAATATATACATTTATATCACACCACTTATATTAAGTTTAATTACTCAATTAGTGATTTTTTTATTACGTTTGAAGTCATTATGTGAAGATTATATATTAACTCCATTTATCTCAATATATTATTTAAAAATTACGCTTTACACGCGTACCGTGTGACGCGGTTACTAGTATTATCTAATCGACATAAATTTCAAAGTTCACAAGAAAACAACTCAAATTTATTCTCATTAAAGACATTTGGAATTTAGTTCCGGGAAAATATTTTGTTTTGTAGCGAGAAGAGATATCTAAAAGGGCAAAGTTGGAAAATGACACGAAAGCAAGAAAGTGGGGGAACGATCAATCAATGAGCAACTAGGAAACAAGCCAGTGGAAGGCAGCCAGTTGTCCATTTCCCAAAGGGCAAACCTGTAAATTTTCCCGATCACAGGGAACCTCAATCATTGCCGTTTCACACTCCATTCATCCTGATCCATCCAATCTGTATCCACCAAACCCTCTCTCCTCCTTCGCCATGAAGCGACCTCTCACAGAGTCCATCTCCGCCTCCGATGAATCTGGTAAGAAGATCAAACCATATTCAAACGAACACGAACACGAACAGACTACTATCTCCACTCAAGCAGAGGCGGTGCTGTTCGACGACAATCTCCTCTACGAAATCCTCCGCCACGTCGACGACGGGCGTACGTTAGCCTCCTCCGCCTGCGTTAACCGCCGGTGGAGGAAAACTGCTCACGACGAGCGTCTGTGGGAGTTGCTGTGTACTAGACATGACCATAGGAGTCCACTCCAGCTGCGAGCTGTTGTTTTGGCTCTAGGAGGGTTCAGGAAGCTCTACTCCAGCCATCTCTGGCAGATCCTTAAGCCGGCGGCGGCGGCGGCGTCTGCTGCGCCGGCTGTTAGTTCTGTGTGGCCTTGTTTGCCGGCGCCTGTGCAGAGGTCGTCGAAGGCGAGGTGGGGGAAGGATGAGGTGAATCTGTCGCTGTCGTTGCTTTCGATTAAGTTTTTCGAGAAGTTGAGCTGCCCTAAGAAGGACTAATGAGAGTATAAGCTATTCATTTGCACTTGTTTGAGGTTTTTCAATATATGATGTAACTCTTGCTGAAGCTAATTTATTTGCTTTACTTGGTGATGAAGAACTTGGAACTGCTTGTAATATTTGATCTCCAGGCTTGTTGTATGGAATATGAATGAGATTAATAAATGTATAATATTCTTCTATTCAAACTTGATGCTTCTTTTTACTTGTTGTTGCACTCTGCTTGTAGAGTCGGATGAGATGTTTGCCTTAGTTATCCCTAAGATATGGTTGGATTGGATTGTTCTATTGGAATTTGATTCTTGATTTTAGATAAGATAAGCTAGTTTATTGTTCTTTCTTTTTACAGAGTACTGAGTTCTGCTGTAGTATAACATATGTATATGTATATCACCTGTTTATTGAATTGGAGAAGTAGATATCTCAAGGACATTTTTCGCTCTGGAATGTGCTCTGGTTCTTTGTTCAAGACTTCAAGTATACAGGTTTCGTGATAGGGTTCCAGAGTAAAGCCAGAGATTTTGTCATTCATGTGTTTTCTTCATCATGATGAATGATGTGAAGTATTCAGCAGGAAATCATTTCCTTATTTTGAACCTGCTTGTAGGAGACTTGGATATGACTTTTTGAGCTTTCAATTCAATAACTCATGTAGCAGCTTGATTAAAATTGTCAGCATATGCAGTTGCCCTAGGAAAAAAGTTATACCTTCTATGTTCAGGTGTTTAGTTATTATGCATTTTGATCTTGGTTAGCTATGGTTGCTTTATGTTGTAAGCATTTCTCGTGTCTTGGTTAGCCTATTTCTGAATTCTAGATCAGAGAGGATACCTGGCCTGTCTTATGAAAGATGAAATTTGTGAGGCGTTAGCATGAAGTAGAATCAGGGGAACTCTAAGATGAGGTTGTTTGTTGCTTTCTTGGATATATAAATGAATCTGAGTATCTTGATGGCTCTAAACATTGGGACAGCCCTTCTGCGTCTTGCCAGGAGCCAGCCGGATCCATTTGCTTCCTGTATTCTGATATTGAAGCAGATCTTGTTTTACTTGAAATTCCATAATGGTGTGTCTACTTCTATAAAGATTTTCCTGTTTGCATCGATATCCTTGCAGGTAAATACCACACGAAGAAACTGATTTTACTTTACAGTTTACAGTGACTTGGGCTTTCTTTTTTCTAGCTGGAAATGAAGCCCAGATGATGGGCTCCTGAAAGATACAGGACCGAAGGAAGTTTTATGAAGACGCACAGGGGCTTTGTTTGGCAAATTACAGGGGCTCTGTTTGGCAAATTGATAAAGAACTATGTGCAGTGTCTGTTTTGTCCCAAAAAAAGGTACTTCATCAAAATTTGATTACCCTTTTCCTACTGATTGTCTAAATGAAACATTCTCGCCATATAAGTTTGTGCATCAAAGTGTCATGTATTAGAACTTAGAAGGGAGTCATTGGTGATTTATCCCGCCTTACGCAAAGTGTAGATTGTCCCTTTGATAATTTAATAGACTGTTTGCCTTCTGGTAATAAGATCCTTCTAGTGGGATGTGAATCCCTTTCGCAACGTTTTGAAAGTCCATTTTACCCTTCGTAGGGGCAAATTGCATGCTATTAGTGATAGGGTTCTGTTGTAAAATGAAGTTCTCATAAAAAAATTGTGAATTTTGGCATAGGCAGAGGGTAGGAAAAAAAGCATGAGTGGATGGTATGGCTGTGTATAAATAGAAGGGAAAGAATTGTTCAGTTTTCTACTAAAGGCCAATATTGTCTTCAAATTTCAAAAACTTGTCACCTGAGTATTAAAGTTCTTGCTGGAGAGTGTCAAAAGTATGCATTCCATTCACCCTATTTTTAGAGCACAGGGGCAACAAGACCAATAAAATAAATTTTTTCACAGGAAGGAACCTGCCATTTTTGGAAAAGAAACAGGGGTAAATTGCCAATCACTCTGAAGTAGATTAATCTTTTTGCCAGCAGGGAACCAGAATCTGGTAGAATGGTGGGGTTCTTCAGTAAAAATTGTGTTGGTACATATCATAAAGGGAAATAGAGAAGGTATTATACCCGGTCTTTACTTGCTTTTGAATTCCTTGTAAGTTGTACTTGCCAGAGCTTGTATGGAAATTGCTAGTTACTACTATATGTTATACATATGTTCGTTCTGTTCAAAATAGCTATGGTCAACTGAAGTTGGGTTCAGAAGCCAAACTCAGTTCTGCTCAAGATGATGAAGAGTAGAACTTGCTGTCGAAGGCTGGGTAAATAAAATTGACGTTTGTGAGGTTGTGACTGTCTCCTGAAGTTTGTGACCCCCACCACCATTTGAAAAACTTCGAAACTATGAACACGATCCTACCTCCCTGGTGGGACTGAATCGTTCCGACACTTTGATATTTTCTCTCTGTCATAAAGATGTTTGTGAGTTGTGTCTGTCTCCTTCGTTTCACATCCAATGCATATTCCATTTAAGTTGCAGAGCGATTAAGTAACGAAATGAAAAGGATTATTATCTAGCAGACAATATTATGAGAAGCACCAGCCTGTTCAGAGTGATATTGTATTGTTAATACTTAAAAACATGGAGATATTAAATGAGAACTGAGTAGGCAGTAGTAGTATATAAATTAGAGCACTTAGCAGTTGTGTTAGGCCCGAAATATGCCTTAGTTAGAGTACGTTGGCGTAATAATTTCATCGGTCCATTTGAGAGATTTCTGAGACAAAGCTGGTCACTCATCATTCAAAAGCTGGTCTTTCCAAGTCATTTGAAAGCCAATTACATAATTAGTCAGCTATCATAACCAAATTTATCTTTAGGGATTAAATGATTAATTAGAGTTGTACTGTTATAGCTTTGATGGAACTCAACTGTGTATAATCTATTACTGCAACAATACGAGGAAGCCAAGTACGTATCGTAACGCACAGGCTTCTTTTATTTCAATTTTTATCATTTTCTTTTATTAAAAATGAAAAGATCGAGAAAAGGTGGTATAGGATTTATAGCATGCCTTTCGGGTGGTGCTCCCACTTTTTTTTTTTTTTTTTTCAAAAGTTATGCATCAATTAAATTAATAATAGTAGAAGATAATTGGAGTACACCGAACTATAATTTGTTATATGGAATTTCCGACAAATACTTGCTAAAAGGAATTTAGTATTCTCCATGGGGGCAAGCTTCTTTATAGAAGGAACTTATCCTGATTTCATTCATAAATGTTTTCTGTAGAGTTACACATATTCAGAATAATTGATGGGCAACAAATAATAATATGATAACAAATGGCTAGTGTACTTCCAGGCCGCCTAAACAATGTCTGGCACTCTGGCTACATTTATCTTGGTTGATAATATTAATGCTATCACCTTTAATGCTAATGCTGCTAGCTCCATGGCAGTCCGAGCAGTTGCGGATTCAACAACAGCAGCTGTTCCAACTTCCAAGTCCCTGAATTTCCTATTTTCCTTCCGAACCCAAGCGAGCACCTTGACAATTGAACCTCAGCGCCCAGAGCCTCCACACCTAATTGAACAGGTGCATTACAAGTATGCCATAGCCGCATCAAAATTCACCTTAATATAACTCAATGGAGGCCGCATCCAGGCGGAGGCCTTTAACTCGGCCTGTTGTCGGATGGGGCCTGTTGTCGGATGGGGCCTGGTTGAATTATCACTGTTGCTGTTTGCAGTCGCTAAGCAAAATTATTGTACGAAACTAAGAAAAATACATGTACTTTGACGTTTTCTACTTCTCATTCGAAAACTGTATTTTTAGTTTTTTTCTGTCCAAATTGTAAGTACGATTCCATTTTTAGTTGGGTATGTATTGCAACTTTGAACATATATATTTACTCAATAGACAATTCATTTTATTTATTTTTGAGCTACCAAAACAGGGAATTATGGGATTATCGATCGAGCCAATGATGTGATTGTGATGCTCATATGTGTGTCTTGTTGGTGCACTGGACTAGTCTAGCATCTCATAAACCATAAACCGTAAAACACTGATGTTGAAAACATGAAGCTTACCTTAAAAGTGAAGAATTCCTCAGTTTATGTCATTGTTTAAAAATGACGAGAGACAATTTGGTATTATAAAATACTTAGCCTCCGGTTACTCCTATTTAGCCCTGTTTTTGGTCTCATGCTGAGGATCATTTTCATTAGCTAGGTATTAGCTTTGAGATCCTTTCCGCAGACAGATAGTAATCAATTCCATTATGAGAAAATTTTAAAGCTTCATAGCTAGAAGAAACTAGAAAAAGAAGAGATATATAGATAATGCGACTCACCTCGTTGGATAAGGTTGGATAAGGTGTTCAAGTCAAACTCAAGTCTAATCACTAATTAAAAAGTTATTTTCTAATAAGTGGTCGAGCTATCTCAATTCGTTCTGCCCAAATTAACTAGGTCCATCATATTTTAGCTCATACACAACATAAACACATTTCAATATGTTCTTATTTTATCACCGGCTTGATTGAGTCGAACCTAAGTATAAACAATACAGTTTAAGTTTGAGCCTGATTATTAGCTCCTTAATCGTTGGCCAAGTTTAAACTGAATTTGAGTGTTATTCGAGTCGGCTTGTTCAATACTTCACTCCACTCTACTCGTAACTTCAAAATTTATTACAAAGTTGTTAATTAAGCAAATTAGCATATGGTAGCTAGTTAATGGAAGTCGAAAGGCATTTAATTAGAGGACAAAAAGGCATGCAAATGATTTGGTCACATGGGAGAGACAAACATCGATCTTTTCTTCTCAAACAATCATAATTATTGAATAGTTCACCTTTGTTCATTATCGAATACTTAAAAATCTCGTCAAGTTATAATTCTGCACTCCTTTTACTAATCTTCCATACGACACAAATCATAGCGTTACATTTCCCGGAGAATATCTTTGCAAACCAAATTAAGATTATTAATGGATAATTCTCTTTCTCATCATCATCATAAGTTTGCCTCCTCCTATAATAAATAGGACCATACAGTTTGCTTCTAAGGCAGGCTCATTCTGTTCATCAGCTGCTCTACTACCTCTTGTCACACTATATTATTACTCATTCGATCGCGAATACTTTTCCACAGTCCCAACGATATGAAAGTCCTGCACCGGTTTCGTAGGATCATCATGAGGCTCATCTTCCCT
This sequence comes from Plantago ovata, assembly GCA_028274465.1. Classification (NCBI taxonomy): domain Eukaryota; kingdom Viridiplantae; phylum Streptophyta; class Magnoliopsida; order Lamiales; family Plantaginaceae; genus Plantago; species Plantago ovata. Next base: position 115,041,552 of record CM051456.1, on the reverse strand, counting down.
CTAACTGGAAGAAGAGGTGGCTCTAATGCATCACAGATGGCAGCTGCACCAAGGAGGAATTCGTGCGAATGGGACACTCCAAAGACTTCCTGCAGTAATCCATACAACTACTACTCGTCCAATTCGCACTACAACGAAGCCATTGCAGATTGCATTGAGTTCTTCAACAAGTCTTCTGGTGAAGAAGGTGGTTCTTCTTTTAGTACTACTCCAAGAAAATCTGATGTTATTTTGGTTTGAACTTCGAAATATAAGAAATAAATGCTTCTGTTAATTGTATATCATGTTATTTTCTTCAACTAGGTAGTCCTGTTCTCTCAGGTTATAAGCTTATTTTTCGGTTACATTTTCGAGTACACGCATACTGATAGTCATGATTCATAACACAGCAACAGCTTTAGGCTCAACATGGGTTCTCTCAGTCAGTAAGGCTGAGAGAGCCACCCCTTGTTAAGTGCCTGACAGTGCTCGAATCTGAAAAATATAACTTCATTGGTTTTGGTTGGAAGTGTTTTGTCCCTAGCTGCATAGCAATACCAATGGAACATGTAATGTGTAACATCCTGACAGACACTTGTCTTCAATCATATAATTTATAACTTATAAGTACATTATTGATCATTTCAAACAAAAACACTCAGAAAGATCTGGTTAAGTTCTTAAGACCTCTGTGATGGAATACAGCACTTGAAAATTTCAGTTATGACTAATAATTTAAATTAGACATGGTCGATATCTGTTTCGAGAAAGAAGTCTTTGTGGCGTACGTTAATCAATAACTTATCATGCCATGGCGACACGCTCAGAATTTCCCCTCTTGAGTTTTGAGAATATCCCTCCGATGAGTGGGATGAGAGGCTTCTTTTTCTTCTTCCTAAGAGAGGGGTGCCTTTGGAGCACGGTCTCATAGCTAGGCGGTGATGGGAGTGGCTCTATGACTCTAGCCACAGATGGAGGATTCGCGAATGTCACATACTTTTTCTTCTGATCAACACAAGAGCTAGTCATCATCTCCTTGTTGTATATCGACTCCTCTGATGAGTTTTCAACAAACTTGAGGTCTTCCATGTCTGAATCAAAGTGAACACGCTTTTCTGATTCCCGGTTTTTTAGTAGGCGAAGCTCTCTTTTGGTAAGTTCGAGCTCTTGCTGGAGAGAAGAGAGGCAGAGGGCCATGTGTATGCTCTCTTCGCGTGCCTTTAGGAGGCTTTGTTTCGTCTCCTCAAGCTCACTCGTTCCCTCGCCATATTCCCAGCACTCACCATCTTGCAACTTGTTTGGCAAATGAAGTAGCATGCATATCGTGAGTTACTTTTGTAATGTGAAAAAAGTTAATGAAGCATATAGAAAAACAAGTTCAACAATTAAGCTAGAGCATAAATGTTCAATTGAGTAAAGGACACCATAGCATATAATATTTGTTGCAAAAATGAAAAAGCACAAACATATTTATACAAATTCTGCATGAGACATGTTTGGCATCTCTACTCAACAAGCAATGCACTGAGTTGGTTCTCATCATCTGGGGCTTCAAGCTAACTACAGCCTGACATATACTACTACCTGGATCTAAATGTTCGGAAAGTGTTTGTACAAACAACAGTGCGTGTTTCTAAAATCACCTTAGGGGAAGTCGGAATTGAAGTCATATTAACATACACTACAAAATAATTTACGTACCATCGAAAAATCACAACAAGAGTAATGTTTCGCCTGCCTTATACGCAAATTAAGTGGCCGTATCCTAACCGTCACACAAATGATCTTTGGTAAAGTAGATCATAAGTGAGCACCATAAACTTAACTAATTCGGTCTATGATAAGTAAAAGTGATTAATTTCATGCGCAGTTTGAAATTACTTCCATGATTTCTATCTGTGAGTACTGAATGAAACAGTACAGATGAAGAAGTGTAAGAGTACAGACTAGAGAATTACCTCTTTGAGCTTATTGGCATAGACCTCACCAGCAAGAACTCTCTCCCCAAACAACGAAACCGCCTCTTTAACAGACCGAAAAGGAGCGCTGGTGTCTATCTCTGCCTTACAAGTCGTCGTGCCTCCACGACCTGCCATTCTCAACAAGTGATCAACCTTGTTAATAGGAACTAGCTAATAGTTAAAGTAATGGTAGACAGATGTTAACTAGTGCATGAAGTGAATGTAGAGTAGATGGAATGTTTAGTTTAGTAGTAGAAGTGAAGTGAGCGAGGTTCGTTACTTCGCGTCCACTTCACTAGAATTCTGTTTGTTGCCATTTATATATACTGTATGTGTGTGTATACTACACATTTTACAAGTTGTTACTAAGAAGTAACAATAGGAAGTGTAGTAGTTAATACTCACAAGAGTATAATCTTTTGATTCAAACCCAAGTCATTTCCGTATTTTATAATACTATTTGGGATTCTTATGTACATCATGAGCTAGCCCTGCATGTGATGTTCATAAATCATAACCCCTGGGTTTGATTCAATTCCTGCTGTTGTGGATTTTTTTTTTGAAACGGCCAAATTTTCATATAAGAACGAGAGCATAAGGAATGCTCAAACAAAGTTTACAACTACAAAAAGAGAAGAGAAAGAAGCTAAAACAAACGCCTGCTGTTGTGGATTACTTATGGGAGTGTTGATCTTCTTCAGTGTCAAAGGGCTTCGATAAGCAAATGAAAGCAAAACCGCCAGCTCACTTCACTTTTCCCTCCCGCTCTTGGTTGATCAAAATAAGATGGTACGTTTGACTATAATAAGTATGTCGGATGAATGCAAATAAAGTAACTCATCGGGCAAATGATTTGAAAAGCAACTCCGCTAATTTTTGATAAATGACTCAACTTATCAACTATTTTTGCCAAACAGTGGGACCAATTTCAATCCGTGCTGGGTCAATAAGACTCGAACATGTCACCTTCCTTACCTGAGCGGAGTGATTCTATCTGAAGCAAGCTTGACCCTCTTGTCACCGAATCAACAATCATTGGTATGTAAGAAAACACTACGTTATCTAAAAGTCAGGAACTAAGAAAAGGGCTACAGTTATAATGCACTTTTCTGAAACAATTTTAAGACCAAGATATTCCAAATAGAGTAATAGACCACATCCAAAATAGGTGAAAGGATCAAATCGGCTGTCAGTACATCATTGATACATTCAGGGGAAATTAGGTGAGCTAACAATCAAGAAAATATAACCATGAAAAAGACAGAAGTCAACAGAAATATGAAAGGAAAGCACTCCAATTTGTATTAGGGAAAACTGCTTCATACATAAGATAAAAAAGTCTTTAGCCTACTTTTCTTGCTCTAAATGGATTCTGAAATCTGAACGCTCTGCACCAAGTGCAAGTTCTGTACAGCTTTAGCCGTCTGCTAATTTAGTTTCAACTACATGATCTATTCAGAACTAAATCGCATACATGTTCAAGATATAATTTTAGAAAGAAAGATCTCCTGACCACACCTCTGGACTGTAAATAGAGAAACAAAATACCGACTTCACCTTGCAATTTCACACGGTGAGCTATAACTGAAAACCTTTCTCACTGAAAAGAAATAATGTACAAAGTACAAGGCTTTGAGAAAGCATATGAACATCGAATTGGAGAATTATCATCAGAAATCATTTTATTTGGTCAAATATTCTCTCATACTAATGCCACATGATTTCCAGATATGAACAACGGATCAGATGGTAGCATACTGGTCTGATCGTACATTTTCCTAGAAGATGTATGAGCAAGTGACGGAAGTCAGCACACTAGTCAACAATACAGAAACGAGGTTAACTGCATTGTTATCGAGTATGCTAAGACCAGATATTTTCTTTACAGTAGGTCCTGGCTTTCCAACAACCTGCAAAATGAGACGAACAAAGAGTAATTCAGATTTAATGAGATAATGTTTGATTTTAAAACCCTTTAGATAACAGAAGAACTTTTTTAAATGATTTTTGAATTCTTACTACAAATATAAGAATGTACTTGAACTCCAACTACTTATTTACAATGACCTATGTTCTACTATATTGACCTAATTACTTAATTACATGGCTAGCAACACACCAAATTATGTGCTGCCAGAATCCAGCACAGGCTAATACTTAACACTTTTTATCGTTTAATTTAACTACGAAGTTCGAGTTAGAGGGGTAAACTTCCTGCTGTAATAAGCTGTAGGGTAACATTGAATGAGTTTAATTTGAATAGACGAACTAGAAGTATATGGATCTCACCTTATTACGAACTGTACAGAAACCGCTGTACTGAAGAGTTGCTCCTAATAAAGAATCAATAACACTTCCGCACAATCCAGCCACAGCTGAAAGTGGTATTACTAAGAGCTGCTTCAGTGCTATGTCGAACGGACAGCTGGTGGTGAAAAACCCAAACACAACAAATGTTACCCCAATTACACTGCCTCCAGCTGCAGCCGCTAGAAGCCCTGCTTTTGTTACACCACCATTTGTTCCCTTCCGAACTGGCTGGAGAAACCCATTATATTAATGTTCAGTGCCAGAAATATATACATCACGAATAGATCTTATCCTTCTGAAATAACACATCAACTGGTTCATATTCTCTTCAAATTTACAGATTCTAAGCACAAATGTAATGTATATAAATAAGTCAATAAAAAAGAGGACAACAAACACAGAATAAGCATAGAGAGACATGATTATATGAAGTAAATAAGACTTCTTAATGCCTCATCTCGTTAGATGTAGACTATAGCATTAGCCTTTAGTGACCACTTCACATAGAAGAATGACATTGCATCTACGGTCAATGCATCACTTTCATTTAATGCACTAAAACTCAGAAATGAATACGACTTTGATACTAATGTAAAACTGTCCTGGCTTCTCCCGTCCTCCTGTATAGGTATCAAAGAAAGAAAGAAGAACTCCCAAGCAAGTGGGAACCATTATTGATCCTCTAGTTGCATTTGCACAGCGGCGAAGGCACCATCATGCAAGTGGGGGCAATTTCACTCACTCAATTTTTAGTTTTACCCTTGAATATATGTGTTTTATTTTCACTTTGCCCCTCTAAAATTTTGTTTTGCCCCCTCTTTAAGTCTAAAATTATGAATAATTCCTTAGACTTTGGATTGTTTGTAGATTGAAACTTAAGTGAGACATCTCAACATATTCTTTGTATAGTAGAGTAAGAAATATATAAAATGTACCTATATAAGTTAACACGTTTTTTTAGTAAATTTAAAAGTTAAGCCGAAAAATACATTAAAACAATATTAACAAATTTTGCCCCCTCTTAACAAATTTTCCTGGCTTAGCCCCTGCATTTGCATAAAATTGATCCTCTAGTATTCATTGAAATTAAAATTCTTTGTATCTTGTTTATAGTGGAGGGTTGTGTTTAGCAGAGTCTAATGAGTGAATTAATAATACACTTTCTCGCCGTATTGATATGGCTTATCAGTGGACTTAAAGGATTAGGGTGGATTACCAGTTTTTCATATTTATTGACAAATCCATAACCTCTTCAATAACTCTGGACATGTATCATCCACCTAATCTAATGGCCTACACTTTCACTTCCAACCAGCACCTAAAATATTTAGAGAAAATATAGTGGCGCGCTACTCTCGTGATGAGAACAAGTCAAAGGAAGAATAGAAAACCAAAGCATCAAGAAGCTTGCCATACATAAATAACAATTATAGTGAGAAATGCACACCTTGAAAGTTGTGATTAATCGTGGTTGGTCATCACTAAGAATCCCAAGTTCTGAGGACCAGGTATCTCCGTTGCAGCAACAATAATGACCGATAATACCACCAATCAAGGAGGTTATAAGACTTGATTCTTTTGAATTTAGACAATAGTCCTGTGTGCCAACCAACTTCCAAGCAACCAAAACCATAAGTGTTGCTATACCACTGTTAAATAGAACCTGCGTCCTGTGAATGAAAATGCTAATATGAAGCAGGAAGATTCAGATGGATTCAGTTATCCAGCTCTATAGTTACACATAATTTTCAGAAATAAACAGCTCCAGTGAGACACCATTGATAAACATAAGTATGAAAAAGAGCACCCGATCACATAAATGTCTACATTCCAATGTAAGTATAACATTTTGCATAATATTAGCGTTCACTGTAATCCTCTCGAGTGGTATGAAACTGAAAAATCATTACCTTTTGGCTTTTGGTAACATGATACAAAGTGAACTTTTGAAGGATATTTTTCAAATTGTACAGAAACTTCTACTTATTCACTTCTGCAGGTAAAAGTGAATGACCAAATCTAATGTTAAAACAAGACGGTATGGTTTATTTAATTATTTAGTCCTTTTACTTAACAATTGAAAGTAGTTGACAGTCTAATTCATCTGAATAGTACTATGGGTTTATTACCAAAGGCTTAAAACAGACCTAAAATTGCACAAAAAGAACACATTTGCGGGTCTGATGTGTTGTGACTTTCTGATAGAGAAAGATGACGATACCAGTTGCGTTGACCACCCTCCTTGAAGTCAGCCTCAACCTTGCGCTTTTTGTCCTCTCCAAACTTTGTGAACATTGAGGAAGTGAAAAAGAAGACAAGCAGCATAGCTCCAAACCTAAAATACACTCAAGACCTTAAAACAAGAAAGAAACATAAACGCAAACACAAATGAAACGCTTACTCACTAGCCACTGATGACCAAGAAAAAGAACCTGTAATTGACAGCAATATGAATAGTCATGACAACAAAACCGGAAAGAGCTCCAGAGAGATCAAGGGACTTCTTTCTATACGATCTGGCCGCAATGGCAGCAGAGATGATTGCCGCAACCAATGGCTGGAAGAGTGGATTCTCCATTATTATCACCTTGAACAAAAACGAAGTTCAACAGGATTATTCCCAACTCCCAAGACAAAGTCACAAACAGTTGGTGTAATTTAACCATTGAATTAGTAACCATACTTGTTCCTGGCTAATTTTAAGCTCAATTGAACCCAAAATCAGTCATGTCGAGTCCAAATAAGCTACGAACATTCAATTGAGTACAAAATTCCTACATAACTCTATGTTCATCGGTTCACTTCAGTTGAGTACATCAATCAATAAACAAAACAAGTAAAGTACTAGTGCTCTGAGCCTAAACACAATCTCTAATGGCAAAAGTAGTTCCAAATAGGCATTCAAACGAAACACCTATATATCCAATGGCAACTGGCACATAAGAACAGAATCGTTGAGATACATTTTGCGACAAGTAACTTGGGAAAGTTCTTTACCTGGGAATAAAGTTAGAGGAGATGTAGCCTGCGATTTGAAGCACAGTAATTCCTCTTTCCTAACTCGATTTCTCCGTCGTCGTTTACTTACTTTCCGGCATTCACTTTCGTCGTTCTGTAATCATCTGTTTAATTATACTGTAGTAATAATAATAATTTGCCCGAATTGCAATTTACATCCTCTAACGTTTGGGTGGCTGCATTTTTGGTCCAAAACTATTTTCAATTTGTGCCTTTAGCACATTTAACTTTTAAGTCGGTGTTATTTTAGACTAGTTACTTTGGTCTCCTTTCGGATAAGATCATTGGTCTCCGTACGAATAAGATCATCTAAACCGGTATGCACCCTTCTTGCCAATGAGATGAAAATTTTTATTTGTTTCTAGTTTTACAAAAAAAAAAAGAGTATATATTGTTTTTTTTTTGGATAATACCTAGTATGAAGTTTGGAAATGAAAAATAAGATAGAGTTTATGCGAATATAATGTTGACAGTAAAATAGAGTTTGAGAATCGGAGATAGTGTTATTATCATAATGTAAGCCAAATAATTAGTTTCGGCCCAGCAACCCCACTTTGTTGTCTAATTAATTATTAATAGGAAAAATGAAGCTCGAGCAGGTTGTGGACTTGGTCACTTGGGTAACTCCAATCAAAGCTAAATTCCAAAGAATAGAAAATGGAATGATTTGTTAGTAATTTAATTGTGGACACTTGTCAACATTAATTTAAGGAATGTTTTATAAGAAATTTTACGAAAATGTGTTAGACGATCGCGAATGTCTTCAAAATAGAATTTCACAACATTCTTAATAAAGTGGGTGTCTGCAATATTTTAAATTATTCGGTTTGAAATGTACTTTAATTTAACTTGGGAGAAATTAATTGCTGAGGGACTCTTATTAAATTGGATATAAGTTGAAGTTGGATCTCCATTTCCGATCTATGATCAATTGAGTAGCAAAACTAAGACAATTTATATAAGAAGATGACACTTGAAAGCTAGGCAGCAACCTAGTTATATGGAAGAACAAAATTAACTAAAAAATTCATTGAATTAAGATTAATCCAATTCTTAAGAAGCTGAACAACAAGATCATACAAGACCGAATGAGACGGCGGCACACACAAGCTTAGACTGATCGTCGTCATTAGTGGTACAAGGATCTTACATGTGCTTGCTCCATTTCTTGCAAAGTGCAAACCCCGTTGGAACAAACAACATCGTCACCACAACATTCACGGTCGATTTCACAAGGTAGGCCTACAGGTCTGCAGAAGCAGCGGAAGGCTCCATGACCCTGGCAGGTGTAATTTCGACAGCACTGGGAAGTGGAGGTGCAACGATCTAGCATACCCTTACATTGGCATGTACGGGTCCAAGGAAAACGTCCCCCTCCGCTTGCGCTACAGTTTACAGAACAACATTCGAAATTGTCCAGGCATTCAACATCATTGTCTTTGCAAATGCTTTGTGCTCCTGCTTTCTCTGCTAAAACCAAATCAATCTGTGGTAAATTAATAATATACAAGTATTAATTAAATCGACAAGTTTAAAATGATATGTCGATGGTGATTATAAATTGGTAACAAGTAACAACTAACTTGTTTACCTGGCACGGCCATTGACATTATCACTAGAGCAAAAAATGTTACGAATCCGTAGTAGCTGCCTCCCATATCAACTGTTCACCAAGTGTTTGTTTCAAGTACTATTCTCAAGAACCTAGCTCATATTTATACTAACTAGTACTGTTGTGATTTGCATTTTTCTTATTTATATTATTATCTTTAATAATTTATCTCCTATTAATGCTCACTGCTATGTTCTCATCTTCATAAAAAATTTAAACCGAATGATTTTTAAAATAAGGTAATAGGCAAATGCAGTAGTATAAGATTTTATTTTCACACTACGTAAATGTTTCCGTTAAACTGAATGATTTACAGTGTTTGGGAGAGGGTAGTTAGCGATGAAAATAACGAGAACGGGAGGGGACAAGCAAACACTTGGGATAAGGAAAAAAAATGAAAAAAACGCCTGGAGATTAGCGACCTGGGCGCTGGTTCCGATTGGGGTGTGATACAAGAATTGCTAAATCTTCTCATTTTTCTTATTGGCCTTTTTTAATGGTCTTCTACTCTTCTACTACAGTACTATCTTTTTTTTTTCGAAAATAGTACTCTTTGACTCCTCTTGATGCTCAATGGTCTTTTTTTTTCTTTTCTTTTTTTTTTTAAAGTATTTTTCATACAACATGGAGATAAGGGAGAATGGAGATTAGCAGCAAACTTGGCGCTTGTTCCGTTGGGGTGTGATAAAAGAATCATTAACTGGATATTATCAGATTTGGCCGGTCATACCTAATCCAAGTCAATGCACCAATTTCATATTTATTCCACCACATCAATATACTCGTGTGGTATACTAAATCATATTTATTCCCCTCCGATCAATAGATCACTTAAAAATAAACCATATTGTTTTCTTTTTAAAAACATAAACACAGTGACAACATTATAAGTATTTATTATCATTAGAGTCTTATTAATGTTAGATAAGTTAGATAATAAAGTTATAATCAAGTTACGAAGTAATCTTATATATAAGAGAGTCGGTTTAACATTTATTATTATGCAAAAGAGCGCTCATAGGAGCTGATTCGCCTTAGGGTGGTCGTCTCTTCGGAGATTGGTATCTTGTTATTTTTTCTTTATATTCAATCAATAAACAGAAAACGTAACTATTTGCTGCACCAAAAATAGTTTCTTTCTCTATCCCTACGTCCCCTGCTCTATCAATCGGTTCGAGTTAACTAACGAATTGAGTCTTAGGCCACAGATGAAATCCCAACAGCACATCATGGAAACATGTAGTAGCATGTAATATTGAAATTATAAAGTCAAATAATTTAGCTGAAAATGATGTGATAGTACTGGTACTTAATTGTTACATAAATGTACTTTTAAGTTCTAACACCTTTATTTGGGCATGTGAATTGGAAGAAAATGAAAATGAAAGAAACACAAACAAACAAACTGCATAGCTAGACTAATTTGTGACTGAAGTATATTAAATCATGAGATTCCCTCCAGGCAAATGACTACAGCTAGGTAGTTGAAATGTGGTGGTGAACTGGTGATCCAATTACATGGCTGATGACCAGGAGGAGGAGGAGGGCACAACTTTTTCACAGGCGTAGGTGTGATCTTTCTTTTGAATGCAAGTGAGACCTTCGCAACACTGCTCGGTGGTCTTGCAAACAAATGAGGGAGGTACACAATCACACTGGTCTCTCTCAAACCTGTCCGAAAAGTCACAGTTGCCTGAACAACATTCTGAATCATCCGCACAGTCATACATATTTTCTTTACAAGTATCACTTTGTGCTGCTGCTGGAGGTGCTTTCTCCACAACTGCATGATTTATATAATCTGGAATTAAGGAAGCTACTTTGAAAAAAAAAATAGAGAGAGAGAGAAAGAGTAGAGATTCAGTAACGACGTACCGAGCATCAGTGCGATGATCAACATTATTAGAGATGCTGATTTAATTACTGCTACGCCATTGCCTCCTGCTCCCATGTTTAACTTTGCTTGCTAACTACGTACTAGATCTCTCTGCTCGATCTTTGAATTTCACTTCTTACTAGTGGCTTATTACTTCTGTGTGTGTGATTATAATGCTGAGAATGATAATGCTAACTAGCTACCTATATATATATATATATATATATATATACACACACACGAAGTATATAGTTAAACTATGTCTTTGTACACTATAGACCGGAGTATACCTCGTTAGGCTCTGTTCTTTTCGTTTGAAAATTGATTATTTTAAGTTCAGTTCAATTCAGTTCAGATACATTAAGTTCAGTTCAAATTTGCCTAATAATATTTTTTGTACTACAAATAAGTTTAGTTCAGTTCAGTTCAGTTCTAATCCATTCAGTTCAGTTCAATTCTATTTAGACGAAGATAACAGAGCCTTATAATTGACTAGATAATGAAAAGTAAATAGAATATAAAAGTCTGGTAAAAATTAATTAAAGATGTTATATACGATTAATGTTGTCGAAAAATAAAATACTACTACTATACATAAATTGGATATTATCATGTTTCTAACATAACGTCTAAAATGAAAAAAAACCATTATACCATGGTTACGCAATGTTGGGACTTTTTGAAGAGGCTCTCCTACCAACTTTTTTTAAATTCACCAATTTCAAACTCAAAACCTTATTGTACTACTTTAATTTAACATTTAACCCAACAATATTTGATTTCAAATTCCCTAAGAGCTGAGTCAATGACCTTTGGTTGTGTATTTTATTTACCACTCTACTTTATCCAGATTAAATTTATAATAATGCTCTTCTTGCTGCGTGCTGATTAAATATTTCGATTTCATTAGAGGCCATGTGATTAGACTGATGTGGGCATTTCAATTCGATGGATATACTAGTTAATAATTAATTAATTATTAATTATTAATAACTGGCGTGTGAATAAATAACTGGATATCTTCATCAAAAAATAAATAAATAACTGGATATTGTTTAGATCTTGTCCGGCAACTCATTCATCGCCAACTACCATCATTTTGGAATTGAGCATTTCATAATTAATTAGACCGTGGCATGAATAACGCTCAGCTTCAATTTCCACATAATTTAATTAGTCTTTCGCATTTTCTTTACTTGCAATTTTTTTTCTTCGATAACGTTGGAAACCCGCCGCTTCGGGACAGGTTCGACTCCAAGAGTATAAATTTCACAGGTTTATTATAATCGCCGCTGATTTTTGGATGACACCCTCGACTCCGAAATCATAAATTTCATAAGTTCATTCCCCGTGGGAATTGAACATGTAACCAAAAAATAAAATAGACTCCATTCATTTCATTTTAATTTAGTTTTATTAAGTTTAGGTCAGTTCACATTTATTAAGTTTAGCTGAGTTAAAATAGCTTCAGTTCAAATTTACTTGATTGAAATTTATATTTCAAATAAGTTCAGTTTAGATTAATAAAGTTGAGATCAATTCAACTTAAACTACTGTAATTAAGTTGAATTTAATGCAGACATTTCCATAAGAGCCAACAAAACTGGAAGGGTGTTTTCGTGTGTTCCTCTAGTAGGTCATAAAATAAAAGCAAGTATGCCCTATTTCTTTAGGTACACAGACAAATAATACAATACACAAATCACTAAATCATCATTAGGTCACAATCAATGTCCTTTTTCTTTAGGCGCACAAATCTTTCCAAAGCACCAGTGAGATCTTCTTTAATACCTGGAATAAACAAATGCACGTGTGGAAGTGTGATTATAACGGTTTGACTTATGATCAACCGGATTGACACTTTACTTAAAGTGGGTTGATCACCATCCATGTCAAGTTGTAGTAGGTGAGAGTAGTAAATATATGTGTTACCTTGATATTAGGGATTAAGTAATGCCTCTTTTATAGGTATTGGTCTTTTTATATCGGTCCAAACTCTTTCTGACATTTGTCATCTCCTTGTTCCTCCACGTGTACATAGTAGTTCCAATATTGACATCAATGGTCCTAGCCCAGACCTTCCTAGGTGTATCTTTATGAGGATTCCAAAACCTTTCATTTAGCTTACAGTCATCCGTTGCTTAACCCTTCCGTAGTTATCTCTATATTTATTTCCTGAGTCATCTAGTGTAAAACGATAAGTAATTAATGTGCTGAGCAATTAAGGAACATTGAAATAAACCTGCTCACGCAGATAAAACACCTTCGTCCGTATCTTCAATTTCGTAGCTCTCGAATGAAGTGTCGATTCTCCATACCTTTATTTGTTCTTAGATAGTGATTTTGGGACCTTTGTAAAATTATTTTGAAGGTAATGACCATCAAGGTACGGATGGTTAGATAGAGATGGTTAAATCACTAATGATATAATGCTTCTTAGTTCGGTTTGGAGTTTGTGATACAAACTAGACATATTTTCATATAAAAAAAATTCTCTTTTTTGACCAACTAGTTGTATATATAGTTGTATAAGTCGCATGCAGGGGCGGCCCAAAGCTTGTGCAGTCAGCCCAACTGCAGAGGGCCACACTTTGGGCTGGACCTCGAGGACAGTACATTGATGACTAGTAGTAGGTTTGTTTTTTAGTTTGTTTTTGGGCCATGGCGTTGTTAGAACTAAATAAACACAGGCTACGTTAGTTGAGTCTATTCTTAACCAAGTTCTTTTCCTTTTCAAAAATGTTTTCAATCATGACAAAAAAACATAACATTATTGAGAACTAAATATATACCCTGTTAGATTCAAGCCCCACATCTTTCTTTTGCTGTTGTGGTATTTCTTCTCCTCTGTTCTCAGGTTTCAACCAAGTTCTTTTCCTTTTCTTTGAGAGGCCTATCATGTGTCTCCCTCTGTTCTCAGGTCTCAACCAACAGAATTCATCATCTTGTACTTGTACTACATTTTATTTAATTAATGAGTATTTTGGTCGCTTAAAAAAATAAATAAATAATAATAATAATAATAATAATAATAATAAAATATTTGATCTGTATTTTCTGAATATACTTAATATTAGTAATTGGAGCCTCGTCTAAATGTTCGCCCAGGACCACCAAAACTCAGAGCCGCCCCTGGTCGCATGCTCAAAAAGAAAACTAATCTAAATCACCTTGATCATCGCTTTGCCTATTCGAAAAATGTCACCCTTGTAGTAGTAATTTACTTGACTTGGAGTAAGATTTTTTTTGGTTTCACCACTACACTTTGGACGTGCGTGCAACCCATAATCTAGGTGCAGCCAACATCATAAATATCTTAATTAAAATAAAAATGGCTTTAATCAGGCAATTAGCTGTATAAATACTACTCGTACTCCACATCGGAACAATACAACTTCACATCTACAAATCAGTTAAGAAATTAAAGGAAGACAAAAAGAAAAAAGAAAAAAAAAAGAAGAGAGAAATCAAGAATGGCATATTCTACTAATTCATCCATGAAAACTGAGCGTGTGGTGGTCCTCCTGGCAATACTGGGTAAGGCAGTCAAAATTAGCTCCTCCTCCTCATCATCATTATTCATGTACATTCTCGTACTGCATTTGGTCTATTATGCGATGCATAAATTACTTCCAGCCTGCTTAATTTTTATTAAAAATTAATTTTCACCAAACGTCAAGTTATTACTTATTAGTGCTAAAATATTATACTTGAAAAATCATTTGAATATTATAGAAATAGAAATTGTAGTATGGTAAATTAAATTAAAATAACTATTTAATTAAACCACGTACGTAGATGCTGCAGTACATTATATTAATTACTTGCTTCTGAATTTGCTAAATTGCAGCATAAAATTTGTAAAATAAAACAATAATAAAAACTATATTTACATTTCCCAAAATAACACCATCGACTTTTTAATTAAGCATTTCCGTACAATAATCTTCATTCAAATTTAGAGTATGAATATCAGAATATATGTGATTGGCCATTTATGAATGTGATGTTGAGACTTGAGAGTATGATTACTCATTAACTGGCACTGCTATTTGATTACCATGCATACAGTTATTATTTTGCAGCAGACACAATCAAGCGAATCGCAAACTGTTAAAAGTAGAAGAAAGACATGAGAACTTGGATTTAAAATAGATGAGAGTATTGCGGCTTATCTTACAAAACAGAGCAAACGGCTCGTGCTCTTTTTATAGGCACATCATGTTGCCCTAGCTAGCTCTTAACCTAATTTTGAATCATGTATTTGTTGCTTGTACTGTCTATTACATTCTTCATGTTTTAATTGGTTGATTCCTTCACTGAATAAGACGAATTCGGTTGTGGATAGGGATGATGAGCTGTGAACTCTAATTGTACAGATTTGGTACAATTCTTGATCTGGTGTGGCGTGTTTGAGCTGTTCCATCAGTTTGAATCTTCCCGCCTTTGCTTCTTGGAGGATTTAACATGAACTGAGTTTGGTTTGCACGGATCAGGACGCCTTGTATCGAATTCACTTCTTCCTCCACGAACCTGCAGTTCACAGCTCTGTTTCCTCTTGTTGGCTAGCTTCAAGTCTGTTTGCTCCTTTCTTGCCTCATGATTTCTAACACAAACGACGTGTGATATTGGCGTCGGCGGCCTCAGAGGTGACTTTTGCGCAGATAGCAGTCAGTGTTGTCCTGGATTGTATTGCTCAGCTATCACCTTTCAGTGTGCCTTTGTCATTGATCCTACTGCCACTACTATCACAACGACTGATGATGATGGTGCTACTACTACCATAATTATTAGAGGCTGAGAACAAACTTCCTGCGTCCCAAAACAGTTGCACCGTGAGTATATAATATTACTTATTACCTTTATACTACATACTCCGTACTTATATAAGTATATTCTTGCTTGCATTGTCATAATTTTCACTATTGTTGTTCATAAAGATCAATGCCTTCCACTTGTTGATCTTGGTTGTGCTTAATTTCATTTTCTAGCTACCCGTTGTGTTTCTTCTATTGTTTAATTTGTTTATGTGTACTGCACTACTGCATGTAATATTGGGGCATTCTATTCTTTTCGCCCTCATAATTAATGAAAGACTATTGATTAAAAAGCAAAAGAACGTTTAGGTCTTGTATTTTATACCCTACTACTTTAGGTCTTGCAGTATTCAGCCTAACATCAGCCAGTTTTGTTTTGTGTATCAAATATTAACCGTTAAAATAGTTATGGAGAACTAGTTTCACTTTAAGCGATCCATTCATCTGGAGAACAGCTTCAATAATTCACTTAATTAAAGTAGTCGATGATTCTAGGGAAATTAATTAATGTTCTAAATACAGCTACAGCCTACAAGACCACTGAAAAGTTCTAAGGCCTAGCTAGCTAAGTTATGTGCCAGACTATTACTTTGCCAAGGCAGTCACCCTCCAAAAGAATATGCAGAATCTCAAGATCAGCGGCCAAAGAAATAGCCGCCCGGGCTGCAAACGCTTCTGCTGCTTCTGGACTCACTACACAAGGCAATGGCTCACGTTTCCAAAACACCAGCCCCTGTCCAAAGGGAGGCTTCTGCCAAGGGGGCTCCGCTGCTGGAGTCACACGGCTCTTATATAGGTCCCTAGCACCCTTAAACTTGTCTATATACTGCTGCACAAAAGTCACCAACTCCTTTGCATCAACCTTTTCACATGCATGAACAAGCCGGTTGCGCTGAAACCATATACTCCAACACTTACACACAAATTTCTCAAACTCTTCCCCAACTAATCGGAGGCGTACATTATTGAACCAGCTAGACAAATCTGCACAACTAGAGAAGATAATTGACCCCGGTAGATTAGACACCGCCCACACCAATCTAGCAAAAGAACACTCCCGAAACAAATGCAAAAGAGATTCAGAACCATTAGCACAAAGAGGACAAATATCCGCCGCATTAACGCCTCGCTTTACCAACTGTGACAGAACAGGAAGTGCATTTCGCAACGCCCGCCACACAAAGATTTTCACCTTATTTGGCAAGTTAATCCTCCAAACCCAGGTCCAATCTTGCACCAACGCCCCACTGCTGCTTCCACGCCTATGATTGAGAGCCAACCTTGCCAAATCCCGAGCAAGCCAATAAGCTGACTTTACAGAATAATAGCCCGACTTGGAGTAGTGCCAAACCCGCACATCATCAATACAATGCTGAGCCAAAGGTATTCTAGTGATGCTAGCAAAGTCCTGCTCCCAAAAAACGCCCCGCCCCGCAACAAGTCAACATCCCATTCTCCATCAACTATAAAGGAAGCCACAGAAAGATTTGGGGTAAAAGGCTTGAGGCCATGGTCCCTGGGAATCCATCCATCACGCCACACATTAATCTCCAACCCAGTGCCACCTTCCATCGCACACCCTGCTGTTCAACCAAAGACAACGACTCACAAATACTTTTCCACGTAAACGAATCTGAAGGGCGCACACAAGCATCAAAAATATTAGAGGAAGGGAAGTACTTAAATTTTAACACACGGCTCAACAAAGCAGTAGGATCATGTAATATACGCCAAATATGTTTCCAAGCATAGCCAAATTAAACGATCGAAGATCCCGGAACCCCATTATCATGGAATGTAGTTGAGGGAGTACATATTTTGCCAATCTATTTTTTTCCGTATTATTCCCGTTGTCATAATTATATGAGATCTTATCGAAGTAGTCATATCTCATATAATCATGGACGCAAGGTTAAAGTAAAGAAACCACGGGAATAATAGAGCATTTCGATAGGGTACTAATTATTTATTGTGACACCCTCTAATATTATTGAATGTGAAATTAACAAATGAGTATCACTTTCTCTCTATTTGAGGGTGACCTAGGGTATCTATTGGCAATTAAATAATATTCAATCAGAACAAAGGATATGATACTGTATTGATTAATCAAACTATTTCAGAATTAATTTAGACTATCGACATTAGAAGTCATGAGATGATTTCTTGTTGTTGTTTGCCCATATGATAATTATACTCGTTGGTATCATTACCACTTAGCTTATTTCTCGATATCATTATTAAGAACATTGTGGTGTTTGTGATGATAATCACATAGACACTGATTAATGACAAAATCGGTCTGTATCACTATGATAATGACATACTAGTGATGAAAGTATCACTATGTTCAGTCTCTATCAGCTGAGTGAGGCGAAGGAGCAACGAGTTAAAGCCATCCTCACTCCCCAAAAGACTGAGGCGTGTATAACGGTCTTCAACGTTAAAAAAGGCACCACCCCGGCTTAGGATGTTTGCTGCACGCAGAACAGCGCTGCAATCTGATTCTTCTTCTCTTTCACATCTCACCCATGCATAAGCTGCCATTATCATCACATCCTTAATTAGCAGTGCACAATGACCTGATAATTAACAGGTTCTTGTCTGTTCCAGTATGTACTGGCAGTATTGTGAACGTACAAAATATGAAATTAAGGACGAAGGTAGATTATGAATCACCTGGAGATGGTTCCCTGACTTTCTCAAAGAAACTGCAAGCCTGCGGTGGGATTTCTTGCAGTGTGAAACGTTTAGACAGAGACATGGTTTGGCTGAGTTTCTCCCAGCGATCACTCATTGTATGGTAACCAAATTCGAAAAGTTCAGTGCCATTTCCATGAAGAATTGTTTTTAGCAGTTTTAGAGCCCTGAGTTGGGTCTCTCTTGAGATTCCCATTTCTGCAAGAAATATATATGTACTCATCCTTTGGTACACACGCTCATCCTTCACAATAGCCCATCTGTCAAACAAAATGCAATTGCAGTTAAAAACCATATCTCAGAAAACAATATCTATATACTGACCAGAATCAAAAGTTACCCAAATCTACTTCCAGCATGACCAGTAAGCTTCGACAAAGTAAATATCATGACATCCTCATCTGCAGGGGCTGGGATTGCTGTAAAATGCGGCCAATAATAAGCATGGTCATGAATGGATGAACCTTGTGAGACAGCCTTCCTTAAACTGCCATCAGGATTGTTTGGCGAAGTCACAAACTCAATGATGTTTGTTGTATTATTATACGAAGAGTTGTTCAGTATACTAGTATCTCCTTTGAACTCAAAGTGCTTATTTTGGAAGAAATCTGCCTGAGCTTTGTAAACCTACACACAAGACAGACGATTCCAGAAAATGTTACCAGACAATTTAACTAACGAAATGCTACAGGTCTGTGGATTGATTAATTTAGTACTAACCGGATAAGAAGGGTTAGCAGCAAGTACAGTTGCTGGTGAGGATAAGTTCATGGATAGGGCGTATACAGCTGCAATTAGCAGTTGAGTTGACCCGACACCAAAAATTATGTACTTCCCTTTGGTGATAGCATTTTTTGCTAGGGCATGTACTTTACGGATATGGATTTCAAGCTCTGGTGAGATGAAATTGAACTGTTCTGGTGAGATGCTGCTGGATTGCTCACCAAAGGTGTAGCTCATTCTGTGCCATCCTGATATTAGCACTGCACTCTTTGCAGCATGCTTCACCCAGAAGGGCTCCAAGAATAATGGATCCCCGCTGAATTTCACAACAAACAAACTAATAAGATTTTGTCCAACATGGTTTGATTGCGATATAGTGTAAACAACATTATTAAAAGTCATAAGGTTTACCAAAACGACACCTATCCTCCTACGCCAACCTTTGACAGGTTGAACATAAAGCCCCACCTTCAGACTCCGGGGCGTGAAAAAACATTATAATAACATTATTGTGTGCCTGCTTAGGTAATTTCCATCGAATAGATTTAAAATTTAAAAAAAAAAAGGAAGAAGAGATCAAGTTTGTAATTTCAGGCGTGAAAATGGAATGAATTATGATTATATCTGTTGGGAATAAGAGAGAAGTGACAAAGAGCCCCATGCGATAGTTCTGAACAAGGGATTTGTTTTTAACCCTTCAAAAGGGAGCAAGAGTATAGAACAAGAGATTCGTCATAAAACACCAGTGTGTGTGTACAATATAGCATCTATCCATATCACCAAAACGCAGACACTATCCAACTAAGCTAGTATATATGTATGTATGTAAGTACGCACCCGTCAGCATTAGTAGCACATTCAGGTAAGAAAATAGAGCAGTCGGGTCCTGAATAGCATGTGTTGCACTCACAGTTAGGATGCTGATCAACATCAACAGAACCATCCAAATAAGCTCTTCCATTCCCGGAACATGAAATTGCTGCAGTAGCTTCAGCTTCTGCAGCAGCTTCTTGGCTCCAACTCAGCTGCTTCTGCTTTCTCCAGTCATGGCTAATCAAGTAAGGACCTGCGGCGAGCAAGATAATATTCAGTGCAATAGAAGTCAACAGGCACAAACTGTTTGCCATTATTTTCTTGGCACGTATGATGAGATATTGTATTTATCATCTGTCCGGAAAAGAATATGTTAAAGAATTACATATTCATTGACTGAGACAGACTTTTCTTTGTAGTAGTTAACAAGTCGCTATACATTACTACAGTATTCATCAGGGCTCATGGTACTAACTACCAGCATGTTGATTAGATCATTAGAATATAATGAGGCTGCTGAGATGACTAGATGTCATGTGAACAATATGTATATAATCAGCAAAGTCAGAAAGAAGCACATGTAAGCAAGAGCTGTACAAGTCGGATAATTTTATTTTCCAAGTTATTTGTTTTCAAAGACATGTTCCCCACTATTCATGTTAATAATCACTGACAACTTTGATGGTATATTTTAAGGAAATAGAATTTATCAGGTTTGTAAATTGAACTCAATTGTCAATGCATCTAGTCTAGCTCTAATATATTCCTATAGCAAGAATAAAGATCAGAATAAGCCAACACTCAAATGGTTACTGCACGGTACCAAGACAAAGAAACATACACGGAACAGAAGTGAAACGCTAACGTCCTAGTGAAAAATGGAAATATCCAATAATTGATGGCAATGTAAATAGTCAATTAGTCA
Source organism: Plantago ovata (assembly GCA_028274465.1). Lineage (NCBI taxonomy): Eukaryota > Viridiplantae > Streptophyta > Magnoliopsida > Lamiales > Plantaginaceae > Plantago > Plantago ovata. The sequence goes on along the minus strand of CM051456.1, from coordinate 115,020,818 downwards.
TGACAGCAAACCTGGAAACAACTCTGAAGAGATCAATGGACTTCTTTCTATACAATCTGGCGTTGGAACAGTGGGTTTCAATTATTATCTAGAACAAGAACGAAGTTCAACAGGATTAACCCCAATATGAATCCTGAAAAGTCGGTGTAAACTTTCCTAGACTTAATATACTAGAAATAACAGCCGAGGAAGAGCATTGTTACCTTTTTAAACCACTCGATTAGTAGTCAAACGGAGGAGTTTATGTCTGTCATATGTTTGTAAACCAATTGAAACAATTTTCTTCATTATTATTTCTCAATGAACAGAACTTGTCCGCTGCCAAATTCCTAAAGAAAGAACACTCCCAAACTCCCTGCATAACTTGTAATTCCACGATGATAATCCCTAATTAGTATGTTCACACATTTTGCATTCAACACCAATTTGCAATCCAACAAAACTAATCAGTCTCAATCTCACTTCAATCTGATATTCTAAAACATTTTTCCCCTTTATAGAAGTACTCATAATTGCAGAGATCAATTGCAATCAACATCAGAAACGCTACACTCAATTGCCCATAGCTAAAACATACAAAAACAAACAAAACAATGCCTTAAAGAAATTTCAAATCCGGCTGCAAATACAATTACAGCAGGTAACATAGTAAGTAACAGACTCGTGTGCTTACAGTTTGATAGATTTGACCAAACTAGAGAGAATTTTACCTGTAAATACACACTTCAGGAGAATCCGATGTAACCTGCTTGATTCAATTCGAAGCCGGCTCAATTCTCCTTCCTTTCTTCCTTCTCAGCCAGGTTTGATTTCTTTCAGAAGATCATTTTTCGTTCGTGAAAATTATTATTTTGCCCCCTTACATTTTGTCTTCATGCAAAGTTTAGACTTTAGACTTTCATTTCAATTTTGAAAACAAGGTGCTTTTGGATTTTGTTTGATTCAACTTAAAATACAACTTTCAGTTCATTTATGATTTAGTTCAAATTTGGTTAGTTGAACTTTATACTTTAGATAAATTGAGCAGTCAGTTTAAATATTTTTCAATTGAATCAAACAGAACCTTATTACATGCATAACGGAAAAGATGTGATACAATTGGGATCGAACTGCTTAAAGAAAGTGTGTTTCTCATTAGTATCATCGTGATGATACGGGATACTATTAACGACCAGGTTTACAGTGAAATAAATAAAGATAAAACAACAATTCTAACACGTAAAATTGCCAAGATGATCAGAATCCACTATCATAAGCTACAAGTTAATGATCGAACCTACCTAAAAAATTTATTTAAATATAAACTAAACCCTAACAAGGACCTAAAAGTAATAAACCAAAATACAACTTTTTAATAAAATAACAAATAAAGACAACCATAAATAAAGTATACCAATTAGACCCCACTAGCAAACTTTGATTATTAGACATTAGCTGTGTGTTAGGAACATTACCACTTAGCATATTTGTCAATATCATTATTAACTGCGTGTTTGTACCATAGAGACCGATTAATGACAAAATCCGTCGTGCTCACAAGATTCTGGCACTGTGTTCAGTCTGTATTAGCTGGGTGAGGCGAAGGAGCAACAAGTTAAAGTCATCCTCATCCCTCAAAAGACTGAGGCGTGTATAACGGTCTTCAACATTAAATAAGCTACCGGCCCGGCTTAGGATGTTTGCTGCACGGAGAACAGCGTTGCAATCTGAGTCTTCTTCCCTTTCACATCTCAACCATGCATAAGCTGCCATTAACACCACATCTTGAATTAGTTATGCACAATGACCTGATAATTAACAGGTTCTTATCTGTTCCAGTACTAGCAGTATTGTGTAGCGTACAAAGAATGAAATGAAGTACGGAAGTAGATAAGATTCAGAATCACCTGGGGATGGTTCCCTGACTTTCTCATAGAAACTGCAAAACTGCGGTGGGATTTCTTGAAGTGTGAAACGTTTAGACAAAGATATGATTTGGCTGAGTTTCTCCCAGCGATCTCTCATTCTTTGGAACCCAAATTCGAAAAGTTCAGTGCCATTTCCCTGAAGAATTGTTTTTAGAAGTTTTAGAGCCCTGAGTTGAGTCTCTCTTGAGATTCCCATTTCTGCTAGAAATATATATCTGCTCATCCTTTGGTACACACCCTCATCCTTCACAATAGCCCATCTGTCAAACAAAGTGCAATTGCGAAATTACAGTTAAAATTAAATTTCATAACCCCATCTATATATAGAGACTATAATGACCAGGATCACGTAAATTTAGTTACCCAAATCTACTTCCAGCATGACCAGTTAGCTTTGACAATGTAAAAATCATTACATCCTCATCTGCAGGGGCTGGAATTGCTGTGAAATGAGGCCAATAATAAGCATGGTCATGAATGGATGAACCCTGTAAGACAGCCTTCCTTAAACTACCATCAGGATTGTTTGGCGAAGTAACAAACTCAATGATGTTTGTTGTATTGTACGAAGAGTTGTTGAATATAGTAGCATCTCCTTTATACTCAAAGTGCGTATTTTGGAAGAAATCTGTCTGCGCTTTGTAAACCTACACACAAGACAGATGATTCTGGAAAACGTTACCAGACAATTTAATTAACAAAATGCTACAACTGTGGACTGAATACTTTAGTACAAACCGGATAAGAAGGGATAGCAGCAACTACACTTGCTGGTGGGGATAAGTTCATGGATAGGGCGTATACGGCTGCACTTAGAAGTTGAGTTGATCCGACACCAAAAATTATGTACTTCCCTTTGGTAATAGCATTTTTCGCTAGGGCATGTACTTTACGGATATGGATTTCAAGCTCTGGTGAGATGTTGTTGTGTTGTTCTGGTGAGATGCTGCTGGATTGTTTACCAAAGGTGTAGCTCATTCTGTGCCATCCTGATATTAGCACTGCACTCTTTGCAGCATGCTTCACCCAGAAGGGCTCCAAGAATAATGGATCCCCGCTGAATTTCACAACAAACAAACAGATTATAACTCATAAGATTTTCCAAAACACACTTCTCCCACGCCAACCTTTGACAGGTTGAACATAAAGCCCCACCTTCAGACTCAGGTGCGTGAAAAAACATTACAATAACATCCTTCAGACTCCGGTGCGTGAAAAAACATTATAATAACATCATTATGTGCCTTCGTGGGTATTTTGAGAAAATTGCTTTTTTGGTCCCCTAAATACGGTTTTTCCGCAAATTTGGCCACATTGTTCCTTTGAAGGTGTACTGGCAGTTTTAGTCCCCCAAATTCTAATTTATTACATATTTGCCTAAATATCTTTTAAATTTCAAAATTACCCCAAATAAACTTTGACATACATCGCAAAGCTTTTACTTGCTGCTATTCGACTGGATTGACTTATTTGTCCGAGTCGAATACAGAAGAACGAAAGCTTCCGTTCCAAGATCAAATGCGAAACAAATTATGCGAAAATGGGACTCTTTCACTTCCTTCTTTATAGAGTAGATAGGTAGGGATTTTTTCGGGCTTCTTCTTTTAAGCTACTTATTCTTCTGTAGGCTCTGTCAAGACCTAAGCAAAAGATTTTTTGATCGATGAAATGTCCGTTCCCGCACCGCCTACAATTGAATCTGAATTCACAGCGCGTCTACATTTTTCACCATCTTCGCAAAAAAAAAAAAAAAAAAGCAACTAAGAATTTTTCACTTTGTAAAATGCCCCATTTTTAAACTCACCCAAAATTTTCCCACAATAATTTATAAATCAGTACTAGTATAAAGGGGTTTGTAGTACTTCGCAAATTTCACAAAATTTAAACAATATAAACGACCAAATTAACAAAATCCTTAATTACTTGTGACCAAATTTGCAGGGGGGCCTAGTTAGGGGACTAAAAATGCAATTTCCCTATGTATTTCCCATCAAGCAGAAAATCAAATTTTGGGTGGTGGCAAATTTAATTTTACGAGTGAAAATGGAATGAATTATGATTATATCCGTTGAGATGATTAATAGACGAGTGACAAAAAGCCCCATGTGAAATGTATGTATGCAAGGGGTTTATATGTGTGTGTGTACAAGAGCATCTATTATTCTATTCATATCACCAAAAAGCAAACACTATCCAACTAAGCTAGTATATATGCATGTATGCAAGTACGCACCCGTCAGCGTTAGCAGCACATTCAGGTAAGAAAACGGAGCAGTCAGGTCCCGAATAGCATGTGTTGCAATCACAATTAGGATGCTGATCAGCATTAACAGAGCCATCCAAATAAGCTCTTCCATTCCCGGAACATGAAATTGCTGCAGTAGCTTCAGCTTCTGCAGCAGCTTCTTGGCTCCAACTCAGTTGCTTCTGCTTTCTGCAGTCATGGCTACCCAAGTAAGGCCCTGTTGTGAGCAAGATGATATTCAGTGCAATAGAAAGCAACAGGCACAAACTGTTCGCCATTATTTGGTTTGTATGTATGAAGTGATATTGTATGTATCATCTGTTCGGAAAAGAATATGTTCAAGAACTACATATTCATTGATTGACTTTTTTTATGGTTAACAAGTTGCTGCTATACATTACAATATTCATCATGGCTCATGGTATTAACTAGTAACTACCAATATGTTGATTAGAATATAATGAGGTGCTTGAGATGACTGGATGCCATGTGAAGTGTGAACAATAAGTATAGAATAAGCAAAGTCAGGTAATTTTATTTTCCAAGTTTTTTGTTTTCAAAGACATGTTTGCCATTATTCATCTTAATAATCACACTAACAACTTTGATGGAATATTATAAGGAAATAGTACAATTTATCAGGTTTGTTAATTAAACTCAATAGTCAATATATCTAGCTCCGTCCTTGACGCCACCATCTTTCCACTGGATAGCTTTGATAATATAATCCCCAATTGATTGCTTGAGTACTAATCCGTCACGATTTCACGCCACACTATTACTGTTCTATTAATTGAGTTTAAAGAGTAGATAACTATAAAATAAGAAGCTTTCGATAATACTAAAACTCAAGACTGACTCTTATATATGATCCTTTCCTGTCACAACAAGCAATTCCTATAGCAAGAATAATAAGGATCAGATCAAGCAAAGTGCACTCAATATGGTTAAGACATGGTAATATTACATTGACCAAAAGAATGAAACATACACGGAACAGAAGTGAAACGCTAACAGCCTAGTGAACAAGGGAAATAACCAATAATTGATGGCAATGTAAATAGTCAATTAGTGATGGCAGCAAACCTGGATATCAGTCCAATGAGATCAATGGACTTCTTTCTATACAATCTGGAGTTGGAACAGTGGGGTTTCAATTATTACCTAGAACAAGAACGAAGTTCAACAGGATTAACCCCAATATGAAGTCCTGAAAAGTCGGTGTAAACTTTCCTAGACTAATATCCTAGAAATAACAGCAGAAGAAGATCATTGATACCATTTTAAACCATTCGATTAGGTAGCCAAACAAATGGTGTAAATTGTAAATATACAAGGAGGAATTTATGCCTGTCATATGTTTGTAAACCAATTGAAACAATTTCCTTAATTATTATTTCTCAGTGAACAGAACTTGTCTGCTGCCAAATTCCTGCATAACTTGTAACTCTCTCCCTAAAATCCCTAACTAGTATGTTCATGCATTTTGAACTGAACACCAATTTGAAATCCAACAAAACTAATCAGTCTCAATCTCACTTCAAGACATTCTAAAACATTTACCCCTTTATAGAAGTACTCATAAATGAACAGCTCAATTGCAATCAACATCAGCAACGCTACACATTCTCTCAATCAATTGCCCATAGGTTATAGCTAAAACATACAAAAAACAAACAGAACACTTTCTTAAAAGAAATTTCAAATCCGGTTGCAAATACAATTACAGCAGGTAACATAAAATAATAACAGACTCGTGTGCTTACAGTTAGATAGATTTGAACAAACTAGAGAGAATATTACCTACCAGTAAATACACAGTTGAGGTTGAGGAGAATCCGATGTGACCTGTTGATTCAATTCGAAGCCGACTCAATTCTCCTTCCTTTCTTCCTTCTCGGCCACTTTTTTACTAGCAGGTTCGATTTATTTGAGAACTCATTTTTGTCCGTGAAGATTTTTATTTTGCCCCCTTAAGTTTTGTCTTTCATGCAAAGTGACCCCGTAGTTTTTGTCTTTTTGCTAAGGGGTCTTAGACGCTGCCCATTGGTTTGGCATGGGGGCTGGCGTGGTGGACGCTGGTCCACCAGAAGAGCCGTGCCCGTGCAACTTGTTCGAGATTCTCAGGGTCAGGGACATGTTATTGCTCGGAATTGTAGATTCTTGTATAATGTGCCATCTCCATAAATTGCAGAGATGTTCGCTGCAAAGGAATATACAATATTGTTTGCGAAGGTGATTGTCTTGCAATTTTGAATTTTCTGCAATCCTACTCTGCTCCCCAATTTTCAGTCTTCTCCATTTATTGTTTCATAAGTCGTACTTCTAATAGATTAGTTCACCTCTTAGCTTCAGATATTGTTGAGGATTCGTCTGAATGTAGCTTGATAATTATTCTTTCAATATATGATTTGTTTCCTTTCAAACAACAGTGTCCTGTAAGTCAACATTCCATACCTTTGGTCTTTTAACCAAGGACCTGTATCCCTCTTCATATTTATATACACATAGGACCAAATTTGTTTTGACATCTAATTATTTCTAAATTATTCGAAAAAAATATAATTTTAAATTTATATTATGAAAATGTAATCTTTCTACTTTCATTATATGAACTCAAAAATATTTTGTTTGTACAATTTTGAATTACTTTGTGGGCAGACAGTGATTCTAAAAAGTTAACAAAACAAATGTGAAGGTGGATTGGGGCGGAGGGAGGAAGTAGTATTTTTATATTTTTTATTATTATTTTTTGCAATTTAAGACAAAACATGCCAAAAATATGCATGTAGTTCAAAAAAAGAGAGTTTTTGTTTATTACACTAAAAAGAAACTATAATTTTACATCAATTAGAATATGGTCCAGAGATAATTATTTCGATCAATATTAATGATTCCCAAGGATATTTGGTGTTTTCATCCTATACATACTATTACAAAAGATTAGAGCTATACCTTCCTTCTCGGAATTGGTCCAAATCTGTGTCATGGTATAACAAGGGTAAATGGGTTCGATGCACTATCGTGGACTACAAGTTTATTCTGAAATTATTTAGAACATTAGTTAGTTGTGTTCAACTGATCTATTTGCAATTAATTAGAATACTATTTGTGCTAGATGTGTTTATTCGGTATTAGTTTATAACTAACTGCGTTTGGTGGCCTATTTCACAATCGTTTAGGGCATTAACTGTGTTCGACGATTTTATTCCATAATAATTCCTCCAATTCATTAGTTAGTTAGTTCCTAAGCTAAAAACTTTGACCAACTTTAACCACAAATTACTTCCAAATTATACAAGATAAAATGAAATAAAATTATATTATGAAGGCAAATAAAGTACAATATCACATATTAGTTTTATCATATATTTTATGTTGTATAATTTGAGAGTGATTTGTGATCAAGATTGATCAAATTTTTTTAGAAACTTATTATTGAGATGGAGAAAGGAAGTAATTTAGAACGCTAACTTTGTTTGACATGTTTATTCCGCAATAGTTTAGAACATTAATTGTGTTCGACGGATCTATTCCATAATAGCTTAGAACACTAACCGCATTCGACATGTCTATTCCGCAATACTTTAAAACAAAAACAATGTTCGATGGGTCTACTCCGCAATACTTTAGAACAATTATTGTATTTGGCAGGTCTACTATGCAATACTTTTAGAACAATAATTGTATTCGACAGGTCTATCATCTACACTTCATTTGCTTATGTTTGATGGATATGAAAAATATTATGTATATGGCTTTTGTATTGCCTTTTGGAACCGTGATAATCAAATATTATTTGAAATAAATTTGAAATTTATGTACTTTGTCCAACTTTACACCGATTTTTATATAATTAACTTATTTTCTTATTTTCTCTATTATCGTCGGTTTAACCGACGTGCTATTAACTATTAACTATATGTTAAATCAATATTCGATCACAACAGATCAGAGAGAAAGGCTGGACTGTCAAACGGAGAAACCTGCAAATCTTGTGAAGCTCCGATCAGTAAGAATTATGGATAAGTATGAGTATTTTGGTTCTAGCAATAGTTTGTCAGTTACCTAAACAAACTCCACAACTTTCTCTCATCAGCACAATTGTGTGTTTATGGCCCATGTTCTCTCATCAGCACAATTGTGTGTTTATGGCCCATATTCTCTCATCAGCACAATTGTGTGTTTATACTTTATAGCCCATGTGTTGATGACTGCCACCAAGAGGTTACTGCAACCGGTCACACAGTCCTTTCACCTGAGATAAAACTCAAACAGTAATAATCCAAAATTACTAAAGACAACAATAAACTACTGGAAAAGAAATAAGTAAAAAGCCAGCTGCAAAAGTGCCTCTTCTTCAACACGATTTTGAACTCTTCTTTGACTCCTCATTTCAGACATTACAAGTGTTCTTTTTCCAAATATAGTAGTGAAGTTTGTAGAGTATGAAGTAGCTAAAAAGTTTAGTAGAAAAAGAATGGTAGTTAGATGCATGTATGGTTGCTAGTAATGCACACAGATCTCGCCTATAAAAGCCACATGCATTCCTACATTTCATCACACAAAAGCTAAGATTATAACATAGTACAAACAAATAAAGAGAGAACCAGAAAGATGTCCAAAATAGCAACCACCCTTATAACAGACCTAGCAAAAGAGAAGTTCCTCGACCCGAAATTCATAAGGGATGAAGATGAAAGGCCTAAAGTTGCATACAACGAATTCAGCACTGATATTCCCGTGATATCACTTGCTGGAATCGAGGAACAAGGCGCCAGGAGGGCTGAGATATGTAACGAAATTGTGTCAGCCTGTGAAGAATGGGGCATCTTCCAGGTGGTTGATCATGGGATCAACTTGAAGCTCTTTGACGACATGAACAGGCTAGCGAAAGGATTCTTCGCTTTGCCTGCCGAAGAGAAGCTTCTTTATGAAATGTCAGCTGGAAAGAAAGGTGGTTTCATTGTCTCTAGCCACCTCCAGGTATATATTCTCTCAAAGTAAAATTAGTAGAAATCTTCAACACATATACTAAGTACATTCATATATACTATGTATTGTAAATTCCATGCAACCGCACGCTGCAAAATCTCTAACAGGCGCACTGGAGATTATGTTTCCATCATCCTAGAAGAGATTGACAACGCTAGAACCGAACTGGTGACATGTATAGTTAGAAACAGCAAATCTGGATGAATTCAATTTGTTGGGGAAACTAAAGTTGGCCTAACTACCCTATTCATCATGATGTATGATTACATTCTACAATTGTTTTCAAAATTCCTCATGTCATGTTTTTTTGCCTAATTTTACCTAACAGGGCGAAGCAGTAAAGATGTGGCGCGAAATGATGACATTTTTCACATACCCGATCAATTCTCGCGACTACTCAAGGTGGCCTGGCAAGCCAGAAGGTTGGAAGGCAGTGACAGAGGCCTACAGTGAGGAATTGATGAAACTCACCAAAAAGTTGCTGGAAGTTTTATCCGAGGCAATGGGGCTAGGAAGAGAGGAGTTGCTTAAATCCTGCTTGGACATGGATCAGAAGATTGTGGTCAATTTCTATCCCCCATGCCCACAGCCTGACCTCACGCTTGGACAGAAGCGGCACACTGATCCTAGCACGATTACGTTGCTGCTTCAGGATCAGGTGGGCGGGCTGCAGGTGACCGGGGATGGTGGCAAGACATGGATCACGGTTCAGCCTGTGGAAGGGGCTCTTGTGGTTAACATTGGGGACCATGGTCATGTGAGTTTTTCAATCTTACATATCTATGTAGTACTATATGACTTGATTCTATTGAAGATAGTCCTAGACTATACATTGTAGTGCTTACATTTTTTGTGATCATTCGCAGTATGTAAGCAATGGGAGGTTTAAGAACGCGGATCATCAGGTTGTTGTAAACTCCAACAGCAGCAGACTATCAATTGCAACTTTTCAAAATCCGGCACAAGAGGCCACGGTTTATCCATTGAAGATCAGGGAAGGTGAAAAGCCGATTCTTGACGGACCGATCACATTTAGCACAATGTATCAGAGGAAGATGAGCAAGGATCTTGAGCTTGCCAGGCTCAAAAAGTTGGCCAAAGAAGCTTAAATTCTTAAACTACAAAAGTCCAAAACAGAGTTGATAATTGATATATATATGTGAACCAAATATTCAAACTTTATAATTTCATATGATAATGATATATGTATTAATTTGAAAAAGAAAACATTAGTATGATAAAAATAAATCATATGTGCATATGAGTCATGACATGATATATATCCTTCAAATTAACTAATCAGGCTGAAACAATGGCTGGTAGTAAACCATAACAAGAACCAGAACCAGGAACACAATCAACATCCATGGCGAACTCCGGACCTCTGTATACGCCCCGTGCCTATTCACGAGTCTTGGTTCTACAAACCTGTCACAGCGCCACCATCCACGAACCAGCAACGCCACGTACACCATCAGAATCGAAAGAAAAGGCAAAATCTTGATATTAAGCCACATTGTGGCCTTGTTCCTCTCCATCTTTCGACAGAACTCTACGTAACTAGAAAAGCACAGAATCACTATGAAAACAATGAAAAACAGCAACAATGGCAGGGGCGGAACTGAGTCTATGTAACCGTTTCTCCTCCTCCGCTCTCTTACAGATTCATAGTAGTACATGTTTGCTTGCTAGTAATGAAGTTGATAATTTGCTACTTGGATTTTCTTAATAGTTATAGTATTGGTAATTGACATACTTGCACAGAAATTTCCTTGGTGTTATAATCTTACGATCCTAATTATTTTAGGAATTTTCACCAAAATCTTTTCCCTGTAAGTTCCATGGATAGTAAACTTTGAAGCACCGAGACAGTCACCAAAATCATAGAGTTGCCATAGCTAGCTGAGGGGAAATATTCTTCCCACAGTTCCACACGCAGTAATTAGGACTTTTTATGCTATTTTTCTAATCTGAGTTTGTCATATTCTGTGCTTCCTAGATTGTATATTGATTTTGAAGTGAACTTTCCTTGTCTGGAGTTAACTACGTGGTAAAAGAATTAGTTTTACACTTTTACTTTCACATATGACAGATTTTTTTGCCAAATTCAGGACCGGAGAGATTTATAGCTTATTATATAGGTTGGGTAGGGTTTCAATTACAATTTTTTCGGGTCCCAAAAGAGACCTTGTTCCGAAAGGAATTTGGACTCAGTACGCTACGTGTTCCATTTAATTCATATTTAGTTGAAATCTTGTCCACATTGTTTAATATATTACGTTAAAGAACAAACTTTGGCATATTCATAAAGGGGTCATTGATTTTTAGTACCAAGCTAGCGTCCCTAATAACGAAATTAAACATCTTATTTCAACAATTACTATTTTGTTCATGGTGAATACAAACTCACTGTTCCAAAATTGGGTTTTGATGGATACAAACAAACCTTAGTGTTTTCAAATAAGATAAAGAAAAATAATAATAAAAAAAACAAATAAAATACTAAAATAAAAGAAATTATAAAATCAATTTTAAAAGAAAAAAACATCATCTTCTTCCTTAAAACTCTGGTACCAGAGCCCGACATTATTTTTCTCCGTCTTCTAATTTAAACTCCAACCGAAATCAGTACCGTAGGAGCAGCTCCGGCAGTAGCTGATCTGGAGTTGTTGTGCGGAGCAGCTCCGGATGTAGCTTCTAGGGAAGTAAAGTTTTTTTCAAAAAAATATTTTTATTTTAACTTTATCATTTCAGATAGTTTGTTTTTAAATTTACATATTTTTTATTTTATTGTTTATTAAAACTTTTTATTTTTCTTAAGTCCTGTTGGGTTGGAAGTTTTTCGGACAATGGCAAAGTTAAAAATAAGTGTTGGTCAACTAAAAAAATCTTGATTTTTGACTAAAATGTAATTGGTGAAACGATGATATGCCTACGTTTGCTTTATGCACGGTTTTTAATAAATGATTTTGTTTGGTAGTGTTATATTAATATTGAATGTAAATGTGGGGTAGTGAGGTAGTGAATTAAAAGAGTGTGAGATGTGAGCGGAAATAAAGAAGTGTAAAAGTGGATTGCACAATTAAAATAATATAGATGGGTTCTGAGGTGCTTTCCAAAAATAGAAACGTAAAGAATTAATTGGAACGTGCAAAAAAAGAATACGTAAAGAATTGATTGGGACATATGAGTATTTATAACAAAGGACAAAAGCCAAACTCATTGATGATAGCACAAGACAAAAAGAGAGTACTGATCATCCAATATTTCACTCGTATTTTCCTTTCCTTTTAAATTATATATTTTCCTTTATTACCCTCAAAACCCTCGACTTTCAAATTTTGATAAATAAACCATAAACCCTAAAATTTTAATTTTTATCATTTATCTCACCATCTTCTTTCCAAACCAATTAAAATAATTTATTTTTTAAAATATATAGAAAAAAGGAGTGGAGCTACTTGATCAGAGTCCAGCTCAAGACCGGAGTTCCAAAGCTCCGATCTGGAGCTCCATATAGGAGCTAAAAATCTTTGGTCTTGAGCTCCCAGATTGAAGCTTTGCATCTTCGGTCTGGACCTCCAAGATCGAAGCTTCTTAGCTCCGATATCAGAGCTCTAGGCCAGAGCTCCTTAGGTTCGAGATCCAAAACGGAGCTAAAAAGCTTTGTTATGGAGATCCCAGATCGAAGCTAAGGAGCTTTGATATGGAGCTCCAGATCAGAGGTAAGAAGCTCTGATCTGGTGCTCTTGACCAGAGCTCCGATCATGGAGTCAAGAGATCCATATCGGAGCTCCAATAAGAGCTTTGAAGATTTAAAAAATCTTAAAGAAGAAATGAAGATGAAAGAGAAGAAGTGTTTAAAGATGAAACATAACGGTCTCGGATGATAGAGTTGATATATATTTGGGAATAAGGGAAGACTGCATATATGTTCGGGAACCAAAGGCTCCAAAACAAAATGTACAACACCTCAAGTCAAGAAAGCTGAGAACAAACCTAACAAAGAAAAAATAATTTAAAAAAAAAAAAGAAAAAAAGAAAAGAAGAGGAAGCTGAGGGTTTTCAAAAGACTATGTTCGATCAATTCCTCTTTGAAGACTGATAATAAGGCAATAAAAAGTTCAATACTCAACTATTTATTTCATTTTGAGTTTTTAATAAATCTTTTCTTTTTTCTTTTTGTTGCACTTAATTTCATGTTTCCGGTAAATATGCATGTAACATGATTGACTGGAAGATAGTCATAGAAATTCACTAACTTTGACGGTAAGGGATTTCTAGTTCAGCATCTAACTCCTAACTATAGCATGTAAATACATCCCACCAATTTCAATGATATTGTGGCGTCCCAGTTTGAAATAACGTATTTCCTAACAAGATAACCACCGCCTATACTTTCGTTCAAGTGAATCAGATCATCTTTCAGAAAGAAATAGGAACGGTAAAATAAATAAAACGACATGACAAAACAAAACTAGAACATATCAAATTGTATAAACTTTTATTTCACCAACATTTGAACATAACGAAGTTTTAAGCCACTTTAACAAATATCACACATGAGTTGGGTTCATGGGAACATGCAGTTTACATGGATTCCACACGTACAAGGGTCCCGTTTTATTCAAGCAACTACCAAATATCTACAAACTTCTCACTTCCTTGTCCTCTACTTGATTACTCTGAAGAAGTAAACAATTGAGAGGGTAAGTCTTTAATGATTTACTGAGGATAATATACAAGAACAGCAGAACAATTGCTAGTTCAATCTTTCAAAGGCAATCAAATGATAGAAGAAAATGAATGGAACAAATAATGATAACACACATATACCAGCCATCGCCTTATAAATCGAACCTTATATACTCCACGCGAGGAGTTACCTCAAAACACAATGACATGCCTAGGTACATGTCAATAGGGAATGTAAGATGCAGCTATCCTAACTACATCTAACATCTACCTCCCGAACAAGATCTGAATATATAACTTTAACCTACGGTCCTTTCCACTAGGTGGTTATATGCCCAAAACACGTACACGAATTATATAAACACCACAACGTTATCATGGTTCAATAATTAATTAGAGAAAGAATCCAGAGAACTAATTCAATATTGAACAGAACAAAGAGGATGATGAACAAGTTGATGGAATAAGAAGCAAATTAAACGTTCAGCAGGAATCAATTTCAGAACAAGAATACAAAAGGGGCTGAAATGGTCAAAAAATAAGTATTGAAATGAACAAAGATGAACAGGGAAGGAATCCTCATCTATTCCGAAGATGCTTGTGCATGAAACTCACTAACCATAATAAAATACTCATATAAAATTTAATTCGGAATTTAATCACATAAATGTTGGATATCAAACGTAGAGATCAATTAAGTAGATTATGAGGTAGTTAAGGTGGGACGTCACATATATCTTCTTGTATTCGATATCAATAACAATGATATCCTTTAGATGTGCAATATGAATCAGAGTACGTACCTTGATAATAACTATTATCAACAATCATTGATAACCAGTTGCCTTTACCACAACAACACCCATTATGCTTCTATTGTACTCAGCTGCAAAGTAAATTAAAAAATATACAAATCATATGAATTTTAAAAGATATATTAATTAGAAAATAGAAAAACAATAAAGTAAAATTAAAAACAAAAACACTCACCACGGTGATGTATATATAGATCTAGTGACTTGTCATTTCATAAATAATATCTTTACGTACTTTTTACCAACACTTTTTGTAGTCATACTTGTGTTTGATTCACAAATAGAGAACAAAAAGATGCGCATGTTGTCTATTGTCCAAACACCAAATCCCGTCTCTTTGTATTCTCATGCCTGAAAATTATAAGCCGGAAAATTCCAATTATTCACCAACATGACTCTTGTGATGGCAAAAATAGGCTGAGGCGGTTGGGCATGGGTTTGGCCTTCCACATCAATTTGTGCCCAGAAATCATCCACACCTTGAATTTAGGGTGGTTCCTGACCAGGCAAATATAGGCAACCGATGTAAGGTTTTTTTCCCCAATACATCTCCCTAAGTCCATTGAGGAAGCCGTTGAAATCAACCTATACTCAGTGTCCCACTCGATAATTATACAGTAGACATTTGAATTCGTGACATTGATCTCACCACCCATGAGGTTAACATGCTGGTGTGAAACAAGCATCCTAGCTCCTTACTAATGTTGAGGTTGGTCTTGGAAGATTTTATTAATTTATCATCCTCCGAAAGATTTTATTAATTGAGCGAAATATTACATAAGAGATAAATTAATAATTTATTAAGTTCAAGACGTTTTACCGGATATGTGTGTAGTACTAAGTTGACCATCATATTTTCAAATTCAATAAACTAGTATATTCAAACAATATGAGGATATAAAACAACGACGATAATGATATAAGGTAGAAAGGCGTATTTCAAATGGAACAACTACTTTATTACTCATCGGACACTGACGTATATAATATGACAATTTATTTAAATAACGAATGTGCATTTGAGTATATTACTTGCATAGATGATGTTAAAAATCAATAATTACACCAACATAAGTGAACCTCATTGCAACTTCAATAAACATTGCCTTAATATCATTCAGTCATATATCAGATGTGAAATAATATATGTTCCAATATAAACTTACAAGGTGGTCGATTTATCTAGGATTAAGAAATACTAATAAAATATTAGTTTGTAGGTGATATTATATTGGTAAACTTGTAATTTGATGTTAAAGTATGACAGATTGTGTAAAGTAATAAAAAAGTAAGAAAGCGAAATTAAAAGAATTGGTGATTGGGATAAAAAAAATATTTAGTGGGGTTTGAAAAACTCTCTAAATATATTTGCGGTTGTCATAAGGCCCTTGACTTCTTTTTGATCTTGTACTTTAATAATTAAAATTCCCTCATTTTGTAATATCTTTTCCACCCACATTGATCAACTATGTATCCATTTGATCCGGCGTTAAATGCTTACACACTATATGGGAGATATTATCCCAATTCATAACTTGGTTCCACTGCAACAATGTAATCTTTGAATCAACTCTATACAATCTATTATTTATGAAAGAATTGGTGTGTGGGATAAAAAAATTATTTATTGGGGCTTGAAAACCCATGTAAACATTTTGGCGGCTGTTATAATGTCCTTGACTTTGGTCATCCTTGCTAATGTGTGCATATTAAGGCAATGGAGATCCACAAGAGTGTAACATATATGCAGAATCTACAATGGTTTTGATGAGATGACAATGGAGTATATTGTTAGCCATGTCATTCAGGCGTGTAACATACATGCAAATTTACACAAGTCAAACTGTCGTCGCCAATCGAAGTTCATATTCTACACAAAATTATACTACAATACTTTTAAAGACCAAGTATAACACAACCATATGGACAAAGAAAATTATTTGCATACGTAAAACTCAAAAGTGATTCTAATGAAAATGATAAAGGACTTCAAATTATTATTATTATTTATTTATTTAAAAAAGATGCAACATGCACTACATCAATACGCAATATTCAAACAACGAAATTTCAAAATCGAACTGAAACTCTCCAAAATACGATGCACAAACATATAAATTAAAACAAAAACAAAAACATTTCAATCAGCATACCTTGGTTACGTTCCATTTCATCAAATTTATCTCTTCAATGGTATTCTTCTATAAATTGGTGGTCCATCTCCCCAACGATGAATCAAACCATGCTTCACCATTGCCCTCGTTATGGTTTTGTCTCATTAATTCGTCCATGTCAAACTTTATAACAGGAGGATAACTCATGGTCATCATCTTATTGGATATAATGTTCACGTATGAAAAAGCCTTCGCGACAACTGGAATTTCACCTTCTCCCTTTGAGAGCCATCAATTTAAGGACCTGTTCAAATCGATTTGTAAATCCATGTTCAAATTGTTTTGTGAAGTTAATGATCACAAAAAAACATATGTATAACAGGAATTTAGCTTGATCACAAAATGTTTCCCAAAAATTAAATTTTTGTTATGGTTTTAGGTGATTGAGAATGATAACAACAAAATTCACGACGGTGAATTATTCTGAAAATCATGGTGCTAAATTTCCAGACTTTGAAGCAAGAGGTTGAAGATGAAGAAGCATGAGAGACTTGCGTGAAAGAATGAGTAATTTTTATTTATTCCAATTTTAAAACTCATGGTTGCATCTCTTAATAGGATTATTATCGTATCTTAATTAGGGATGGCAATTTGGGCAGCTCGAGCCTGACCCAATTTTGTCGGGTCCGCCCCGCCCGATCACCCTATTGGGCTGGGCTTGAGCCTGTTATATAGGTCCATGGACGGGACGTGGCAAAAAATTCTGGGCAGCTAGCCCGGCGCGACCCATGTGTACATATGTTTTTTTATATGTTATATATATTATATGTAGATATGACTATTTAATTTGTTATTTATACATTAGTAGTATTAAATTAAGTTGTAATTTATACATTTTTCATACTTTTCTATGTATTTATAAAATTTTATATTGAATTATATATTTTAATATACACCACAACCAATAATTTATAACTTCTTTAAGCAGTTTTTGTTTTTAATTTCTTAAATATTTTAATTTCAATTTTTAAAAAAAAAGTAACTTCCTAAAATATATGACTTTTGACTTTTAAAAAAAAGATGGGCCCGCCCCGAGACAGGCTAGGCTTGGGCCAAAACTTTAGGCCCGTCCTCGGACTTTGGCCGGGCCTGGGCCTAGATGCAATCAACGAGAAAATCGTAACCCAAATGCAACATGTGTATCTACGAGGGGAGTAAGATATAAATATCCCTTTAATTTAATTTAATTTTAGGTGAATTCTAAAATACGTGCGAGGGTTACACACTTACACCAGCCCCGACCGGGTAGATTTTGGGTTATGGGTTTTGAATTCTGATATAGGGCCCGGGTCCTAAATTGGTTTGGCCCATCAAACACTAATTGGGCCTGCGACCATGGGGAAATAAGGTCCAGAAAATGAGAATATAATTGTCAATTGATAAACCCTTTGCTGTGTATTCTCACCATTTTCTCCCCAAATTCAATCCCTTGCAATGGCCAAGGAAAATTCGAAATCAGTGAAGAAAGAGGAAGACGACGACGACGACGCGCCGTTATCGTCACTAGGTAACCGCAATAAGAAACCGGCGAAAAGCAATGGTAACACTACGCCACGAACAGCACCTCAGGCCAAGAAAGCCGAGAACAAACCCAAGAAAGAGGAAGCTGATGAAGATTTAGGGAAACCCTCCTCCAGAAAGCCCTCTGCCAAGAATGATAATAAGGTAACGGAAAAAGTTCAATACTCAAATCTCTAGTAATTTCCATGTAAGTGTTTTGTTCTAGTAATTTGTAAATTTTGAATACAGAAAAATGTGAAGAAAGAAGAAGTGGCAAAAACTGGAGAAGTTAAGAAAAGGGAAAGGAAAGTTTATGATTTGCCTGGTCAGAAGAAGGATCCTCCTGAGGAAGTGAGTTTTTTATTTTATTTTTTTGATTTTTAATTTTATGAATTTTTTATTTTTTTGATTTTAAAGAGTGTGCTGGAATTGTGGTTGCAGAGAGACCCATTGAGGATTTTCTATGAGTCTTTGTATGAGCAAGTTCCCAACAGTGAGATGGCTGCATTTTGGTAAGCATTAGTTCTTTAAAGTTTTTCATTTGTTTCCGGTAGCTTTCGGTTTCTTTTACAGTAAAGGTACATTGTTTATTGTGGGAGCTTGTTGTTGCTTGTTCTATTGGCACTTTGATAATTAGTCTTACTGAGAAAGGTCATTACGTTTTTCGTTGTTGTTCGTCTTGGTTTTTCAAGTTTTGTTACACTTAAATGGGGAATAGTAAGTTTTATCTTGAATCCCGCTGTTTAAGTATGTATATTGCACAATTATCGAGTATTTGTTTTAGACCTGCTTGAAACAATGAACAAGAATACTGCGAGCGTAGCGCAGGAAGTTGGTTTGGAGAAAAGCTGATCTGTTTCAGGTCTAGAGCACCATATATGTCTAGCTGTCCATTTGATGTGTTGATTATTGCACGATGGAGATTATGAGGTGTTCTAATCGTAGTCATATTGTTAATTTTGTCAATGCATTGTTGGGTTTTCGATAGTGAAAGTGATTAACTGAGTTCAGTGGGAGGGCATTAGTCCTAAGTGAGGCGTTCATATGGTTATTGTTGATTTTAAAGATATGCAATATTAGTTGTGGAGCATGTGCCTAGTAGGATGTTTTAGGCTAATACCCTACTTTTGGAAATACTATCGGCCGATTCTGAACATAAGTCCCCAAGATTTTACTAAAATAACCATCCTGCAGCCAAAGAAGCTGAGCAGCTGTGCGTCACCATGACTAACAAAAGGCCATGTAATTCTTCAATTCACATAGACAACTTGCTATAGACTTGAGATTATTGATTATAGAGGCTAGAAAGCCTCTAGCCTCCTTCGTGTCAAATGTAGGAGTTATGACTTCTGAGTTTTCTTAATGTATTTTTACAAAATCTATTCAAAATCATCTTGCATTTCACTCCAAAGACCCTATTCGCTAGGTACTTGGACATCACGCGTACTGTTTGTACCTTATTATACTTCATGACAGTAAAAACTCCCTAATGACTGATGAGCATGATTAAAATTAAAGACATTGTTGAACAATTTGTAGTCCGTGACTTTTTAAAGTGTTACCTGTAAAGGGTTTACTCATGATAATAGGTCAAATTGCTTATATTCAGTCACCAAGGGTTGATTCTTTATGTACCCATGAAACATAATCATGTGTCATGCTGCAGAAATACAAAAATATCATAGACATGTTCCAAGTTATTCTTCACTCAGTTCAACTTTTATACTGTTGAATGTGATTGCAGGTTGATGGAGAATGGTCTGCTTCCAAAGGAAGAGGCAAAGAAAGTTTTCGAGAGAAAACAGAAAAAGAATCAGCAGCAAAAGCTCAGTTCACCAATGAAAACTGTGGTTACTGTAAAGAGGAACGCTGGTTCAGTGAGTATCGAAAAGAAATCATCTACAAAACCCATTTCAACGCAGAAAAAGAAGACGCCAGACTCCAAAACTGCATCAAAGCAGCAGCCCAAGAAACGCAAGATGAAGGATGACTCCTCTGAAGATGATTATGAGGATGAGTCGGACTTTGCATCTGATGATAAAAAGCCTAAGGCTGCATTAAAGCAGCAGCCCAAGAAACGCAAGATGAAGGAAGAGTCCTCTGAAGATGATTACGACGAAGATGAGTCGGACTTTGAAGTTGATGCTAAAAAGCCTAAGAAGAAACAAAAAACATCTTAGACTAGTTTCTTGTTGGGTGGATACTTAATTGTACTTTTGAAGTTCTGTCTAACCAGCACAAGTAGAAATCTAGGTATCTTTATCATTTAGTTCGAACTCATATGCTCTTAATTCACTTTCTGTGGACTGTATTGATGATGTATTTTCAGTTCATATACTTGAAATCCAGCCTTTGTCACTTGTCAGTTTTAGGGAAAGCCAATTACAGTAAAACCTCTATAAATTAATATTGTTGGGACCGGAGAACTTTATTAATTTAGCGATATATTATTTAATCGATAAATTAATAATTTATTAATTTAAAGAGATTTTAACATGTATGTTCCTTGGTTGGATAAACAAATGCGTGTTCGAAATGGATAATTGTTCCAGCCGTTCGAGCAATATTCAAGGGTTACAAAATATATAGTTGTTCTTTGTACCATCGAACATGGCTCCAAAAATCCAACCATGTGATATTGGGATCATAAGAGCCTTTAAAATCAACTACCACAAAAGATTTTACCGAAAATTTTTGGAAGGCTATGAGTTGGACATTTATTTCCCGTGAAAAGATTAATGTTTTAGATTTTAACAATCTGCTCGTCTCATCTTGGACAATGAATGTGCAACAAGAAACAATAGCAAATTGCTATCAACATTGCAAAATTTGTTCGGTGCATCAAATTGGCTCAAGTGGTTTAAATGATACTCATCCATTTTTTTTTTTTGGATTTTATACGTTTGTTTTTGATCGGAGTTTTAGGAGGTTTATATAATGAGTGTAGTGTGTTGGTTTTGTGGCATGACCCACAATAAAGTTGTGAGATAATGATTTGCCAAAAATGGAAACGTATAGAATCCAAAGAAACGGACAAAAATGGAATACGTATAGAATCCAGAAAAACAGATGAGTACAAATTATGGAGAAAACATTTGTGAAATTGAGAACTTGATCACTAGTATGTATTACCGACACAAAATGGATGTGAATCGCTTGCTAGACTCTCCTGGTCAAAACAATGAATGTTATGAAGTTAAAATCATTGAAGAAATAGTGGTGAATATCATTCAAAATCATGTAGACGCTGAAGCCGAGGATGATTCAATTATTTGGAACCAGTCACGTACTCGAAGGAAAGCATTGCAAGCGGTAAAAACTCTTCAAAACTTTTTGTTGCAGTAGGAGAAGACAACACCACAACTCTTGAGTGCAATTGAGAGATTTAGAGTTGAATTCAATATAGATTTGAAGTTCAACAAAAAAGAGGTGACTATAGATTCATTTGTTACTAAACAGTTTTAAAATTTTCAAGCGTATAGCACACACAAACACACATATATATGTAATAGTATTTTAGTAATTATTAATTTATCGTTTCGTTGGCACTAAGAAGGATTTCAAAAAATAATTATTATTATTTTATTGATTGGGGTCCAAATTTGTACTGGTCCCAAGCTGGGACCGGACAAATTATTAATTTTATCAAGGTTATTAATTTTCGAGTATTAATTTACGGAGGTTTTACCATAATGATGGGGGTTTTGGAAGAACCTACTTCTGGTTGAATACTTGAAATAAACTAATACTTCCTCCCTTTCTTTAGTTACTTCCTAAGGTAACTGTTCACCGCGACCTTTGATCACGTATAACTCCTAAATTACATTAGAGAAAATTAAATGAAGTATATTTTCATAATCAACTTTTAACTTATATTGATACAATTTAATTTAAAAGTTATACGTGGTCAAAGGTCGCGAACGGTCCCCTTGGGAAGTAATTAAAGAAATGGAGTAAGTACTAGGTATTTATAAACATTAGAGTTTTTCTTCTTTCTTTTATTTTCTTTGACCGTTTCGGCCTCCATGTGCCTACGCTCAAATGAAAGGAAACAAGCTAGCCCATGGATTATGATCCACCTAGAAGGAACGAGGCCGCCCAAGAGAATAATGATCCAAGTACCAACTGAACTTCTACCAATGGAGCTATTAATTTTTAATTTTTCTTTTTTTAATAAAACATTTTAAGGTCTGTTTGTGTATCGTATCCCACGTTAGTTAAGAGAAGGTGAGATAAATGATTATAAGTAGACCGTCATTTTATACCGTATGAGGACTTTTGGGTGATTTCAAATGAAAATCCGTGCGATCTCAAGGCCAAAAAGTCCACGAGTAACCACGTCGGTCTAATTCTACTGGTGAGACGTGTGTGGAAAAATTCACGAGTAACCGCGTCGGTCTAAAGGGTTGGGTATCAGCCCATAAGGGGATCATAGAGCTGGGGCCATCCCCAAACCCGCAAGGATGTGAATGGTGGTTCCGAGACGGTATGAAAACTTTTGGGTTATTTCAAAATCAAATACGTGTAGACTCATGTTCAAACCGAATAATATCATACCGATGAGAGTTTCGTGGAACCATACTGGCCTAAAGGGTTGGATATCGGCCCACAAAAGAGCAGGAGCGTTACAGTTTGAAAAATTAAAATATAGCAGTAATTTTTAGTCAAATTAATAAATTTAAGTGTAATTGTTTAATTAGTGAAATTAATGATTTAGATATGGAATCATAAGGTCGTTTAAATATATAGGATTAATCGTAATATTTTCCGTTTAAAAAAAAAAATTAGTAAAATTAATTTTGTAATTAGGGACTATAGCACGAAAAAGATATATATAGTATATATTTACAATTACTCCCTTATATAAAACACTTACAAGTACTAATTTATATAAAACCCACCTCTTTACCGAGGAAATGCCAAATCCCAAACCATCTAAACCTAATTCTTGCCGTCACATTCCTCTCTCACCATACATAACCTAATTTCTTACACCTACCACATCCAGCCGCCACTACCAGTTCGCCACCCAGCTCCGTCCTCACAAACGCTCAATCGCTCATCTTGCCACCCAGCTCCGTGCTGCACAAGGTCAATCGTAGGTACCATAATTAATCACTCGGATAACGTTGTTGAATGAAATTGTTCTCTTTTTTCCTTTCCCATTTTGCTTATTTATTTTTTGTTATTGTTCTGTCGGAACAGACCGGTGCTTTGAATTCTTGGCTGTGAAGAGTAAAGAGCAGATCTTGGCCGAAAGAAAGAATACATGGCCCTACCTACCGCCGTTGATGACGATGATGATGAGGTGGATGATGGTCGAGCATACCTAAGAAGAAATTATGAGTCACATGGATGGAATTGGAAAATTGAATACGTGTGTCCACCACGTCACAAGTAAGTTAATTATTTTCTCCAGTAGAAACTTGTTTTTGAACTTTGCATATCATGTGTCACTAGTAATTTCGCTTTGAGATCCAGTAAATTATTTCGAGGTTATGCTAATTTCAATTTGGAAGTTGATTCTGATTGCATGATGTCCGGACAGTTATTGGGGTAGAAGAACTACAATTGGTATTACTTAAATTTGTGTTTTTCTTGTCTTTTTATGAGCTATAAACATACTGTCAATATTACATATATATAAATGTAAAAACTATATAAATGTAAAAACTCGGAACAGACTTCGAGATCAAATATAGAGTTCAAAAGAAATAATAATAAAAAGAAAAAGTTAGAAAAAAAATTCAGAATCATCATTTTCAGTCCAGCACTCTCTTTTTCTCATATCTCATCTCATCTTCAAGCTTGGTTCTCCCCCTGAGTAGCACCATCTTCTCCCCTTGTACCATTTTCTCCCCCTTGATGTCCAGTAGAATCAAAACCCAAGATTGCTTTTAAGCCCATCAATTTCACCTTGGATTGCAACCAATTGAGCTCTCTTAGCAGCAATAACACCATCCAAAGTAGCCAATGTATTCGCTGAAGTAGGAATTCCGTGGAGAAAACCATAAGTAGCCGCAGAAGAAGGTGGGATAGTAGTATCAGTAGCCGGAGCAGTAGCAGAAGGAACAGTAGCGGGTGGAGGAGTTGAGGTATCCGGTTGATCAACCTCAGGAGCAACTCCCTCATCTGCATCTTCTTTCCAAGGTAAATCATTACCTGGCTCGGTCATAACCGTCCTATATACCTTATACTCATAAGCAAAAGTAACCACAACATCTTCTTTAGGCCGCAGCTCAAGGCCTTGATAAGCCAGAAGCCCACAGATGGTATGAGGCAGATGTAGAAATACTTTGGTGCCTTTCTTTTTGAGGAAACAAATATGACGGAACATTTCTTTTTCAAGGTTAATATGAATACCTGTCTTAAGCTTGTAGAGAAAGATGGCCTGTTCTTGAGTAAGCTGGGAAGTGTTGAAAGTAGTAATCCAAGAAAGTATACAAATTATGCTTCCTCCACTCATCCTCAGTCATCTCAGCTTCTGTAACCAGCTTCCTAGTTCTAAACATAGACCAATCAGCAGCAAAATCCTTTGTATAGAAAGTATCATTATACGCACGCAGTTTGCTCAAACGTAGAAGCATCAAACAAATACCCTTCCTCAAGATCTGGAGTTGAACATGTTCCAGTCGGTGGTTGACTAACCCCATGTGAAGCCTCATCAGTAATATGCACCTCATTATCATTACCCTCCTTTACCTCATCCGAATCATCCCTCGCAAGCATCAACTTCCGTCTCATAGACCTACACTACAAAAAATCAGAACTTTACCGACGGATAAAATCTGTCATTTTATCCGTCGGTAAATAGCGACGGATCGGGCATTATTAGCGACGGATGACGGATAACGAACAAAGTTGACCACTTTGTTCGTCATCCGTCGCTAATAGGTTTTTATCCGTCGGTATCTTAGCGACGGATTATCCGTCGCTAAATATTAAGAATAAACAAAAAAAATAAATTAAATTACACTTACCGACGGATAAGCTTATCCGTCGGTAAGCTCCATTTATACCGGCCGCGACTGGCAGAACGCCATTTCCATCTTCTTCTCCTTTCTTTCTTCTTTCCGTTTTTCACACTTCTCATCTCCATTTCTCCTTCAAAACTTCACCATTTTCATCCATTTTGGTAGCAAATTGAAGCTTATTGCACAAGGAACAACCTTCAATTTGGATTTTTTTTGGTCAATTTGTGCAAAATCAAAGGTATGAACTCTAACCCTTATTTGATTTTTAATTTTGGAATTATCTAATTGTTGGTTAAATTGTCAAATGTATGTTACATAGTAGTTGATACAAGTATATTTTGCTTAAATGTGTAGTTGATTGTTGTTAAAATTGAGTAATGAATCGATTTTGGGATTTTATTAATTTGGGGATTTCTTAAATTATGGAAATGTATGTTAGTATTAAGTAGATATTAGTTGTTATAGTTGAATGTTAGTTTTGGATTATGTTAATTTGGGTTTGTTAATTAAAATCGAGACTTAGATCAATTTATGGCTTTTTTTAGTTTTGTATTTAATCGAATTTAATGTTCCATAACTAGGTTATGTACTTATATAAGGTTAATTTTGTAGTTGAATACGATAAAATAGAGTAATTTATGAAAATCGAGACTTGTAGCTCAATTTGGGGGTTTTGAAATAAAGTGAAAATGGGTTCGAGATGATGATATGATGATGATGTTAGGTTAGAGATGATGTTCATATGGTTGTTGTTGACAATGCTAGGCTAGAGATGATGTTGTTAATGGTTGGTTGATCGGTGATAAGGTTGATGATGTTAGGCTAGAGATGATGTTGTTATATGGTTGATTGGTGATATGGTTGATAATGTTAGGCTAGAGATATGTTCATATGGTTGTTGTTGATGATACTAGTCTAGAGATGTTGTTGATGGTTGGTAAAATTAAATGAAATGATTATAACATAATAATAAAATGATTATAATGTTAACTTCAAATCTGTATAAGACATATAAATATCCTTAAAACTACATTTCAATTCTAAATATGAATATTGAAAATGTATGAATTTAATAATTAAAGAATTTCAGGTTAGTCATTGTTGAAATGGAACCCGATCGGTCTTGGATGTATAAACGGACCAAGCATGGGATGATTCTGCCTAGTTTCGAGCAGGGGCTTGATTCATTTATTGCATTTGCACTTGCACACCCTGATTGTTTGAAATGTGGGGATATGAAGTGTCCTTGTAGTGCAAATAAATGTAGAAACACGCAATGGTTGAGCCCCAATATGGTTAAGCAGCACGTGAGAAGTAGCACGACGCCCTATACAGGATAAAGATGGGCAGTTTGCCCTGCACGAGGATCATTTTGTAGAGTTAGAGTTGGAGGAACCTTTAATTGGTAATTAATAAATTATGTTGCTATGTCATTTATATGTATATTCCCTTGTGTGTGCATTTACGTTAATTGATAATGCTTTATATTGTACGTGCATATTTCATACCATCATACTAACCTTGATATTGTTTTATTTGCAGATGCCGAAACCTAGGTGCAACTACATTCCACCCGAGTTACGAGTTCCTGGAGCCCCAGGGTACGAGCAGGGTGTAGTTCCACCCATCATTGGATTATCGGAGGGGAGTAGCTCCTCATCGTCAACTAGGAAGAAGGCTAAGTTTGACCCATTTGCGAACCTACCTGCTGATTGTTGCCCATACGAGACGCCGACCCTAGGTGCCATGTATAAGGGGAAGCCTGTTCTGTTCCCTAACGGGAAAGCTGCGTAAGTACACTTTTCTGTTGTTTAGTTTATTGTTTAACTTGTGACATATTACGTATACTTTATTATGCTTATTCATTCTTATTTGTATTTAACAATCATAATAGGTTTTACCCTGCATCTGCCCATTCGAAGATCGGTGACATCATCAACTCCAGGTTCATCGCTCCAACACCATCTGAGGACCGTGGTGGGGAGAAGTGGTCAAGGCTGCCTGACCATGTCATTGGCTTCTACTTCGATGAGCTGCGGGTATTGTAACAATCTTAAATGTTTAGTAAACGTTGTTTTATTTTTATTCTAAATTTACGTGAGTGGTATGTTAGCCACTATATTTGGGTGATATGTTAGTCACCATGTGTTAGTTGTTTTTTTAGGGCAATGTGAGTGGTATGTTAGCCACTATATTTGGGTGATATGTTAGTCACCATTGTGCTTACGTTGATCTTGTTCTTGTTGTATTGATTGTTGTGTCGTTCTAAATTGGTTGTTTTGGTGGTTAGAAACACTACTACTTGCCAAACGTGCTATTGAAGGAGCTTTGGTTTGTTTTCAACACTGTTGGTGCTCGTTGTTACCGAGACAAGGTCCACGACCTTAAGGAGTCTCGAGTGAGGCCTAGATTCATCCACGAAAGCGAGTGGCCTCTGTGGTTGGCTTACTGGAAGACACAGGATGCCGAGGACCTAGCAGATCAGAACAAGAAGAATCGAGCACGGGCGGACAGAAGCAGCTCCGGTGAAGACGAGGACTATTCGAAGCACCATCTCGGCACACAGTCTCAGGCCACTCGTGACCTCAATGCAGTAAGTTAACTTGTGCTTTACTCCAGTCACTTTCAATATTCTTAAAATTTTATTGTAAACACTGACACTTATTACTTTGCAAAATGAACAGAGGCTCACTGGACAAGGATGCTTGTCGTACTTGACCATGGTGATAAATGCCAAGTTCAAGAACGGCAAGTGGACATGCAATAAAGCCAAGAAACTGAATGTAAGTACATAAATGAGTACTTTGAGTTACTTGTACTGTATTTCTTTTTAAAAAGTTTCTATATGTATTGTAATATATCAACTCATGTATTGCTTAACTGCTTGTAGGAGGAGGTTGAGGCTTTTTACTTGGTTAAGATGCAAGAGAAGGGTGACATACTTACGATGGAGGAAGAGAACGCTGCCTTCCTCGAGGTGAACCCTCCTGGCCCTAAGTGGTCGATCTATGGCTTAGGGAACTTGGGACGTTCTCTTGCAGCTGAATCATTTCAGCGCTCTTCCGGTTCTACCTCCAGCACAGATTCTCGATTGGCTGAGGAGCTGGCAGCACTTAGGGCCGAGAATGCTATGATGAAGAGCATTCAGGACACACTTGTGTCTCAGGTATATTCATTTGTATGCTAATATTATGTTGATATGTCATGTAGATGTATAACCACTTGTATGCTCATTTACATTGCTTGCATCTATCTTTCATATTCTTAACTACATCGATCATTACTTGTGTCAGGTGGAGACGCAGAATTTGGTGCTGAAGAAGATTCTGGAGAAGCATCCCATTGGCATGGACCCGTTCGCAGAGGGAGCTGTGTTTCAGACCGGGGAGGGGAGCCCTGGTACGGCGGGGAGTGCGGGTTTGCAAGGCAGTTCTCATGCTCCTTCGGGTTCCAGTGGTCGTCGTCCCTAGATTTCTACATTTTAGTTGGGCATTTGTAGTAAAACTTTCACATTTACATTTGTAGTAAACGTTTTTCTATTTTGAAGAATCGAATTTTATTGAATTTTATTTTCAATTCAAATTTAATGATTTTTAATTTTTAGTACGTACGTAAATTTATATTATTAAACAGGTTGTTGTACAATTATCAAGAAAAATAATAAAAAAAATTTTTAAGAAAAAAAAATATACCAACGGATAAATTTATCCGTCGGTAAATTCCGGTTGACTAAGTCAACCGGTCATACCGACGGATAACGTTATCCGTCGGTAATCGTCACCGACGGATAAATTTATCCGTCGGTCAGACGAATAAGGGCTGGTCAACGTCCCTATTCGTCAGTCCGTTGGTATTATTCGTCGCTAAATTTAGCGACGAATAAGAAACGACGGTAACGGCATTACCGACGGATAAAATAGCGACGGGCTATTTATCCGTCGGTAAGTGGTTACCGATCCGTCAATAAGTACTTACCGGCGGATCGGTACCCGGATACCGACGGATACCATCCGTCGGTAAAGTATCCAGTTCTTGTAGTGCTAGTCAAGGCACCCGCACAGATTTTCGTTCACCCTTAACCGGGGACTGACGGAGAGGCTGAGACAATAACACCATTAACGAATCATCACTAGAAATCGAATCATCACCAATCTCAGTACTATCAGTATCACTACTATACTCAACCCTAATGGTATCAAACGCATTCAACACAGTCGACCCTTGAGTAGCTAACAAAGGCAAAATTTGAGCAATAGAAGAAGTTACCTTCGAAGTAGAAACCAATTTCGCTCTCGGTTTTGGGCGAAACCTCCGTACCGGCGGCGAAGCAACTGTTTGGCTGAGAACCAACATCGCGGCGGCTAGCTCGTCCGACGTTAATGGAGAAGACGGAGCGTCCAACGGCGAATCGGGGGTTGGGCAAAAGGATTGATTGTTCTTAAATCAGTCCAAATATGCAAAGAACCTTGTGAAACGGTTTGGCCTGGATAATGCAAAGGTGCTGAAAACTCCTATGAGCTCTAGCGTGAAGATCAGTAAAGAAGGAGAAGGTGAAAGTGTTGATCCCACTCTATACATATCCATGATTGGTAGCTTGCTATATCTATCAGCCTCTAGCCCCGATATTATGTATGCGGTATGTGTGTGTGCTAGGTATCAGTCTCATCCCAAAACCACCCACAAGAGAATCCTCAGGTATATTTCTGGCACCATTGAACTTGGTATATGGTATACTAGAGATACTTCTTTACAACTTGTTGGTTTTTCTGATTCTGATTGGGTTGGAGATCTTGATGATAGGAAGTCTACTAGTGGAGGATGTTTTTATCTAGGAAATAACTTGGTTTCTTGGTTTAGCAAAAAGCAAAATTGTGTCTCATTGTCTACTGCTGAGTCTGAGTATGTTGCCGCTGGTAGTGGTGCCACGCAGCTTCTTTGGCTTAGATCTATGTTATCTGATTTTGGTCTTAAATGTGAGTCAGTTTTGTTATTATGTGATAACTTAAGTGCAATACATTTGTCCCATAACCCGGTTCATCATTCTAGGTCTAAGCATATAGACATAAGACATCATTTTTTGAGAGAACTTGTTGAGGCCAACATTCTAAGTATGGATTATATAGAAACAACCAACCAACTTGCTGATCTGTTCACCAAGCCCTTAGATACTGAGAGATTTCTAAGTCTTAGGAGGTCTCTTGGTCTTTGCTTTCATTAAAGTTAGGTGTCGACCAGGGGTTAGCTTAACATCACAGTTAACTCCTGTAGAATGCATGTGGTGTGCGTGTGTCATTTTTTTTATTTTTATTTTTATTTTTTATGTGTCTATGTGTATGTGAAAAAGCATGAATCTTTGTGATCAGTCTATGTACTATGTTGCAAGTAATCTAGAAGTTTGGCTTTCTGGAATGCATAAGTGAAAGAGATTTCCCTAAAAAGTTCTCAGCCAAACAGTTGCTTCGCCGCCGGTACGGAGGTTTCGCCCAAAACCGAGAGCAAAATTGGCTGCTACTTCGAAGGTAACTTCTTCTATTGCTCCAATTTTGCCTCCGTTAGCTACTCAAGGGTCGACTGTGTTGAATGCGCTTGATACTATTAGGGTTGAGTATAGTAGTGATACTGATAGTTATGAGATTGGTGATGATTCGATTTCTAGTGATGATTCGTTAATGGTGTTATTGTCTGAGCCTGTCCGTCAGTCTCGGTTAAGGGTAAACGAAAATCTGTGCGGTTGCCCTTGACTAGGTCTATGAGACGGAAGTTGATGCTTGCGAGGGATGATTCGGATGAGTCAGAGCAGGGTAATGATAATGATGTGCCTATTACTGATGAGGCTACACAGGGGTTAGTCAACCACCTACTGGAACAAGTTCAACTCCAGATCTTGAGGAAGGTTATTTGTCTGATGCTTCTACGTTTGAGCAAACTGCGTATAATGATACTTTCTATACAAATGATTTTGCTGCTGATTGGTCTATGTTTAGAACTAGGAAGCTAGTTACAGAAGTTGAGATAACTGAGGATGAGTTGAGGAAGCATAATCTGTATGCTTTCTTGGAGAAGTTGCAGTGGCTTGATACCGTTAGATATCATGTTCCTTACAGCGCAGCCATTGTGAGGGAGTTTTACTGCAATTTATCTTCCAACACTTGTGATCCCGCTCACCCTAAGTTTGGCAGAGTTTACTTACGGGGAAACTTCTACAACTTTTCAGCCGATCTCATTAATGTTTACTTTGGGATTCCAGAAGTTGAGGAGCATCATGTCTCTGATTCTAGGCTAGATGAGGTGATTTCCACAATCACTGGTGGTCAAATCACTAAGTGGAATGCTAAATCACCAGTGTCAAAGCTTACTCCTTTGATGACGGTGCTACATGCTCTATCCATTCGCAACTGGATTCCTACTTTCAACACTTCCTAGCTTACTCAATAACATGTCATCTTTCTCTACAAGCTTAAGACAGGTATTCCTATTAACCTTGGAAAAGAAATGTCCCGTCATATTTGTTTGCTAAAAAAGAAAGGCACCAAAGTATTTTTACATCTGCCTCATACCATCTGTGGGCTTCTGGCTTCTCAAGGCCTTGAGCTTCGGCCTAAAGAAGATGCTCTGGTTACTTGTGCTGATGAGTATAAGGTATATAGGACGGTTCTGACCAAGCCAGGTAATGATTTACCTTGGAAAGAAGTTGTGGATGAGGGAGTTCCTCCTGAGGTTGCTCAACTTGATACCTCAACTCCACCTGCTACTGTTCCTTCTGCCACTGCTCCGACTACTGATCCTACTGTCCCATCTTCTTCTGTGGCTACTTATGGTTTTCTCCACGGAATTCCTCCTTCCGCGGATGCATTGGCTACTTTGGATGGTGTTATTGATGCTAAGAGAGCTCAGTTGGTTGCAATCCAAGCTGAAATTGATGGGCCCTTAAGCTTACAAGCAATCTTGGGTTTTGCTTCTACTGGCCACCAAGGGGGAGAAAGTGGTAAAGGGGAGATGATGCTGCTAATCAGGGGGAGAACCAAGCTTGAAGATGAGATGAGATATGAGAATATGAGAGTTCTGGACTGAAGATGCTGATTTTGGATTTTTTTTCTAACTTTTTCTTTTTCTTATTCCTTCTTTTGAACTCTATTTTTGCTCTTGGAGTCTGTTCCGAGTTTTTACATTTATATGTAATATTGACAGTATGTTCTATGCTAAGTAGTTTCTGCATGTGTTTAAGGCTTTAGGATTTAGTTAGTATTTATGTGCTTATCTGCTCTATGTGTTAGATTGCTCTAACAATGTGTGACAGGTATGCATGGTGTCAAGTAAAAGGCAAAACAGGGGGAGTTTGTAAGTGTATGTGTTTTTACACTGGAGTTGACCAAGGAGTTATCCTTGGAGTTAAGCTGTTTGGTTTAACTTCTATATCTGTCAACGATACACTTAACGAATTTATATCGTATTTTACCTTTACTTAACTACTAACTAGTTCCATAGCTGTAGATATTTATTGTGTGCAGGAAACTAGCTTCCAGAATGTGTCAATAGGAAGAAGTTGTTTCTGACTAGGAAACCTTGAAGAAAAACCGAGCATGAGAGCGTGACTCAAGAAGGAGAAAGAATCCAAGTAGGAATACAATTTCTATTTGAAGAAGGAGGACGAAATCAAGTCTAGATTCAGAGTTTGAAGTCATTCAAAGTTGATGTCCTGTTTAGCTAAATAGTAGGAACGTGTTTCCTGATTGGAATCGCTCAAGTACTTCGCTACTATATATATGCCAACATCAACGGTGAAGAAGATACATCTCAAGAGCAAGAAGTTTACAACCAAAGAATTCGTTTAGAGTCTTTCTTGTTTAGTTGTTTGTTTTTGAGTCTTTATACTAGTTTATATTCTAGATATCTCTAACAACGTATTGAGAATAGAATAGATAGATTGGGTTCTATATCATCGTGAGGTGACTAGTATTGTTTCAGCTAAGATAGAATAGGGAGTATACAACGTTGTACAAACATATTCTTCTTAGTGGTTTTTCTGCCTGACTGGGCATCAAGCAAGCTATACAAAGTTGCTTGAAAATTTACAAACACAGGTTCTTAATTACTTTCCGCTGTGCTTAATATTCTGATATATATTACTTGTGTTTGTGAGCATCTTTATAAGCTTACAAGTTACAACGTTATGTAAAATGCAGGACCATTTAATATTTCACACAGGGAAATCCCGAAACCTAGACACACAAACAGTTACACATACATACTAAAGTCGTAGTAGTGAGTTGTAGGAAAAACCTATGTTTTCCTATACATTATACTGATACAATCGGGTGAGGTTGTCAAACTGGGGTAGCATTCCGGGATGTAATAGGTAGCTAAAATAGGTCTACATTTGTAATTGTGGGTCACGTCCATAATAACTGAAGTACCCAGATCATTAATTTATAGTTACAAGGTATACGAAAACTGACTAATTATCGGTTTTTCCTAATTCTAGTTTAGGAAAGACCTGATCTTTATTAAGAGGAAAAGCAAAGGAATGAAGTTGTATGGCTATCATAATATACCAAATTCATTACCACAAAACAGGGTATTAATAATACTTTTAGCTCTTCACATATGACAACAGCAGAACAATTACATAGAGATTCTCATTCTTGATCAAACTAATTAATTATGAAGTATAGAATCAATCAATCTCACAGTTTTGTTTGTTGACCCAAGAAAACAAAGCATAGAGCCCTAATAAGGCAATCATAAATCAAAATTCAGCAATAAATCAGAAAGTCGAAGACTTGATCAAGAAAGTGCACATCCATCAGGAAAAAGAATACCTTGCTAAGCGAACCCATCTTCTTCTTGCTCTTTATCTCCTCTGAATTGCGTCTGAGATTTTTGCTTTGAAACGACGACGCTGTAGTCAGTATCTTTAGATGTGTAAATGGATTTATTTATGTATTTTAGTGGAGTATTTTATTTCTTTTTCCACCGGAGAAAGGGGTTCAATTCTGGAGACAGAGAAAACCGAATGTATGAATTAACCATAAAAACACTTCAGACATCCGCTGCATTAATAGAACCAGTCAGTCATCAATAAGTTTCCATTCTCATCTTGAAACAAGTTAATAAATTCTATCGTCTCCTTTCTGGTCAAGCTAAATCATACTCCTGTTGGATCCACAGGAACCAGTTGGCAAGCCCATGATCATGGCGGAAGTGGACACTCTTGACAACTTTAGGCCTCAGTCACAGGAGAACCTTCACAAGTAAACATCTAAGCTAAACATCTCTTAGATATTCTTTACTAATTACTATTCCTATATCTTTATTTTTTCTATATAAGAAACTTGAGATGTTTCGTACAAAGTAATCATCCAGATGATGTATGCTAACCCTTATTTGGCCTAAATGATGTATGATGAAGTACTTTTGTACAGGATTTGATCATGAAACATATGTCATGGGAAGACTTGAATAAGCGACCTCAATCCAAATGCCCGTGTGACTTTGTAGCTAGTGAATCCTGCATCCATGAACATCTTTGCCCACTCTTTCTCGGTTCTCTCTTTTCCTTTGAACAAGACCATCATTCTCATATCATAGCAGAGTTGAGTTTCTACAGCTTCTTGTTCCTCATCATCTAAAACAATATCAATGATAATCACCTTCCCTCCATTATCTCTGCTGGGGATGGCTATTTTGCTGTTTCTCAACAACTTAAGACAGTATTCATCACTCCAATCGTGTAATACCCACTGCACGTCGTTTGATTAATGAAACATACATAAAAATGAGAGAATATTTGGATTAAGTCTATTATCAGCTGCAGGAATTTATACATATCCATCTATCCTTAAAGATACAAATTATAAGATGGCATGTGATGGCCGAAGGTTGCTACTATCGGATATACAGTGGGGTATTTAAAAAAGTAATTTGTATACTTCCTCCTGGTAATAATGTGACATTTTGACCTTTTTCACAGTTTCTAGAGAAATCAAATTAAAATGTGTGAATATGATCATACGAGTGGAGATAAGGGAGAGAACTTTTTAAAGAGAAGAATGAAGTTCCAGGTATATATATTTAAATCCAGGCTTCTCCCTTGAGCTCTTCGGATGTTATTTGTTATTATAATTTTGTTAATTAATCACTAAATATTGAACGAACCTTTAGTAACACAGCATCAGCTTCAGGAATGGACTCGAACATGTCGCCAGCAACAAAACTCACATCCTCTTTCCCTTCTAGTCCATCTACGACATTTGGAAGTTCAAGCACCGTGATCTTAAGTCCAGGACAAGCTTCAGCTACAGCTCTGGCCATACATCCTTGGCCACCTCCAACATCTACGATAGTCTTCAACCCATCAAACACATGTTTCCATTCTTCAATGAGAACTCTACTAACCAATCGTGAATCTTCTGTCATCATCTCATTGAATTGTTGATTCAACCAGGGATCCTTCCCAGCCCTTTCCCAAAGCTCAGTCCCACTAGCTGTTTTGAATGGCGTGCTGATATCGTTTTTAAACCATTCAGCCAAATGATGCCATGGATCGACTGAATATGGCTCCAGTGCACCAAGGCTGTACGTGGCTATGCTAAATGGTTCATTTCTTGATAGGAGGCAGGAGGCTGGTGTGAGCCAATAAGCCTCTTCACTACTACCGTCCTGATCACATACCTTGGTCTTGACGAACAACTTTGAATGGACCAGGATGCGCATCAGACGAGAGATATAGGAGGATTTTTCATTGTTTATTGAGAGGGATTTTTTTAATTCAGAAAGCTTCATTGGTTTTCCATACTCACCAATAATATCGGGTATTCCAAGTTGAATGGCACACTTAAGAGACATGGAGGTTATGTAGTTGTATACTTGCTTCCATACAAGGCTTTGAGCTTCAAGAAGCTCGTGAGATGACAATTGTACGGATCTATTTGGCATTGCTCTTTAGCTAGTTTTGGAAATCAAATCTACTGTTTTGGTATCGTTTTTTGAGGGTTATATATCTCTGCTGCCCTAGCTAGCTTCCACCTCTTTAATTAGTAAGCCTGCTCAATCAAGATAGACTTTGGAGACATCATTTTCAAGGTTTGGCCATATCTACTTTCCTAATTGGGCATTTCATGGTAAGTACTAAGTATAGTATGCAAGTCTAGAAACTGTAATACTAAACAACATCTGCAAAGTTAACATTAAATCAAACCTAACTTTGATTTTTACAAAATTGCAGAGCAGAGTGGTTATGGCAAGGGTACAATACAATCCAGCCTTACAGCGTAGTATGCTGCATTGCTGCTTATGCAGAAAATCCATAAGGCCAGCAGTTCGACATCACTATCCCAACATTTAGACAGGCACTGGCTAGCTAGCAATCATAATGGCAAATCATCTACTGTTTAAGTTCAATCCATATTCTAAACCAGACACATATTATCATAATGGCAATCATCTACTGTTTAAGTTCAATCCATATTCTAAACCAGACACATTCTTGATTTCTTGGTGTACATATATTCACGTGTAGTTAAAGAGAAGTGGCATCCTAATTGTAAGAAAGTAAAAAAGCTCTGCAATATAAGAAAGTAAAAAAAGCTCTGCAATATCACACTTTTAGTGAGTGCGATTATGTGCAAGAGTTTACATCGTGTCTACAGGCTGATACAGGGGTTCAAATGTCTGGAGAAGAAGAAACAAGTTATACCTCAATAAATCATCCTTACTGCCAGAGCAATTTTAATTTATTTCTGGCAATTTAAGTAATTCCTTAATTAAAAGATGGATCGTCTTTCTCTTTCCTTACTCCACTAATATTACTCTATCTTATCAGTTGACTTGTGAGATTCTAGACCATCAACTTGACTTATAACATCGACGTCTCTCACTTGGATAAATCTGGTGAGAGTTACAGGGGGAGCATCATGAATGCAGGTTTATTTTTCTACTTTGCACCATCTAACACCTTAGCAATTGAAGCTACCAACCATGGACACCCGCTCTGCATAATCAACAGTACCAGGACATGTATCTCTTCATTTTCTACTTCCTCATAATCCATGACGTCATCATTGTTCTTAGATTTCAGAGTACACGGGTCATTGAGAGGTTTGATTTTGGCTAGTTGGAAGTCACCCGCACCAGCAACATACGTACCTGATGCAAGAATATTTAGATGCTGACGTATTTGTACAAAGATTGATATGAGATACAAGATGATGTTATCAACTGATTCACTGAGAGGCCCTGGCCTGGCCAAGTTCGTAGTCAGTGAGGAGAAGAATACATGTACTTGAAATGACCCCCATCAGCAACTACATCAATCTGCAATATACCAATGACAAGTTACAGCAGCAAAAACCAGGCAACAGAGGTGAAGTGCCAGAGTAGCATAATCATAACAACAAACAGAATAAAAGATACCGGGCAATTACGAAAAGTTGGCCAAATAGCATTATACAACAATTCATATAATAGCTCATCATCCATTTTTTTCAAATAATTTGTTGTCATGTCCAAAACATGAAGAAAATTCAGAAACTTGAAATTTTGAAATCAAAGAGCAGATTACCAAACACTATACATTGATTCTTGGTGTGATA
This sequence comes from Plantago ovata, assembly GCA_028274465.1. Taxonomy (NCBI): domain Eukaryota; kingdom Viridiplantae; phylum Streptophyta; class Magnoliopsida; order Lamiales; family Plantaginaceae; genus Plantago; species Plantago ovata. The sequence continues at coordinate 114,982,923 of CM051456.1, read as the reverse complement.
TTTATTCCTCAATATCATTAAAAGAGATGAAGCTAATTTGCTGCTTACATGAAATACTGACAGAGATTCCATCAGCCTTTTTGCCATTCTGTGTCTCTGCCATTAGCCTAGAAAATCCCCTCTCAACTCAAGTGTTGTTGCAAGCCTGCAAAACAACAGATTACGTAGTGATTTAGTACATACTACTTTATAAATTACACAAGCAATTATTATATTAGATTGTCAATTAAAAATATTTACACACTAACGCAGATATAAAGCAGATAGTGTTGTCTATCACTAAAATACACACATCATGATAGCATAGAACAAATGTAGCTGGAAACCTAGTGCTATACTGATTGAAAGTGCATGAGACGGATAAGAAAAGCATATGAGGTTAACTTGGAACAAGTACGAAACCATTATACTATTTTAAGAGATGAAAACAGACTACAAGAGGAAGAGTAACATAAGTAAAACAGACTACCTGCAAATGCAACATGTCCTCTACCTTCAAAGTTCTCCTTGACAGGAGCTTGGTAACACCCAATCTTGCATTGTTTGAATATTCAGAATTTCAGTGCCGACTTGAGCACGCCTACTTCTCCAATGGCTGCATTTTGGTCCAGAAGCAGAAACATTTGACTGCTAATCTTTCACTGTCATGACAAAAGTAAAATAACCTGTAGTCAGAGTGCAAATAACAAAACATATAGGAATGAGAGATTTGGGATTGACAGAAGAAGAAAGAAGAAAGAGAGGAGAGATTTAGGATTTGTATCGACAGACAGAAGAAGAAAGACAAAAGAAGCCGCTAATTGGAAAATTGGAAAGGGTCGACTAATTGATATTGAGCGTTTTTTTCTGTTATTATATACCGATAATTTCCGTAGAACTTGAACATTTAATTAAACAAATTAACACAATAACCCCCCGAAATTACCAATATTTATATTCACGCATGTTATATAGAACAATAGTTACTTTATAATTTTCAATGTGGTCCCGTATTTTCATATTTTCTATTTTCTATGCCTATAAACAAGTTGTGCACTTTGTTTTTAGTTTTCTTGTTTCAAAAATGTTTTTTGGTGGTTGGTTTGAATATAAGTTACTTTTTGGTATGAAAGCCTCAACTCCTTTATTCCAAAAAATATCAATGTTACACATAACATCGATCCTTAGATTCAGACGGGCTACTTCAAGCCTATAGCAGAGCCTCAACTCTAACTACACAAATTTATCAAAAATGACAAATATAATCAATTACAACCAAATTATAAATTGTAACACAATTGCTGCAGCCTTTCATCTCCAACACAGCGTGCCTTCACCATCTGCATAATGTCATTCACCACTTGGAGAGAAAAGGGACTTTGGTTGAATAATGTCCCATTGCGTGCCTCCAAAGTGTATATACTGTTTCAGTAAAACACAACTTTAGGAGCAGCGCTTTCAATGACTTTCCCTTTGTAAACTTTTGTATCCATTCTAGTTCCTCTTGAAATCCAGCAGGCGTATGATGTATATGCATCCAATTCAACAACCTGTTCCAAACCATTTTTGTAATTCTACATTCGAAGACCAAGTGTTGCACTGTTTCTTCTTCACCACATAATACACAGGAGTTATCAGAAATCATTCCCATCTGCGTCAACCTGTTGCGAGTATACAATCTGTCAAGTAAGGTCATCCAGAGAACAAACTGCGCTCTAGGACGGGCCTTATTTCGATAGAATATTTTTCTCCATCCCACATCAGGTTTAACTCCTCAAATTTCAGTATACAGTTTGCTCGTGTTGTTCAACCAAATTCTACCGTTATCATGACTACTATAATTGTCAAGATAACTCCACTGATGGCCAAGACATGACCTTATTCTAACATCATTCCTACTCTTAACTCTAGTTTCTAGCAAAGCTACACAGGCACAATTCAGAGTTCAAAGGTGGGAGAAAACCTCAGTGTGCCTGACTCTTTTATTCAGCCCCCTAACATTCCAACACATCATGGAGAAACAGAGGTAGAAGCTCTGGTGCAACCATTCCCAGTCGCCAAAGCTATGCCTCGAGTAGTCTGAATTGTAACAGCAGCCGAGTTCTGAGTTTCCATGACAGAAACTGACATTCCTTGTGCAACAGCTACACCTGGTTTTTGTACATCTCATCAATGTACACAATGGTGTTTTAATATGGAAAAATGTAGTCACACTCGATCATTTCATCAGACTGCGTAAGACTCGCTTGTTATTTGGCATTAACATAGTTGATTGATAGGCAACCTTGACACGGAAACCTGAAAGAACCCATAAACACTCACAAATATAACACACATTGCAAACCTCTTGAAATTATGAGGTAGTTCAAATACAACTTTCGATTTTTAAAAGTACTACAGAGTACTAACTTATCTAGTTTTCTACTTGCATGTAACTATATATGTAAAGACCTTGGTCAGTTACCTATTGTGTTTTGCCAACTTGATGAGATGATCAGAGTATTTTCTGAAAATTGTATGGTGTACATGAATAACATTGACTGAAAGTGCCTAAATAAATACCAAAGCAGGCAGAGGTACAGATTGGGCCACAAGATTTAATTTCCTCTATTATTCTTCCATTTGCTCTTGTCTGTTGTGGATCGTCTCCCACCTGAAGCAGCCGCTGTACTATTATTTGTTGGTTTCATGTTTCCGAATTTGAGGGGTACAATTGTTCTCATGTATAGCATTCCAGGAAAGTTTCTCTTCTCCTTTGCCAGCCCTCTTAGCCGAGGCAACCAGTAAGCTACAAACTCTCCTTCAGGATCATAGTTTTGAGCCTGCATGTGTCCGAATAATTGCTTAGGAAACCAACACAAAGGTTGACAAGTCTTATTAGTGTTTTTCATTGCACTCAAATATCAACACCAATTTGTTTTCTTTACTAGTTTCATTTGGATCTCCCCATCTGGGCCATCTCGATGTATGACTTTCTCCCAGTACTAATAAAACTAAAATCGATTTCAATAGTTTGAAACAAGAGGAGGTAACTTACTTGCTTGGGAATGCTGAAATAACGATCCTCTCTAGGGTCATTCCCAACACCTACAGATAAGTAAAGCATTTTAAGTATCTCTTCCATGCAGACAAGTAAATGAAGCATAATATGACCATGAAAATAAATAATGATTATTTGGTAGACAATCATGCATACTGCTATAATGAAAGCAAGATGTTATATTAGTAATTTAGTGTTGTGCAAAGGCAAAATGAAACCACTGCTAGCAGTTACACAGGAATCACCTGCACCGTATGTCCAATTTCCGTAGTTGGAACAAGGATCATAATCCAGAAGACATGTCTCGAACCATTCTGCACCCATTCTCCAGTCAATTCCCATGTCTCGGACAAGGAAGGAACATACAATCTGTGCCAGAAATTCTTTAAGTTGACATGCTTAAACATTATAACAGCCTTTTTCTGTTTTTCATTTGATTCAATTAAGTAACAGATGGCAGGTGACAACGTGAATATACCTGTCGCCCACGATTTGACATGAATCCAGTAGACAATAACTCTTTCATGTTTGCATCAACTAAAGGATACCTGAAAGTAGTAGGCCAGTGGTAAATAAACCAGACATAACCAAAAAGTATGATGCCCAAAAAAAAAAAAAAAGATGTATGGTACGTTTCTTGCAGTTATCAAGAGTTAGGGCACGAAATGCAACGATAAGTAAAATACTCCAATACTAACCCAGTTTGACCATCTTTCCAGGCATCAAAAAGTACACGATCCTGACTCCAAGTAGTCTGCAATTTTCGAGGTCCACCTGAGTGGAGAGAAATACATAAATGCAAATAGCTATCTGAAAAATATTTTTACTGGTGTAGCAACAGAACTGACATGCTTCAAACTAACATTGCGCAAATGCAACGTATTCCATTTTATCATGCTTTATAACTTGGTTCAAAATGAATCATATCCTTTTTCTACTCATGCATTCATATCAAGCTTTAAAATAGTCTAGGATAATAAAATAATTGCAACCTTATGTTTTATGAATTCTGCATACGTACAGTCAGTTGACTTCCATTTATACCATAACAAATACACATAACGTCTTCTTCAACCTTGAAATAGGTAATGTTTTTCTTTTACCTGCATGGAAGAGGGAATTCCCCTGTTTGATCGATAAGAATCTGAAGTAATCTCTCCAAATCAATTCAAACAACACCCTGAAAAATATAGCCAGTGTAAGCGATACACTATAGAAATACACCAAATTACTCATATATACATCTTCTCTCTATAGGTATTAAATTCAAGCTAGATTTCCACGATTATCTAGGATTTCACAGCAGAGTGGGATTTTACGACTGAAGTTAAATCTGGTTTGAAGTGGATTCTCCATGGGTTTTGAGATGGTTTGGGATTTTGTGACTAAAGTGAGAAAGACGTCAGATTTCTTGAAACATATTTTCCAAATTATCTGAAGAACTTTCTGGATGCCAAGGAAGAAAAGAGAGACATAACTGAAACAAAGGTTGTGATATTTACAGGCATAGCAATGGAGAGATAACATACCAATATGTTGAATCATTGGATCCTCTCTGATTCTCATATCTCTTCACCTGACCAATTGCAATTGAAACTTATCGACATCATTTTTCTCACTCAACAATATTTGTATTGATGGGCCGTTAGAGGAGCATATGATAGTGTATATGAATACCTCTTCATAGATAAAACGGGGCGAAAGGCTTCCAGAGGCAAGCCAAGGAGAAAACTTCGTAGAGTAATTAGGCCCTAACATCCCATTTCGTGTTACTTTGTACGATTTCAACAGGTCCTACAAAAGAAGTAAAAAAAGATTTGTTACCATGAAACATTTCCACATTGTACCTATTAGGCTGTTAAACCCATTAAGTAAAAAAAGAGATATATTAAGCCAAAACCAAATATTGAGAAAAGGGCTAAACCGGTCAAGCTTAAAAAAAGAGATGATTGCTACCTTTTTCCAGAAATACTCGTGCACTCTACTAAGTGCTGCACTTTCACCACCAACGAATGCCATTCCTTTGTCCACCTGCATCAAGCACCATCATGAACTCAAGGTAATAATAAGTGACATATTCGGTGATCTTGAAGGGAAAAGATCATACCTTTGCCTTTTGAAGTCCTAGTGAACTCATCTCCGGAATACACCCCCAATCACCAACATTTGGTGCAGGACCAAGTGATTTTGGGACCTTTATGCAACTCCTCGCAACAGACTTTGCTTCGACTGACTGTAAGCTTTTGATCATCAGAGACTTGATCTATTAGAGAATATCTATATGGAAAATTTACCAGGTCAGAAAAAAGGAGGGAACATTACCTTTCGGAATTGAGTGAAAACATCCGGTAAGGAATTGCAATCAAATGGAAGGTCATCTATATGGTACATGGTAGATCCCCAGATCAAGTCTAATTTGGTAAACTTCTTAGAATTTGGATTTGGTAACATGCCTTCAGGTGATGGCGGCACAATTTTCTGCAAAGCCTGGGAAACTAATCTCTCTACATTCAACTCCTCACTGCATGTTTCCTTCTGGGAATAAACCTGTCATTTTGAGCAGAATATTGTTTTAGCAGTAGAGCGATCGTGGACATTATGCGAATAAGTGATCGGGGAAGAGGTTTCTTAACAGTGTGAACTCCATATGCTTTGGCAAGTGATGGGAGAATATCCTCAGGTTTCCCATGTTGAATCATAAGGTTAATACCCAACTTAACCAGACTTGTTCTCAAATCAGTCAAACACTCCAATATAAATTGGGCCCTCAGAGCTGCGAAAGGTACAACAGAACAAAAGGAGAAGAAAACAAGACCGCGTGAGAAAAGTAAAACTCAACGATTACACTTTTGATATAACGAAAGGATTTCACCTCTCAATAATGGTGCAATCCACATTTCAGAATTATTACATACAATGATTTGTGAAAAATTATGGTTTTCCCTAAGCTGTTGAGAAGGAATTATTTCAGTTACATCATCATTATTTGGTCGACCATAACCTCCATTAGTCCAATATCTATGTATGATACTCCAACCAGATTAATACACACATTTACAAAAGAAAAAGAAAACACAAAGGAGCTCCCTGTCATACACATGCTTTATTTACATCTGTAAAATCATGATAAATCCAGTACCAAAAGTGCTATAAGTAAGCAAACTTTAAGACAAATGACAGCACACTAAAAGCAATAATTTTCATATTTATCATAATTTCTAGTTTAACTCATAGTAATATGCATGTTAGGTATCCTTCATTTCATTTATAAGCCCTACTCTACGGCATTTCTAAGGACAAGCGATAAAAAGTCTTCTATCTATCATCTCAATTCTACTGTTCTGTATCCCTTTAAATATCTGGTTTCCTCAACCTTGTTATTCTAATTCTTCTCCGTTTCTGCTAATTTCGCCCCTAGGCTCCTCAATTCATAGGTAACATGGCTAATGAAAAATACTTGTTGTATCCACAGGATATGAAAATAAACATTATAAATTATGGACTAACAAACATCATAAGATTCATTCATATGATCATATCTAAATGAAAATTACAATTTCAGTATCATGTAAACAAGTAGCTTAATTAATAAATTAATTACCTCCAGTTTTAGGGAAAGCAAAGTGATGAGTAGTTTGGAAGAGCCTTGGATCGAGACAATAGACCGGTAGCAGGTACTCGGACGAAGCCCAAGCTTTAAACAGGACCTCGTTATCCAGTACCCTTAAATCGTTCCTAAACCAAGCAATAGAGACGCCTTTACCTTTCCTCTTCTTATCTTCAACATTAATTGAATATCTCTGGAGAGTATTCTCAGCGATCAGCTTCATTTCTTCCGATCCAAAAGAAGGAACTTGCTCTACAGTTTCTCTGGCTCTGGCTGCTGCTGCTGCATTGGATGGTGATGATGAATTCATGGTTCTAGAAATGGAGATGTTGAATTGGAGTTTTGTAGCTGTGGAGAAACGAAGAGGATTTATTTTGGGAATTTGGATAATTTGGATCATGACATGCATTTGAATTTTGAAGATGATGATGATTAAGAGCGGGTTGGTAGTTAGTTATTCACAGTTGGGAAGGTGACACGTACGCCATGGAAAGGTACATTGCCGTGGCAACTTCACCTCCACAAGACCATCTGACCATATAACCCCATCGGGGAGGTCACATTTCAGTCTACTCGCTTATTCGTACCTTTTCTTTTTTTCCGACGTTATGTTTTTTTCTCTTTCCATCTTTTCGCCAAGTGCAATTAATCCGGTGTTGAGATATTTCACGATTGAGAAATACTATTCCGTGTAATGGATTACTTCCAACGGTTAAGTAGCATACGAGAAATTGGAGTTAAGGAAGCAAATTATACTTACATCACAGAAAATATGACACACATGATGCGTGTAACATATATTTTTGATGAACACTACGCAAAAAACGTGTGAGACTTATCCTAGACAGTCAATTAAATTGACTTCTGACAATGTAAAGTGTTCTTAATTTACAAAAATATGTTACTCCCTCTATTCCAAATCAAACTTCTTAACTAATTTATTTTTAAATTTTGACCGTAAATTGTTTCACTTATAAAATTTGTTGTATTTCTATTTTATATCCTCCTAAAAATTAATAATATCCGCTAAACTTAATCGAATAATAACAAAACATGGGATTAAAATAACTATCAAACTGTGAATTCGTTGAACTATATATGAAACGGTGAATTTGCTGAACTATGCCTCTTCCCAGGACTTATTTACTTTATATTTGTTTGTTTCCCCCTTTTGATGCATTTATCTATGTATGATTACATGTGTATAGGATATAGCCACATGCGTTTAGGGGCTTAGTACAAATTCCTAGATTATAGATTATGTTTATGCGAAAATCGTTTTTGACAATCATGCATGTAACAAGCAAAACTGTACAAAAGTTAGTTTTCTCTGTTTTCTATGCAAAGAATTTGAATTTTACTCTGATGCCTGTATTTCCATTTTGATCATCAACGTGACCCTATGTACTAATTGCTTGGAATTCCTTACAATGGCGGCGGTAATTCTTCTTGTACGCTTGATCCTATACGTCTTTAAACTGTTGATGGATTTTATAAACTGGACACCAGCTGTTTCTAACTGGACCAAACAAGAGATAATGACCTGCTAATAATACGAAACAAACGGCTACAAAGATATAAGGAAAGAGAGGAGAAAGAAGGAGATACATTTGCGAGCTCACATAGGCTTTCGCATTCTAAATTCAACTATGGTTACACTTGCGCTAAACTTATAATAATTTCGCATTCTGTGCTACTTTGGTTTTGCGTTCGCATTACTATAAGTTTAGCGCAAACTTTAATTTAGCATTTTAGTTTAGATTTAAATCAAGAATATGAAATATGTGGTTTATAACTAAACTAATATTGAGCCTCACAATCACACTTATTACACAATGTTATTCAATCCCACATTCAAAATAAAAAATAGCGAATTACTTACGTTACAATTAGTAGCGAATCACGTTCTATATAGTGGCGAACCACGTTCCATAAGCCATAAATTATCCATGGGATTCGGCAGAGAGAATTGGATTCTCCAAAGTGATGAACCGCGTTCTGGACGATCCACGACTTATTTGAACCTTTCTTCTTAGCATCATCTCCATCGGATGCATTCTCAGAATAAATCAAAACCCTAAGAGCAGAACAATGTGGAGGCGCAGTCACACTCAACTCAACATGGAGAAGAAGAAAATGTGCAATCTTTGGAACAAATGTCAGGCGGCGCCGGAGATGACAGGGTAAGTACCTTTTCTTACATTTGGAGCATTCAGAATCCATATCCAATGAAACTTTCTTCAGGTTCCCTATCAAAGAAGCCTGAATTCTCTGTTTTATATACGAAGAATTCGAATTTTACTCCTCTGTTGTATTTCCATTTTGATCATGAGCGTCACCCTATGTATCACCACATCCATTTGCTTGAATTTCCTCGTAATGGCAGTAACTAGCTACTTGAGGACTCGAATCGTACCAAATTTACTCGTTTGTTGGTTCGATCGATCCCTCCATTCTCGCCATAGTAATGGGAAAGATCGATTTATTTTTACCTTCATAGGCTCATCTAGTGGTTTTAAATGTTTGAAGAGAGCGGGAAACAATTATGATATTGTTTTTGTAAATAATCCAATTATGGGATTTGGAGATTGCATTGCGCTTCCAAAAGTAGCTAGTCTTACAAATGTGAGATACTTTTTCAGTTCTAGTCAGGATAGAATTGTGGTGCTGAGGTCTGTTTTAGAGACTAACCAGAGGTCTAGAAGATGTGAGATTTTCGTGCTTTGATGTTTAGTGATGACAGTATGTGTTATAAACATGCGCACTCGAGAACTTTTGGTTGCGCATTTCTTTTTTTTTCTTTTTAATGAATTCTTCTTTAAATTATGGGTTTTAGACTATTTTCTAAATCATTGAATTGTTTTCGGACTCATGACTTAATATTATGCTTATCATGATCAAAGTAGTTTATGCCTTGCAATGTCATATATATTTATTCGTTTTGAGTCTTATAAATTGCTGGATTAATCTCTACTCTCTTGACTTTAGTAAACATTTTCAAAGCAATCTTTAGCTTCTGCATTAGTTGGCATCATGAACAAGGTTTGTTTCAATTTCAATAGTATATTTTCATAATGACTAAATTATTCTAAAACACATTGTACTATAGTTGCATATATTGTAGACTGGTGAAGTAAGAAAATATTTGTTCTTACTGTCCCGATGCTTCTAAAGAACTTCTTATATTTTCATCTACCAATCTATCAAACTAGAACACTCCTTATGGAGACTTTTTTAAGCTTAATTGAGGTTTAAAGTCTCAATTAAGCCGAAACATACCTTCAATGGAGGCTTTTTTGGGCTACTATTTAGTAGCTCATGGGAAATGGCTAAATAGTAGCCTCCATTTAAGCCATCGACTGATATAAAAAATAATATTTTAATTAGATTATGAAATAATGTAGTATGTGTCACATGGATCCCACTTGGAAGTCCCAATTATACCACCAAAACTATTGGAGACTTCAATTTGGGAGAAGTTTTTTTAGGCTTATATGTTTAAAGCCCAATTAAGCCCCAAACCATAAACCATAAATGATCTACTACTATACAAAATTACTGTAAGTTACTGTAGCGGTCAAGTTTTTGAATTGTAACTTCTTGTGGGGTTGTTTTGATATAAAATTAAAGTTTGTCCTGGCCTCTATCTCTTAACCCCAACTTTCACATATTTCATAATTCACCCACATGAACTCTCTCCCCTCATCTAATTTCCCAAATCCAACAATTGCGTTTCAATTTGTCGATCAGCTCTGTCATAGATCATTGGAGTAGCAAATGTATGAAAGCTTCGCTTCACGTTGCTATCAGCGTGACAAGCAGTGGGGGTGAAGTCTATGTCTGTTTCAATCAAAACTGCCCACAATTTCAGTTCTTTTTTTTTTTTGTTCTCAACTTTTTCTTTTTCTTTCAGGTTTGTAGAGACTGCAGAAATGAGGGGTCGAGGTTTTCAATTCTGCTTATTTTGGGTTTACATGGTTAGTATTTGGTTGCCTGAATTTGTCTTGGACTTACGTGGCTACAGTGAAATTAGTAGCGAGCTAGTCATCTTTCCTTTTCTTGCATCCTGCATGTCAAGACTCTGCTTCAACTTAAGTACACATTGATGTTTGTTGCTGTGCTTGAAACAATGACAAAACATGAATGAATCAAATTGACGGAGAACAGGAAACAGATGCCTAATTCAAGTCCTGCTCTCCATCAGAAATAATACTTAGCTCATATACCACATTGTATTGACTATTGAACTTGTTAAAATCATTTTGTGTAATTGGCCTCTTTAGGCAATGTCATTTCCTCCCGATATATATTTGCTTTGAAAATTAGGCCAGCTTTTCCATTTCAACAATGATGGCTTGTTACCCTTTTATATATGTTTCCTCTCAGCTGGCTGAACTAACTTATGGTGGTTACGGGTTAGGAATTAGGATCTCAAAATCAGTCTTTGATTCATCATTTATGCTTAAGATTCCAAAAGTCTCATGATAATGTTACTATGATTGGTTATGTTAAATATAGGTCAGTCATAAGTTTATGATCATCTTAACATGACAAGTTCCTTTTTGTTTTAAATTTCTTCTTGTGAATTTTCTGACTTCGCTCCAGTTTTATTTCTAGAGCGTAGAGCCTGTTTGCAGCTGAATGTGTAGCCAACAAGGTGATGCAACAAAAAACGCGGAATATCTAAGACTAATTAAATTGAAGAACACTAGAGCATCAGCTAGCCATCAGGTATGATCTACTCTATAGCTGCTTGTACAAAGCAGTCAGTTGGAGTGTGTAATAAAGTATGGAAGTTAATTTTGCAGATAAACTTTTATGGATTATACTTTGATCTTTGTTACTACATGTAGTTTGAACTTATTTAGGAAGCATAAAAGTAGTTTTACTTTTGAAGATGAAGAATGACATTTTTATCAACTTAATTCTCTTTTTAATTTGTATTGCTATGATTTTGGAGAGCATGGTGAAGCTTATTTCTCCACGGATTATTCATGAAAAAGAGAATAACTACTTTTGAAAGTCTTCTGATGACTAATTATACTAAAGTTCTTATTTGCCACCTGTAAAAATGTGGGAAGATATTTATAGGTGATTTAGCGTATGAGTTTTGTTCTTCCTGACAACAAAAATCATTCAAATTTATAGGGGTTGTTTCACATTGATATTGAGATAAACTGTAAACTTCACCAGATACCTCATGAGAAACAGGTGAGACATCTTGCCAAGCCACCGTGTGCAAAAGTCCTAGTATTCTTATAAACCGCAGTCATGAATTGTATCATTTCTTTATATTCAATTAAAAAGGTACATTTGGAGTTTGGATTATATACGATCGGTAATATTCAAAATAAAAAACACGGCTTCTCCATATTTTCTAAAATTGATCATATATTTTGTTAATACAATAATGTTCAAATTTAAGAACGTTTTACTATAAACTTCCAAAATACAAATATTTCGCACTTAAATGATGAGATCCATTTCCATGTTAACGCTAGTGGCATATAATTATGGCAAGCATATAGAATCCCCCTATATAATATATATATATATTACCACCCTTTCACTCACAGCCTCACATACAACACGAGAATGGAGAAAAATTGCAGAGCTCTAGAACAAATGTCAGCCAGAGAAGATGGGGTAAGCACCTTTTCATACATTTTTGACCTTCCAGTTTCCATATCACATGAAATTTTCTTCAGACTCCCTATCAAAGATGTCAGACGCTGTAGGTCTGTTTGCAAAACATGGCGTAAAATCATCTCCGATCCGGAGTTCTCTGTCTTTTATGCCAAGAACTCGAAACATACCCCTGTCTTGTATTTCCATGTGGATGAAACACTGGAGTCTGTGTATCATCTCTATTTGCTTGAGATCCCTAACAATGGTGGTGAGTACTTGAAAACTAAAATTGTTCCCAATTTTCTCCCTGGTTGGTTCGATCGAGCCCCCATCTTACGCCCTTCTTACACCAATGATCTCCCTAGCTATTTCCTTAGTTCCCCCGAGTTGTTCCCTGGTAGGTTGGAGGCCCCCTATATTACAGTCATCGGCTCGTGCAGCGGTTTCATTTGTTTGAAGAAACTGAAGGATGATTATGATACTGTTTACGTTACTAATCCGATAATGGGATATGGAGATATGGTTACGCTTCCAGAAGTAGCTACTGAGGAAGATGTGAGATACTTATTCGGTTTCACTCAGGGTAGGATTAAGGTGCTCAGATATGTTCTAGAGTTGAAAGAACGGTCTAGACGGTGTGAGATTTTGACGGTTGGGTCTGATGAGAGTTGGAGAAGTTTGTCTGTCTCAGTCGGTCGATTGGGTAAAGAGTCTTCGGTAGGTGAGTTTAACGGGGTGCTTCATTGGGTTCCTGAGATTGTACTGCCGAACTTCTTATATAGGTTTGATCTTGCTAATGAAGAGCCTGGTCAAATTCCAGCGCCACCTAAGGTAGCTCTAATGAAGAAGTTTGTGGAGATGAGGGCATTGAACAATCGGTTCAGCTTGATCAACTACTACGGTAACTGTCTTTTGAAGAACTATGGTACAGATACACCAGAGATTACTATATGGACAATGCAAGAGTATGGAGTTGCAGGTTCTTGGACCAAAGATGTGATACTGAAGACTTGTATATCACCTAGATTAAGGGGAAATTTCATAAATATTGCAGCATCACATGATGGAAACATGGTCTTTGCAGATTCAGACCATTCCATTGTGGAATCTATCCACTCCTATGATGTTCATCAGAAGAAGGGTTCTAAAATCGCGGAATTCAGCTCCCTACACTTGGAGCCTTACTTTCACTCATATTCTGCAAGCTTTTATCTTCGTGCAGATAAGTGGTGTCACGAGGACGCTGGAGAGTCTTCCAGCAAGAGTGATGTCGAGCAAGAATGACTGGATAATTGGCGCCATGATGATATTAACCTGCAGCTTGTCGCTCTTTTGGTTATTTTTATAAACTCTGCTTTAAATTATTGTGTTTTGGCCCTGCATGGGATTTAATAATTATTTGGTTGCTTTTATTGTTCTACAACTCATGACTCTTTATAAATTATAATTTTGCTATCATAGGCTTTCTATACATCTCTCAGACTCGGTGTGTTCAGTTCCACCCCTGTTCTGGAGTTTTTCCCTATTTTTGATGCTGCCTTAATTAGTCTCATAAGCTAATTTCATCTCACTTCTCCTTCTCTCCGTAAAGATAGTAGCTTATTGCTATGAAAACAGAGCTTACCAAGCTCTGAAACCGAACTTAAAGTGGTTTTGTGAAAAGCTCAGTAAACCATGATATCACATGCTTCCAGTTAGTAAAAAAAAACAAAATTCATATTTGATATTAACTTTGTTTGTGAAAAGCCCAGTAAAGCTTCATTGGTGAATGAACAAGATAAGTTAACTTGTAATAGTCCAAGTTTTCTGTTATACCAAAAAGCCCAATGCAGTAAACTTTTCATTAGCATCAATGCAATGTTTATGCAGGATCATAGATTATTGATCATCATCATCATATCCCTTCCAATACAACTTCAGAACCTTATGCCTTTTCTTTGTACAAGACCACAACAACTCATGATTTTGGATGAGGTAACAGTCTAACAGATTAAGCATCTTAAGATGTGAATATAATTGATTGTTTCTACACAGAGAGAGCATGTTGAATCAAGTAACAGAGTATGAGTCTTGATATGTGAATACAATTGATGGTTTCGTCACAGGTAGCAGAGATGGTCAACTTAAGAGCAGTTGGAATTATTAGTAGAAAAACCAATGTATGCGAATTCTAAACCTGTTACAGTTGGAGGGGGTAAAATTCACACCTTCCATGCATATCCCATTCCATTATGGCGGGCCTGCCTGATTGGGCTCTTGTCATCATCCCTGGAAACAATCAATATTTCAACACAGCTGGAAAACGAAAATCATGGATGATTACCTAGCTATTTACCTCCATCTATAATCCCAATAAATGTGTCTGTGGATGATGCAAGGAACGATTGCATAGGCGTTGAGCTCATTCTGGCAACAGCTTCGTATTTCAGGAAGTCCCAATAAGAGTGGTGTGCACTCGTACATGGGGATCCGAAAACACGGAGACATTGCCATCTCTTCTAGATATAGACTTGGCTTCCTGCTTCGTTAAACCAGCAGCGAAACCAAGGAAACCATGGTTTTACGTTTGCAACACGCCTTGTTCCTGCACATGTTAGGAAAATCTAAATTCAAAATTCAGATCGGATAACTTCAAATTGAGCAAGTGAAACCAAACCTGATCAAGGGAGTAACATTTTACGGAGTCCCATCAAGCGAAACAGAGGCCTCCCTGTAAACTATGTATACCTTCACAACCAATGAATTATCATCTTGTCCTTTGAATTTGATTAAGAATCATGAGGAAAACAGAACTACTGGCAAAGACTATTAGTACTAGTAAATGTTTTCTGTGAGGCATTTCATCAAACATGTGAGAGACTACTTACTTCAGTTGGCCATGACGATACTCGTTAGCTTCTGAATTTGGCATTTACTACTTTATTTTCGGTTATAATTTTTTTTATAATTATAAGTTGCGAGTGAATATGATGAAGAATAGACGATATGTAATCGGACAAAGTAACGGCTTAAATTTAATTTAGCGCAATTGAATTAGGATTTGGGGGCGAATTGGGGCTACCTGATTTATCTCCGTGTTGCAGGAACGACGTAGTTTCGTTTATGAAATTAGGTTTTTAACTAATTGTCTATATTCCACCTGTGTATTCTTAAAGAGTAACACTTTATTGGTATATATCGGGGTGAATATCCAACACTTGGATAAAAGATACATTATTTTTCTTCATATTTTAAGATTTTTCAAAGAAAAATTAAAAAATGACTTTTCCAATAATTTCGCACCCTTAATTCCTTATTAATTGAAAAGAAAAAAATATACTAAACTCCCCAAACTATTATACTTTTGATAGAATACTCTACAAATTAATAAGGCTAGTAAGTAGGGTAAGTAATTTAACACCTTTTTTTGAGAGGAAAAGAGGTTATATATATTAATAACCAAAAAAGTAGCAAAGCGCTACAATACCAGAACAGAGGCAAAGTATCTCTGTACATGAATTACACCGGAAGATCAAAGCGCAAAAAAACAAAGCAGCTAACATCACTATGAAAATAACTTCAAGGAAGAAATAGCTTCAGCCTGGTTCCTGAATTAAAGGGAAGGCAAGCATAACCCACCGCATCGGAGGCAAAATTGGGACACAACCTATGAGCCAATTCGTTAGCTTCCCGACGAATATGTATCACCTTAAAGCTGCTGAAGGACTGCAGTAAATCCACAACCAGCGCATACAGATTATCATTATGACCTAGTGACGAAGCATAGTTAACAATGTTTTGAACAACTTGTAACGCATCCCCTTCCAAGAAGATATGATCATACCCCAAATGACGCGCCAATTCCAAGCCTAGCTTAGACTATTATACTTTTTAGAGACAATCCCCCAAACTAATAAGTTGGTGATAAATTAAACCCCTTAACTATTTCAAGAGAGACTTGAAGAGTACAATGATATTAGCTTGAATCAACAAGTTGAGATAGAAATTTAGAACGTACGTATTTCACTAACTTAAATATTGGCAAAGTACCAAGCACCTTCTTCTTTTTTTATGTAAGATAGTATGTAACTTGGCTCCGTTTTCGTATGTAATAGCAACAATGGGAGAATTTTTGTAATTGAAATGTACAATGTACTTGTCTAAGGTAATCATCAACCACCACCGTCCCAAATCGCACTAATTCTTCAGTGCCTCAAGCTTCATCATTGGATCAGAATGTCCATCATTTTCACACAGTATCGATTTTGCCCTTCACTATCTCACCGTCTAGAGAATCGGGGGGACACGATTTATGAATCGGAAACCAAAAAAATTTACAAAAAGTATCCAAGATATGAGTTTGGATGGAACATGCAGTCAAAGTTTTCTTTACCTTGCATAATGAGAATTTGATCATGATTGTAGCGTGGCCACTTTAATCCCTTGGGCAACTATTATCATAGTACCGTGCTCCGATCGACTTCCGGATAGATTTTTATTTATAATAATAATAATAATAATAATAATAATAATAATAATAATAATAATATTATTATTATTATTATTATAAACTTTTATTATTATTATTCTTATTATTATCATTATTATTATTATTATTATTACCACTACTACTACAAAAAGTACGGACATAAAATTAAAAATTTGCACGAAATTCTAGATACGAAAATAGTTTGAATATTGAATTAGAAATTGGCACGGCATTTACATTTGAAGTTCACTATCTTCTATTTTTTTACTTTTCTCATGTGGTAAATATATAGTATAGTTTAACTTTATTTTTATACGATCACATAAATGTTAAAACGGCTCTGGTATTTAATAAGTTTAATGTTTTCAGTGGTGAAAAGAGCTTTCATGTTGTCTTTCTCTCATTGTCAATCTTGTTTGTTTCTTTATCGTATCTAATTAAAGAATGTAGATTTTTTCTCTCCTCCCGTTCCCTTTCCCCACCCCCATCACCCACCCCCTCAACTTTTTGCCTTGCCTTGCTTAGCCTAACTACCAGTCTTCCTCCATTCTCTATTCCACCTAGCCCCTCCCCTTACCACTGCTCTTCGTACCTATGTTTATATACACAAGTTAAGGCCATGTCCCATTCATACCAGATAAAACACGACCAAATATCGGATCAGAGTCACACTGATCAAAGTATGTCTTCCATACCAGGCCGAGAAAACCACCGTCCAACAAGAAGAAGTGTAGAAACAAGCCAAGAAAAACAAGAAACTATGGAAAAAGAAGGAAGTAAAAGAAATTCAGCCACAAGAATGAAGGAAGATGTCATGTATGGCAAAAACACAGATCAAACCAACTTCATAGATCAAGAAAGCAAGACAAACAAAACGGCTACAAAAGAGCCAGTGAGTCCAGGAGAAAATACGAAATCTTTCAAAGATATTCTCAAGAAAAACTCGCCGCATGAGTTCTTCAATGAATGGTTGGCAGAAGTTGATCAACCTGATGCGGATAAAATGGAACAAGATGATTCATTTCTACATGCAACAAGGGAGGAAACAATAATTTTTTCGGCGCAAAAACTGGAAAACTTATATAAACCATGGAAAAAAACGTTGATCATACAGACGGTTGGATATGCAAAAACCATCCAGAGTATTGAGAAACACCTCCAAGGATTATGGAAACATTGATGGATCTGTTGATCCCCAAACAAGCCATGCAGGAGCAGAAGCAGTAGTCCGAAATGGGCAAGGAAAATTCATATTGCAGGAGCTCAATATCTGGGAAATACTGATGCACTAACTGCCGAATTCTTTGCGTTAAATTTAGGCCTGTCTCTCTGTAGGCAAATTGAATGCAAAAAAGTGGTTATACAATCAGACTCAAAAACTTTAATTGCTTCTCTTAACAGGGGACGAGCAGTGGACTTCCACCATCAAACACTACTGGAAGAAGCACTCAAGCAGATGGAGCTATTTGAGGAAGCTCAGTGCCTTTTTGTTTACCGGGAATGCAATGGTACAGCAGACAAGTTAGCTAATGAAGGAAGACTAAAAACTTTCGGAAGACCACAACCTTTTGCTACTAGTTCCTTTACGTTTATTTGGGACACTTGCCCTGCGTGGCTTACTTCTTTTGTGCACTCGGATTTAGTTTCTACTTTTGCAAGGTCTGTAACTAATGATGACGATGTTGTTCCACCCTAATTTTATGAATATGACGCCTTTCCAAAAAAAAAATCTTGTTTGTTTTTTTCCCACTGGTTGCAGATAAGAGTTTAATAGCAGGAGGACTCCATGTGGGATGCTGGACTTTTATTCTTGCAATTAGCTAGATACATGAGGGCAAGCCAGCCGTGTTCCGGTGAGTACATTGAAGGTCGGAGGTTCTCTTCCGGGATCGAAAGAGCTTCACTCCAATCATTCCAAGGACAGCATCTGAGAATGCCCACTCCTGGGTTGCAACATCCACTGACAATCATATGCCCATCAGAAAAACTTAATCGTAAAACTTGTAGAACACTAGACAGGGTATGTCTGTTTGACAAAAACATTGAATGTCACCTTACCTTGAGAAGGTTTCTACTACTCTTTCCATTACTCTTCGCTGGTCCTCTTAAAGAAACTAAACCCACAAAACTGGAGTTGTCCTATGATTTCTACGGAGCAACAAGAACAAGTTGAGATAGAACTTTAGAACATACATATTGCACTAACTTGAATATTGGCAAAGCATAATGTATTTTACCTGCTTGTTTTGATGGTGTGCTAGTAGTTCAAATATATTATTATTATTACTACAAAAAGTACGGACATAAAATTAAAAATTTGCACGAAATTCTAGATAAGAAAATAGTTCGAATATTGAATTAGAAATTGGCACGGCATTTACATTTGAAGTTCACTATCTCCTTTTTTTACTTTTCACATGTGGTAAATATATAGTCCAGTTTTTTTTTTTTTTTTATATACGATCACATAAATGTTAAGACGGCTCTGCTATTTAATAAGTTTAATGTTTTCAGTGGTGAAACGAGCTTCTTCATGCGGTCTTTCTCTCATTGTCACTCTTGTTTGTTTCTTCTCCATTGGTTGCAAATAAGAGTTTAATAGCATGCACTGTAGATCGACATGTGATCGATCAGTCACTTAATCATTGTCTAGTCACGGTTGGTAATATTATATCTTAATCGGATTTCTATGGAGCAATAAGTTGAGATAGAACTTTAGACTGCACGTACTTGAATATTGGCAAAGCACCAAGTATAATATATTTACCAACTTTTCTCTATCTAAGATAGTAACTTACCAACTCTAAAGATCACCTGAAATGCTAATCTAGTAGCATTCTCAGTGAGGTTCAATGTACTCGGGATTACTATGACTTCGACTGCAACAAGCGTATCTATGGACACCGTATAGATTGAATCTTCTCAACATTACTAAGAGTTCTTGTCATTGGCTTGTTTCCTTTTTTTTTCTTAGATTGGATAGATACCGCTATTGAAGGGTAATTCATATTGGATATATAATCCTTTCAACTTGAATAAACGGAGCATGAAAAAAATACTTGGAAGAATGGACGCAATGCTACTGATTTAGCTTGTGTTGTAGCCCATGCTGCACAGAAACTGAACCAAGATCTCCATTTCATAGACAAGTCCGGTCTGCAACAAAAGTAAGACATCCATTTGTCATGCTCCAACATCATACAGTGTTGTGTGTGATCGACTTTCTATTTTAATAGGGCTTCTCAAACTATTTATGTTGATCTTCCGTAGTACCCTCAGCCAGACCATAAATTATGAAGGCTCTCGTCATTGCTCTTCCTTCTGCAATTGATGCGACGTGCATACCGTGGCCACTATAATCCCTTGGGCTACTATTATCATAGTATCATGCTCCAATTAATTTCATGTTAGATCTTTATTTATAACAACAACAACAATAATAATAATAAGATTAAAAAAGAGTACGCCATAGGACTAGAACTTTGCATGAAATTTTGGATAAGAAAAGAGTTCAAATATTAATATTTGATTTCGCATTACAATTAATATGCTATTGACTGAAAACGTTCCTCAGAATAGAACATAACATTGCATGCATGATACACAATTTATTTTCTAGTTGTTAGTATGTCGAAGTGATGTTAAATTCCAGTTCTATTTCTGCTTGTCAGGAGGAGGAAAAGTTGAACAAAGAACATGCTTTTTATATTGAGAAAAAGAAGATTTCTAAAAAGGTACGTAACGAACAAATGCAACTTTCGATTCTATGGGGGAAAACATAAAAGCTAATAGAAAATTTTATTGTATGTTGAATGATCATCAGAAGCTTTACAAACTTAAAAAGCGTGAAAGAGGACTTCTGCTTCACTTGGAAGCACTTTCTACTGAGGGTGTTGTAGCATTACCACGAGTAGACGAGAAGGTAAAAGTTACTTCATATGAATCTTCTGATGCATCTTTGGTAAGTGACATTATTGATGAGTTATATATAGACACAAGATATGAACATACATTGTTTTTTTAAGACACATAAAAGTATCCTCATGCATTCCAGTTTGGGACACTTTTGCTTTCTCTTGCCCTGAAACCCATTATTCATCTTATATAATCCATGTGTCATGATTTGTCCGAAAATGTTTTCAATAGGAAGAATCAGAAAATCAGGTCCATGTAGATGTTCCATCCACAAGCAACGCACGAAACAAGTAAATTATTAGTCAGAGGAAGGAAAAGAGAATCAAGCAAAAAGAATCATGGTATCATGATTTTAGATATACCGCGAAACCAATCTGAATAGGCTCATCGAACTGGCACAGATGCAACATTTGAAGAGCCATAAGAACCAACTAACATGTGAGAATAAGGCTTTTTTTTAAAAAAAAATATTTATCTTAGCTAGTGTTAGTAACTGTTTGCTTACTGTTTTTTCGGTATTCTTTCAATTGTGATGGAATGTTACCATGAATTCTAGATACGCTGCAAATGAAGCACTTGAAGAACCAGCGGAAACAACTGTACTTGACAAGTTTGTCTAGTTTTATTTGGCACATATGCTTATATAATGACGATCGATGTTTCTGATTGTTATATTTGATCGAAAGCGCATTTTATCTGTTTCATTTTCAGCGAAAGCAATTGTACGATAATGCATGTTTTAAATAGGAAGAATCGGAACATCAGGTTGGTGTAGATGTTTTCTCAGACGAGCACCATAAGCGACTTCTCCGGAGGAAGTAAAAGAGAATGAAGAACAAAGGGATCATATTACTGTAATTTTAGATACTATACTTCATGTTTAGATCAATCTTAACTAATGATACTTGTAGAAGGGGCATGTTTTGCGCCCGAAGAACCAAAAGAACAAGTTTGTGAAATTAAGATTGATCGAAGCTTTTATGTACTTGTATCATACTTATCTGGTTGAAGTGTATCCAATATCATCAATTTATCATATACTCTTTTAAGGAGCGTACATGTGGCAGTATTGTAGTACCATGTGCCATAGTACAAAATGAGCCTTAAATGTTTCCATGTAGCATTGGGAAACCCATACAATATTGAGTTTAAACAAACATATTGGCTTGCTCTTTCCGTCCGAATACATACTATTTACGGTCAATAATTTTTTATTTTGAACACAAGTTACTTTTAATTAATAATAGTAAAATATTATTAAAAACATATATTGTGAAATTTTAAGACGAATTTTTTATAATATATTTCATTAAATATATTATCGTTATAATTTAAAAATAATTTATAATTGAAATTGAAAATTATTGACTTTAAAATTAAAAAAGATCCAATTGTTTGAAAATTTCCTAAAGTAATTCCTCCATTCATCACAATTCACAAAAGGCTTAAAATAGAAGTGAGATATCGGACCCATCTAATTCACCCCAATTCAGCGGATCCATAGCAATTATCTTTTATATTCGTTTGCGCATGTACATCAATTTTATTATACTTGGACTTGAATGCAGACTATGGATTTTTTATTTTTATTTTTTTTAAATTCAATTCATTCATAGACTATGGATCTATATTGATTGTTGTCAATTGTCATACATTTACTTTTCTTTCTTTTTATTTTGAGCAAAAATCAATTTCAGTCCAAATGTACCTTATTTGCTTATTTGACCATATTATTATATATTTTGTGAATGCCTATTTAACTCGTAATTAATTATGAAATAGCTAATTTAAAAATATATAGACTAGCTCATTATTAGGAGGGGAAAAATGAAAAAAGAGAATAAAGCTAATTGAATTTGTTTATATGTTCTATATATCTACCAAATTAGCTAGCTCACACCGACTAATTATCAGACATTTCTATTAAAAGCTTCAATCTCATCAACTTGTATTTTCTTAAGCATAAGCTATAAGGAAAACATGGTTGATTAATTATTTCTATTTCAAAATTGTGTTAAAGATGAGTAATATAAGTAATCTCCTTTATTTTTTAGGGAAAGGAAAATAAAAGGGGGTGGGTGACTTTGACTACAATGGAACAATTAACCAAATTGACCAATGCTAGCGGAAGAGTTACCATTAATTTATCTACCATTAATTTATCATGCATTTAGAGATTCTAAGTAATATAACTTTAAAATCAAGACTTTACCTTCACAAATTAAAAGATAAATTATGATAGTTTCCCATGGATAAATTTTACAATTTCCAAAGTTGTAATGTTGATACACAAGATTACTCAAATTTTGTGGTTTTATAATTCTTTACAACTCTTTAATATTAACAAAGTAAAACCTCAAAATCTATTTCAAAAAGTCAAAAAGAGAAAGATAATGTTTATTGACAAATCTACCCCTAATGCGGTTCCACTAGATAGACCAATGCATCTTTAAACGTGGAATGGATCCGATCCAATCCAGACCGGATCCATTATAAAAATACGAACCTAATCTATTTATTTATATTCTTTTGTAAACAATGTAAATTTTTTAGTGATCTATGCAGTCTTACAATAAACTTTAGTTCACCATTCTTACATACATGGACGGACCCATGACTAAAAGGCGGGGATGACGAGATATATAATAATAGCTATCCTTATACGGAAGTTAAGATTTTTTGACAACATATATACACTAACGAATAAATTTAGGAGGTGGTGAAACATGAATTTTGCAAAAATATACATGTCATAATGAAATTTTAAGTCTAATTAGCTTCACTCACATGAAAATACGTATGTAGTAATATCTGTATTTTGTCGAGATCATGTACATACACTTATTTATCATATCCCGTATTGCTATCCATTATAATATCGTATAGAACTTCGTTACCCATACTCATTGTTTGTCATTGCTATTAATAGTGACAATCTCTGAATACGACAAATATAAAATGAACTTTTTCAGTCACCACTTGAAAATGACATGATCAACAGTAATAAAAAATAGTTACCGCGTCTTCTACATGCAACAAGGGAAAAAACATCATTACCCGCGAAAACTAAAGTAACAGCCGTAACGTATCTTCCCATACATATTACCGAGCTTACGTATTTTCATCACTAAGCGCGAAAACTATAACTAAATGCAAAACCCTCGCGAACACTAAAGTAATATAACGGTAACATATCTTCTGACACATAACGTCCACCGTAATTCTATCAGTAAGCGCGGAAATTATACCTAAAGGAAAAACCTACACAGACACTAAGATAATAACGGTCACCTATCTTCCTACACATAACACCAAACGTTGCTCCATCACTAACCGCTAAAATTATAACTAAAAAAAGAACCTGCAGAGACACTAAAGTAATAACGTTTACCTGTCTTCCCACACAAAATATCAAAACATAGCTCCACTGACTGGGAAAATCGTAACTAGTGAAAAACCCGCGCCGAAACAAAAGTAATGACGGCTATCCATCTTCCCAAACATAATACCGAACGTACGTAGTTCCATCACTGACTGCAAAAATTATAACTGAGAAAAACCCCTCACAGACTCTTAGAGTACATAATAACGATTGCCTATCTTCTTAACCATAATACCGAATGTACTCGTAGTTTCATTGTTAGTGTGAAAATTATAATTAGACGGTAAAATGCTAGATGTTTGACTTTGAGAACTAGTACTACTCCAAGTTTTGTACCAATAATGAGCAAGTAATGAAGTGAGATAGAGATATAGTCCGAGCAAGGCATAAAACCCTAGGTGAGCCTGAGAGTTTAATCGAGTGCCACGTGTCATCGGCCACTCTCTTCTCTCTACTATCTCTCTCTAGTCTCTCCCCATGGATGGATTTAGTTTTGCCCCTAAAAGCATTTACTCAAAAAGACCCAAAGCAGCACAAAGCCTCCCACCCCTAACCTTTCTCTCTCTATATATATAATCTCCATTCCATCATCATCTTCATCGCCAACACAAGCACACTCTTCTTCTCTTCTTATCACCATCACTCTCTCAACAACACTCTCTCTCTATCAACATCAATGAAAAAACGTGGCAGCAGCAGCAGCTCAAACAGAATCAATCTGTTGGCTCCGCCAACAGAAGACGAGCTGTCCGTGTGCTCCATTCTGATTGACATCGCAGCAATCACAGCTGCCTCACAATCTCATCGGTCTCAATTCACTTGGTCGGTCAAGCGGAAGAGATCCAGCTTGCGCGACCGTGCACCTTCTCGCCGCCAGCTCGGCCAATTGGCTAAGCCGCTCGCCAAACCGGCTGCGAGTGGCGGCGCCACGCTGAGTCCGGACACTCCGTTCGGGTTGTCCCCGAGCGAATCGGATGGTGGTGATGAGGAGCATTTCGTTGTTCCGAAGAAGAGGAGGGTACGTTTACTTGCTTCTCAATCAATTCAATTCATTCTCAGTTTTAGGATTTTTGTTGGTTGGTTGGTTGGTTGGTTCAATCTCTGTTGCTGATGCTTCATTCTGATTGGTGTTTGGTGCAATTTTACGATTCTGGCCATTGATTGCTGTGCAGTCCAGACGCCAGCTCGTTGGTATGGATGGACAATTCACTGGGGAAGGACACGCTCTCGGAGGGGTAATTTTGTCAATTTAGTCGCCGTCATTTCTTACACCTTATCTTTTCCTTTTTCCCCACATTTACCTTTTTATTTTTGGGGTGCAAAGTATTAATCTGCTTTAATATTAATAATGATTTCGCTTTGTTATCAATTAATACAGGAAGTAGATAATAAGAGAAAATCCTTCGGTGAGCTGGTTTCTCACAACACTTGGTTTAACTTGAAGGTATAGAATTTCAAAACAGTCAATTTTAGTCCATTCTTGTTGCTTGTTTAATTAATTATCGAAAACAAAATCATACAGTTTTACTAAATTCCCATTTTAATTTTAATCATTTGCAGGCCCTTGAGATTAAGCCAACGGAGAGGGCTGCTGATGTAGCCCAAACCTATGGGAGTAGCAGCACTGCTCTGGTGCCTTATGTTGTTGACCAAGGCGAGGCACCAAGACCTGGGTATCACAAGTACTCCGGTCAACTACTGACCCTGATCCCTGGTGGGATGCGATTGGTCACAGTTGAATCAAGCTGGATACCCGATTTGAACCTCCCAGCTGAGGCGACTTATGGGGTGAAATTCTGCCCTTCGATGGAAGGGCTGAACATCGTTGAATCTGAAACCGATAAGCAGGCGAAGTTTGCCCTGAATAGGCTGAGGAGGAAGATTCTAATTAGGGTCAAAGCTCGGCTCAAAGCTCTGAGGAGAGCTTATGGTATTACCGTGCCAAGTCTACTAAATTGAAGGAAAATATCTTTTTTCCTTTATATTTAGTTATTTAGTATATTAAATTATTATACAATACCGGCAATAGAAACTTGTTTGTTATAATTATTGTACTATAAGGTTTGTAAATTTACACACCAAAGGATTGTGTAAATTTTAGGTACATCTCGTTGAAAGGGAAATGTAAAGGAAGGGGGGAGGGGGACAAAGATACAGTTTGATACCGTTTTGTTTTGTTTCGCTAATGCGAAAATATTTGTTTTTATACATCAATTGTGTTTTGCTTGCTTCAAATATCAATTAGATTTACTTTCTGAATTCTGAGTACAATTTGCATAATAATTCTTGTTCTTTATAACTCTTGGAAGCAAATTTTGGCAAATGAATATTTCCTTTCTTAAAAAAATGGAAGTTTTGACCTGGACTTTGACTAGGAAGTAGGGATTTACTCCCTCCAATTTGATATAGATGTCGTTTTGCATTTATCACCAATATTAAGAAAATTGATTGTGGTCATCATTACCTCTATTTAATATTAAAAAGAACACTATCATCATTACATACTTATATAGTTGGCCGACAGACAAGAAACTCAACTCAGTTTATTGTACTCCAAGAAAAAGAACAATAAAAAAATTGAATGTCAGTAAAAACGTCAACTAAATGAAAGATGGAGAATTAGCCAAAACGTCATTTATATTAAATCGGAGGGAGTACATTTTACTCCATTTTAACATGTTTTTTTGAATATTCGACCCAAAGTCTCTATAAACCTCCTTCAATTTCTATAGAGGTGAGTTTAAAAGTGAATATTGAGATGGGATTCACAAAATTCACCATTCGAGTAAAGTTTTATTTTTATTTAAAAAAAAAAACTAGACATGTTAGTTTAGTTTGACATACAAATATACAATTGGCATGTTATCTGTTTTGTGACATTCTTTACCTAGTTTGGTTGGTACAGACACAGAGAAGCATTGGTGAGTGAATCAAATCTAATCATGAATGTTTCACACGTTTGAGGTTTGTTTGACTAGTGTCTGTATATGTATATTTAGTAGTAGTACTGCACAAGTGCATAAGTAGCAATTTAGCATTTGTACAAATGGATATCCAAAATCATGTAAGCAAAGGATTGTAAAGTGAACGATTGTACTAAAAATTGGGGGTTTCGTACATTGCTGCTCGTCAACTGTACTGCCAACTTATAGACCAGACTCCGGAGTCCTCATTGAAGCAATTTTTCAGTACAGGATTTACGAACCATTTCTGTGCCCTCTCTCTTTACCTTCTTGTGATGCAATGAAGGAGATAACAACATTTGTCAATTGCCATGGATGAACGTGTGCCTGAAGATTGCCAATGAAGGATGATGTGTTACCAAAAGTTCAACCTAGTATGGACGTGCGTGATTCATAATAAGGAAGGAGGTAGGGCGTGCATAGAGGTGCGATTTTACTTTTCTTGTCGTTATTGGCCCTAGAGATGTCGTGTGAATCAAATCTAATAACTACTCGTCTTGTTGTTATCCACCCTAGCTAGAGATGTCATGCGAATCAAACCTAATAAGTACCCGTACGTCTTGTTGTTATCCGGTCAGACCTAATAACTACTCTTCACAACTGAAAAAGTATGGCTAGATTTTGTACTCATTTACATTATGAGCCGAGTTAGGTTTGGCGCAATAAGACTCGTTTAAGCTAGTAACATCCTCTGACTTTTCATTCTAAGGGGTTGGATGTTCTTAGTCCCGGTGTGTCGACATGGGTGTAGGACTCACGAGTAGCACTGTTTTCCATATTAAAAAGCCTACGTGTCCCTTTCTTTTTAAAAAAAACTATGGTGGTACCGTAATATTGTGATTGTAAAGTGGGGCGGGGACAAAGTCTGTACGGCTCTAATTCTCATGGAATTAATGTGGTGGTGTGGATTGACGAGGGCAATATAGTGAATGGTGGAGTGTAAACAGGCAGTGTGATTTTATCTTGCTTAATGTTAATTTTGTAATGACTATTGTGGTTAAGAGAGATGATGTTTCATATGGTGAGCTTGCGGTTAGTCCCAGATTTTTTGGAAGGTAGTGATCAGTCGGTCTTGTATAGGTTGGGAGATAGCATGTAATTTTGTGAAGGTGTGATAAACCGGGGTTTTGTCCCGTGTATTTCAGTTGTATCTGTTCTGGAGCAATTCTCTTGCTCTGGTAGTAATAATAAAAAGTTTTTGCCGTTTAAAAAAAAAAAAAAAATTTTGGGCAAAGTAGAAACGAAGAACGCGAACGATGATACTCCGGCAAGATATCAGATATGTATGTTGCTCCACTCATGCTTCACATGGATCCAATATTACATTGTAACATAGTTTAGAATGTTCGGAAATGGAAGTCCAAATGCACAGAAACCGGTAACCCACAACTCCTCCAAATCTGATTAAGCTCTCACTACCTTCACATTTCACCGGCGCTTTTGCAATATTTTCC
The DNA here is from genome assembly GCA_028274465.1 of Plantago ovata. Lineage (NCBI taxonomy): Eukaryota > Viridiplantae > Streptophyta > Magnoliopsida > Lamiales > Plantaginaceae > Plantago > Plantago ovata. The sequence continues at coordinate 114,954,487 of CM051456.1, read as the reverse complement.
TTCTACAAGTTTGCTTATTTAAGCATCAAAGCCCATACCCTCGTCACGATATCATTGTCCCATTTGGAATATTAAATTTTCTTAGGTCACTAGTAAGTAGTAGGCTGGTAGCCCTGACAAACAAACATCTTCAACATTCCCCGGCATCAACAATGTTGAGTTTACTACTCTATCCGCATTATATCCTATAACTTTGTCACTCTCGTAGTCTCGTATATAACTAATATGGTAAGTAAATGTCTCAATCATAAATGTTTTGCATAGTGTCACATATAGTAGCACACTAGCAGTATAGCACATATTAAGTACATCGTATTGAGAAATTAAAACCACGCTGAAGCCGGTAAGTTTCTATCGATATGTTTTGCCTATATACTTGTCTCTTTACTATTTAACATGTTATCGACATGAGTTGCTCCAAGCCTCCAACCGACTCCTTATCAAAAGAATGCCTGAGTACACAAGAGAAAGGTACATTAATTCCAATTTGGTTTTAGATTCCATAAATTCAATTCCATTCAGATTATTTTTTTTATCTTTTTATTTTTTTACAAACGAAGAGAATACATTAGAAATCGTATATAATAATTTTTATTTTATTCATTTGAAAATCAAGCTTTCAGGTCAATTCAGTTAGTTAGAGACTGACGAAACAAAGAATACGTTACAAATTGTATATTATAATATTTCGTCATAGCAATTCTACAATAAAATTTGTTTGACTAAACCCTAACAGGCTAACACACTCTTAGTTTTGTTATGTTGGGAGATCCGCGTAACTTAGATGTAGTGTTCAATTTTGACATAAATGATTTTCAAAATTTCTAGGTACGAAGCGCCTAAACTGTTAATTTGGATATCATTAGTTGCAAAGATCATTGCGAAAACGAAAAATTGTAACTAGGGATGACAATATGGGCATGATTGCATGAACATGGTCCAGTCCATCTCATCATGACCAGTCCAGTCCAGTCCATCCCAGGCCAATTTTATTTTTTATTTGAACTATTAACAAATAAAAATATTTTCTTGTTGTCATGTATTCATGTAGTATTCAAATGGTAAACTCATTTAATTTATAATATTTGTTTGCGATAAGATATTACGAAGTACAATTTATCATGACATTCCTTATAAAATATATTGATCCGTCACTGAAGTTTGATATTAAAGTACTTATTAAACTATATAAATAAAAATATATACTAAAGATATATAAAATGATTGAATTGTTCGTATATTAAAGCATATATACAAATCTTATATGAATATATAGTATTAAAAAGGTATATTTTATAACTTTAATTTGATATTACAAAGGTATAAATAACAAATTAAAATGTCTCTTAGTTTTCCAGAGTATCGTGAATGCAATAACGTAGCATATATTTTGGCCAAAGTTGGTAGTGGAAATCCTCAAAATGAAGCAAAATCCATGGTGAAGCTTAGGGAGTTCGTATCAACTACTAGTGTGTTAGTTTGGGACATGTGTCCTCAATGTTTATCTAGTTTTGTAGGTAGGGATTCGGTTCAATCTTAATGTCCGTCTAGCTACGACTGACGAGACACGAAGTATATGTTTGTAATGACCCGGTCCCTTGTGGACCTAGACCTACTCATTTGGGCCGCGCGTGGTTACTCGTGGACTGGTCCATACACGTCTCACTGGTATAATATTGTGGGCCTGAGCACTCACGGATTTGACTTTGGCATCACCCAGAAGGCATCATGAGAGTGATGATCTACTTAAATATCATTTACCCCACCTTCTCTTAACTGGTGAGGGATATTACATTCTACCCCCTTAAATTGGTAGACGTCCTTGTCGACCCTTTGTTGGGCGTAGGTTGCCCGGAACTATCATCTGCACCCTTGCGGATTTGGGGATTGTCACGGCTATGATACCATTTGTAACGCCACGTCCACTAGTGTGCCGAAGACCAGACCTTTTGGGCCAGAGCGGTTACTCCTGGACCGCTCTCCGGTTTGATATATATATGTTGGCTCCTTAAACCAAAACGTGTTCTAATCCGTGCACTTTGTCCTCACTCTAAAAAAGAAAGGTACACCTTGTTGGTATGAGTAGTGTGTTCAATCCCTTTAAACTCTTTAAATTTCCTGGGGCGTTACAGTCACGCCCTCTTAAATTGTCCTCGTCGCACCTTATCCCAACCAATCGTCCACCGCTTGTGGATTTTGGGCTGGTTCGACTCTAATACCATTTATAACGACCCAACCCCTTATGGGTCATGATCCGACCCTATGGGACGACGTCGTTACTCGTGAACTAGTCCACACACGTCTCACAAGTATGATATTGTCCGCTTTAGGCTAAACCCTCATAGATTTACTTTTAGAATCACCTAAAAGGCCTAATAATTTAATATCATATGGGAGGGGTGGTCTACTTATACTATTTATCTCACTTTATCTTAAATTATGTAGGATGCGGGATATTACATTATACATATACGTAAAAGTATAAATTATACGGAGTATATTAAATTACTAATGGACTGGAGTTGGTTGGGCCGGGCCTATAAGCCTAGACTTTGAGCACAGGCCCATCGGCCTAGTTGTATGCACAAGCCTGGCCTATTCTCAACTTCCATGGGCCTATGTCCGGTGTAGCGTGCCGGATTCTTGGTAAGCCCAGATAGGGTACCCTAAATTGCCAATCTTATAACATCTTAAAAAAAGAAAAAGAAATATCTCTGTCAAAATGCCAAGTATCCATTCACAGATTCACACAGCCCAGTATCTGGTAGAGTTAAGAGTAAAGCAGAGATACAAATTGTTCCTGGATAGCCATAATTTGGTTGTTAATTTCAGATTCGGATCATGTTCCAGCTGTTACTAGTCTTGCTTCACCTGGAACTAGTATTGCTCTTCATGAGAAGAGTTTGTAAATGAAATGGGTACAATAGGGAGCATACACCACGTTGATATAGTAAGTTTGGTCGGCTTCTGTGCGGATGGTTGCATACGAGCCCTTGTATATGACTACCTGCCGAATGATTCATTGGAAAGATCATCATCCAAAATGGTGCTCACAAAAAATCTCTCACTTGGGAAAAAATGCAAGATGTTGCCATTGGGATTGTTATCTCACGAGGGATGTGATCAGCAAATCCTGCATTTGGATATCAAGCCTCGCAACATCCTGTTGGACCATAATCAAAACCCGAATATTTGTGATTTTGGGCTAGCTAAGTTTTGCTCAAAGGAAGAAAGTGCGATGGAAGCTAGGGGGACGAAGGGGTACATTGCGCCAGAGATGATGTCTAGGACTTTTGGAAGGGTGTCCTACAAGTCTGATGTGTATAGCTTTGGTATATATGTTGTTGCTTGATATGGTTGGGGGAAGTAAGAATAAAGATGTTATAACGAATAACAGTGAAGTTTACTTTCCAAAATGGATTTACAGTCAGTTGAGTCAAGGGGAGGATCATGAAGTTTGGATAAAGGTTGATAATGAAGGTGGTGAGGATAATGAAGAAACTTGTAGTTGTGGGACTTTGGTGCATCCAATGGTATCCAGCGGAGATGGAGATGGAGAGAATCTTAGTCTGCCTCCAAATCCACTTCCAGGCACAAACAATGCTGCTGTAATGAGTGGAAGACCCTACGCAACAGAGCTAGCAGCTGTACCAGAATCAGATGACAGCTCTTTCTTCCTAAGCTAAGGCGCTAAGCTACATATGACATGAAGTATTGATTATTTACTGGAGTGTGTAATACTTTGAAATGAATCATAGCTGTTAGTACATTGTTCAGTGTGTTAGAGGACTTATTTGTTTGCTTCTCATGTTCAAATAGTTAGTCTTCATTTACATGATGTGCATATGCTTGGCACCTTTCCTAAGCCAGTGTTGTATGGAAGATCTGAAACCTCCATAGAGTTTTGAATGTTTGTAAAAGGTCAGGAGCTTTCTGCGGCCTTAACAATTTGCTCATCACCTGTAAATTTCTCACGTTATGAATAAAACATTTCTTTAACATAATAGAAAAGTGCACACTGGAAAATGCAGCCCCTATTTTTCCACTTTAATTAAAGTGAACACGCGATGATCAGGATCTACTGATGAAAATGACGGATGCAAAATTAACCAACAGGAGCGAACACAGGATTACAGCAAAAGGAACTGATAGAATATTTCTATTTACTAGTATGATAATAGAAAGAACTACTGTATAAAACTGATACAGGCAATATCGTTCATATGTCAAACAAATTCAAGACAAGATTACTACACACCAAAGTAGCAGCGCAACCTTGTAAAAAGTTCATGATAATGAAGAGAAAGCATCAAGCACAAAAAATCATGCAAACCAGCAGGGACAAAAGCAAAGGGGGCATATATTTAGAACCCAGACTTGTTGATATCTTGTTTAACCTTCGTATTGCTCTTCCCCCTGGTCTTCATAATCTTCCTCATCCTCTGCAGTGGCCTCCTGGTATTGCTGGTACTCAGCAACCAAATCATTCATGTTGCTCTCGGCTTTACTGAATTCCATTTCATCCATGCCTTCACCAGTGTACCAATGCAAGAAAGCCTTGCGCCTGAACATAGCAGTGAACTGTTTGCTGACAGTACAGATTAGTTCTCAAGTATATTGGTGCAACCGTGCAAGCATATAGCCCGATTGTCTCACTGACTGGATCTAAATATTCTGTTTGTAGAATGATCATTGCTCAACAAGGTTGCAGAATCAGTGGACTCGGTGTCCCAAGTCGAACCTGTTTCCCATGCTTGTGCGATGACACGTGGTGACTCTGAAGGCTTTGGAGGAATATCCAGAGATTCATCTTCACTTTCAAGCATTTCCACCACTCTACTCATTGATGGACGATCACCTGGACTCATTTGTATGCACCACAATGCCACTATCGCCATCTTCCGGGTGATTTTCTCTTCAATATCATCAATTCCTTGTTCAATGTCTTTCCATTTGTCCAAATGGTTGTAAATCCAGTATGGGAAATATTGGCTTGACTCGTCTCCATTACTTGCCAGGTCTCTCTTTAATCCCACCATTTCCATTAGCATCATCCCAAAACTATACACATCAGCCTTGTAAGAGACATTCCCAATGCTCCTGTTGATAAGCTCGGGAGCCACGTAACCTATTGTTCCTCGTGCAGCACTCAAAGTGACCGTGTTCTTTTCAGTTGAATAATACTTTGCAAGCCCGAAATCAGATATTTTTGGAGTGAAGTTTTGATCAAGCAGTATGTTGTGAGGCTTGATGTCGAAATGGAGGATTTGCACATCACAGCCCCGATGCAAATACTCAATCCCTCGTGCCACACCAACCGCAATCTCATACTTTTTCTCCCAAGTTAATGCTTCGGTTGTTTCCTGCTTATGGATGTACTTATCAAGCGAACCATTAGGGCATGAAGTCATAAATTAGGGCACGTTTGGATCTTTCTGCACAATAACCAATCAATTTAACCACATTCACATGATGGACCCTTCCAATGGTTGACACTTCAATACTTCATTCATGAAGTCTTGACCATCTGATCTTGATTTGGTGCTCAATATCTTTACAGCCACATCAGGGCCACTTCTAAGCTTTCCCTGGTAAACAGAACCATAACCTCCCTGGCCTAATTTTTTTCGAAAACCGCCAGTCATTTGCTTTATGTTCGAGTAAGAGTATCGGATTGGTGCAAGGTTGTGCTTTTGCAAAAAGCCTTCTATCTCACCAAAGGTTGAGTTATGTCTCGTGCGGAGTTTGTATATTAGAAGCCCCAGCAATATAGGCACCCCAATTACATGCTTTGCCACAATAATGAACTCTGCAGAACACAAAATGACATCGATCTTCAACTCAAATCAATTTCTTCGATGAAGAAATGTACAGATTTTGCATGGGATATTTGGAACATTTCTAATCATATTTTTAAATGAGCTTGAGAAGTTAGCATTGCTGAACTCACTCTTTACTTTATCAGATGTAAACCAACAATCTGTTCTTAATTATAAGGGAGACAATGAGAGTACATACCAATGACATACATGATGACGAATACAATCCCTGCCAAATACATCACAGATACATTATAAGGATAGCAAATTAGTACGTAGTCTCAATCAATGTAAAAAACAACGTATGCAGAGTATAGCGAACTATGCAATGATTTTTTTAGCGCTTTTATCACAAAGATATGTCTGTTTAATTAATATCAGATAGTTTCTCACCTGACTCACCTTGCCAGAACCATTTTCTTTCTGCTTTTATTTTCCAGCACCCATGGATTGGATTATCTACTTTTACTTAAGTAGTAACAAGATGACTTAATATTTTGTGTGGCTAGCAAAAGGAGGTTCATCAATCTAACCTTAATGCCATGGTTTTTTCATATGAACAGAACAACCAGTTGAGAGAATATTGCTGGTTGAACACTTAAAACAATCAAAGAGATGATTAAAGAAAAGCCAAACATGAGCGCCCTATTTCTATATGTGCGCATTATGTTTTAAGTTTGATGACCGGTCAGTAGAGAGGCGATATCAAAATGAAATTTGTGAAATTGCTCAATGAATGTTTGGTAAATTATTATGAATAGTGGATTAGAAAACTTACATTCTGTTACTCTGCTGAGGTGAAGGGAAGTGCCTGCATCCACGGGAATAGATTAATTAGCTATAGAGTATTAATACTAGTTGGGATGACAGTAAAAGCAAATATTCTATACAGGAAACAAGCAATAGAATAGTACTATTAGTCTTACTATTTCTTGAATATCCAATATGAGCAGAACACGCTGTCTGGAAGAGGCACATAGGACTGTAGTCATACCATCGACAACTTTTTTCTTGAACAACCCATTGACAGTAAACCCATACGTTGGCGCAGTCTCCCTCACAAATTAACGAGTACCATGAAAGTTGAAACCCGTCCACCAGAGATGTATGGATGTCTGAAAGAGACAAGTTGTTGTTATAACCTTGTACAAATGGGATTGATGTGATACTCACCATGTCTACCGTACACATGTCTTCCAACTCCGGTATGTACATCTCGCCAATCTTAATATATTTATGTCTGCTGCCAGTAGCTGTAGCAATAGTATTAGTGGACTCATCAAGGCAGGTGTTTTTTATGTAGGTAAAAGAATCATTGTTTAGAGGACTTGGGCAACTAAAGAAAGTAACCGGGCTTACTAAAGGCTTGAAATCAGGACTAAAACGGTTTTCAGTGAAATAAGGATCAGTGACAAAATTATATAAATCTACGCCAGAATATGATGAGAAAGAGCAAGTGTCGTTAGAGACAATGGAAGGATCAGAAAGGTGGATAGTGTAGTTGTTGTAATTGATTGATTTCACAACGTAACGGTATTTCTGTTTCTGCATATCAGCATGGTCTTCCTGAATAGAGGCTAGATATAGAAATAATGTGGTATGGTTCTCGCATAGAAGCTCATGTTTGGGATAGCCACAATGTGGTGGGTCATCTCTCAGCCTAAAAGGGTAGCTAATATTGCGGATATCACCACAGGCAGAAGCTTGACAGTAGTGGGCAGCACTGGTATAGCCTTGTAAAGGTTGCATTGATGACGACGAATATGTCTGGTGAAGGAAATGCAGGATTAGGATGAAGAGAAATAAGATTTGGACAGAAAAGCACCTCATCCTGCACAGATAAAACTTTCAGGCTTAAAAAGATAAGAAAATTACTTGGTAAAAGAGCTACCTATCGATAACAAAGATGGACGGGGAAAATGAGAAGAGCTAATTGAATGGAATGAAGGAATAGTGAGGGATACTGCTTGGGTAAAGTGAACTTATTATACTTGTATTAGGACTTGTAAATTAGTACTTATTTCTTTTGACTATTTATTTATCATCAAGTCAGCAATAACCAGCTCCTTGGACCTTGATTGATATAGCTGGGATTTTCTTTCAAGGACCAGTTCCTATAATTTCATTGTATAGTTCAAAATCATCACATGACTTTGGCCGAATATACCTTATGCCTTTTCACATTTTTTTATTATTAACTAGACTGGTGATGAGTAGAACACTAGAACGTGCACTGTGTCGAGATTGGTGCAATGGGAAAACAATGAAAATAAAAAACTAACAAAACTGTACCACGCCAATTCTATTCTATGTGAACGAACATGTAGGTCTAAAAGCATAGGCTACTTGAGTTATTTTCAAACGGAAAAGGAAAATTAAGCATTGCGTCTGCTGCATTTCCTGGGACTGGGACTCTGGGAGGAGCTTAACAGGTTCACTCTGTTCACATTAAATGTAAAATATATACTATTAAAAAGGGCAAAAACTCATGTGGTTTAACCTTAAAAATAGTTAAAATTTACGAATTTGGGTCATTTGGTTGGTTTGGAGATTGGGATCAAATGTCATCATGTCTCTCTTCTTCTTTCTTCCCAGTAGCCACTCTTCTATTCCTTGTTCCACTTTCTAGTCATCTTGTCGGGTCAGCTGGAGCTAGTATTACACTCGGTAACAATTGCGAGCCAATACGATGCAGAAAGAATGGACCTCTAATCCAATTCCCATTCAGACTCACCAACTCACAGCCGCAACACTGTGCCTACAGCCCTGCTTTCCACCTACACTGTGACGAAAACGATGAAACCATTATCCAACTACCCTTTTCGGTGAACGTATCCTTGTCAAGAATCAACTACAGATCTCAAACGATAGAGTTGTATGATCCACAAAGTTGCCTTGCTGGAAAACTAGTAAACTTGAACTTATTATCTTCCGGCTCTCCTTTCAGTTTCATTCTAGACAATGAAGACGAGCATTTGGAAGATTACGTTCTGTTCAATTGTTCCACAGATCTTGGTATTGTTGTGCCTTCTTGTCCGGCTGTTGATGGTTACCAACTCTTTGCTCCTTCATTATTGTGGGAGGTGCATCTCTTTGCTTCTTGTGCTAGGATTCGTCAAGTTCCATCTGTTCCGCCGAGTGGCCTATTTACGAATCATATGCGGTTGAAATGGTCTCGACCAGATTGTGGCAGGTGTCATGCTAGAGGCCAATTGTGCAGATCATCAACTGACCATACCGGAAAACAAATTCAGTGTTTTCAAAGAGGTAAGTTATTAAAATTATTAAACTCCGATCCTATGACTTTAGAGTTTGTCGTTTTTTTTTTCAGAGTATGTGATTTATTTCTACTTCATTTTAACTTCGAAATGTTTTTTAGATTATATATAATGGTCAATACATTTTCGAAATTATTATGTATTAGTTGAAATGTAGAGTTGAAAATTTGAAATGTATGAGTGAGTAATGTGATATTGATATTTATTTTTAAGAAAGAAAAAAATCACCTTTTAGGGATGAATTCACCAGCTAATTCTCTGCTCTAGGTTGAAACTTTTAGGATAGTAAAATGTAAATGTGTACTGCAGCTAAACTAATAATTTGACCACCTTTTTTTCTTTCCTTATGCATCTTGTAACAGGGCCATCAAAGACTCCTGTGATTGCAGGTGCTCATATTCTCTTATACTCTATTTAAACATTAAGGCAGTTTAAACTTTAGTATCATTTATGAATGCTTACTAGTACAGTACTTTCTTTATGTCTATTCAGGTGCAACTATTGGGTCTTTTCTTTTTCTTGCAACACTTGCATCTCTCTACTATGTATACAGATCAATCAAAACTGATAAAAAGATGGAAAGTTTCCTGAAAGATTATAAAGCTCTTAAACCGACACGGTTCTCTTATGCTGATATACGGAGGATAACTAAAAATTTCACTGAGAAGCTGGGCGAAGGAGGTTATGGCATTGTTTACAAAGGACAGATATCGAAAGAACTATTTGTTGCGGTAAAAGTTCTCAACAGCTCTAAGGGAAATGGTGAAGAGTTTGTAAATGAAATAAGTTCAATAGGGAGCATACACCACGTCAACATAGTACGTTTGGTCGGCTTTTGCGCAGATGGTTTCAGGCGAGCCCTTGTATATGACTACCTGCCGAATGATTCATTGCGAAAATTCATCATCCAGAATGGAGCTAAGAAAAATCCTCTTACATGGGAAAAAATGCAAGATATTTCAATTGGGATAGCCAAAGGCATTGAGTATCTTCACCAGGGATGTGATCAACAAATCCTGCATTTGGATATCAAGCCTCACAACATCTTGTTGGATCATAATCTAAACCCGAAGATTTGTGATTTTGGGCTAGCTAAGTTTTGCACAAAGGAAGAAAGTGCGATTTCAATGACGGATGCTAGAGGGACTATGGGGTACATTGCTCCAGAGATAATGTCTAGGACTTTTGGAAGGGTGTCCCACAAGTCTGATGTGTATAGCTTCGGTATACTTTTGCTTGATATGGTAGGGGGAAGTAAGAATAAAGATGTTATAACGGATAACAGTGCAGTCTACTTTCCTAAGTGGATATACAATCAGTTGAATCAAGGGGATGATGATCAAGTGTGGTTAAAGATTGATAATGAAGGAGGTGAGGACAGGAACTGCAGGATAATAAAGAAACTTGTAGTTGTTGGACTTTGGTGCATCCAATGGTATCCAACCGATAGACCGTCTATGAAAATGGTTATTCAGATGTTGGAGGGAGATGGTGAGAATCTAAGTTTGCCTCCAAATCCATTTCCAGGCACAAACAATGCTGCTTGAATGAATGGAAGACGTTACGAAACAGAGCTAGCAGCTGTACCAGAATCAGGTGACAGTTCAGTATAAGCTGCAACTGTTAGACTGTAGCAGTAGCTGGAGATGAAGTATGGATTATTTACTGAGAGGATTATGAATCTGTAATACTCTGAAGTAATGAATCATACTCCTGTAATTGTTAGACTGTTGTCTATTAGTAGTACATTTTACAAGGTGTTCATCATCTGCTACAGTGGCATGTTCAAATAGTCTTCACCTATATACATCTCACTCCAACATCTGAATAACCATTCATTTATAACGCCAAGTATATAAAGTAACTATATAAAGGTGTGAAAATGCCTGGCGTTTTTATATACTTAATATAAACGCCAAGCATTTTATAAATGATGTTGGAAGTGTGAAAATGCTCGGCGTTTTTACTTTTGCCATTTGTTTTGTATCTTGTGTGGATTGCGGAAGACGACTCTTCATAAAGTTTTGCATTTATGCAGTGATAATTACAACCGGATAAAATGGTTTCAAAAGTTCTGGAGCTTTATGGCATTAAAAATCTACTCATTACCTGTAAATGAATGAAACTTTTCTTTGACATACTAGAAAGGTGACCACTGGAAAATGCAGCACATAATTTTCCACACTTGAAGCAAATAAGCAATGAGCAGGATCTAGAGAGGAAAACAACGGATGCCTCTAACAAGATTAACCAAGAGGAGGGAACTCAGGATTACAGCAAAGGAACTGATAGAATATTCTATTTACTAGTAGGATAATAGAAGAAACTATAAAAACTGATACAGGCAATGTCGTTGATATATCAAACAAATTCAAGACAAGTACTAAAAACACCAAAGTAGCAGCAACCTTGTAAAAAGTTCATGATAATGAAAAGGAAGCATCAAGCACAAAAAAATCATGTAAACCAGCAGGGACAACAGGCAAAAGCAAAGGGCATATTAGAACCCAGACTTGTTGATATCTTGTTTAACCTTCATATTGCTCTTCCCCTTCGTCTTCATAATCTTCCTCATCCTCTGCGGTGGCATCCTGGTATTGCTGGTACTCGGCAACCAAATCATTCATGTTGCTCTCGGCTTCAGTGAATTCCATTTCATCCATGCCTTCACCAGTGTACCAATGCAAGAAAGCCTTGCGCCTGAACATAGCAGTGAACTGTTCGCTCACTCTCCTGAACATTTCCTGGATTGAGGTAGAATTTCCCACAAAAGTAGAAGACATTTTCAACCCTGTTGGTGGAATGTCACACACACTCGACTTCACATTATTCGGGATCCATTCCACAAAATAAGATGAGTTCTTGTTCTGAACATTCAGCATCTGTTCATCCACCTCCTTGGTGCTCATCTTTCCACGGAACATAGCAGAGGCTGTCAGGTAACGACCATGGCGGGGATCAGCAGCGCACATCATGTTCTTAGAATCCCACATTTGCTGGGTCAACTCTGGGACAGTCAGTGAGATATAATGCTGAGATCCACGAGATGTGAGAGGAGCAAATCCCACCATGAAGAAGTGAAGACGAGGGAAAGGTATCAAGTTCACAGCAAGCTTCCTCAGGTCAGAGTTCAATTGACCAGGGAATCTCAAACAACAAGTCACACCACTCATGGTTGCGGAGATCAAGTGATTCAAGTCACCAACTGCATGTCAAACAATAAAAGGACATGAATTAGATTTTTCTGGACTTCAGTTCTATATTTATACTGCTCAGTTAAATAAATAAGGCTTACAGCTAGGTGTACTGAGCTTCAAAGTCCTGAAGCAGATGTCATAGAGAGCTTCATTATCAAGGACCATGCACTCATCTGCATTTTCAACCAACTGGTGGACTGAGAGAGTAGCATTGTAAGGCTCAACAACAGTGTCAGAGACCTTAGGTGAAGGGAACACTGAGAAGGTGAGCATCATCCTGTCTGGGTATTCCTCCCTGATCTTTGAGATCAGAAGAGTACCCATGCCAGAACCTGTGCCTCCTCCAAGTGAGTGACATACTTGAAATCCTGGCAAAGTAGAACAAGATGACTAGTATTAGCAAAGCCATTACATAACGGAAACAGAACCAAGACTTCAGACCAGGCATTAACAGATGAAGCTCATTGTAACAAAATGAACTCACACGGTTCATATACAAAATAAGAAATGAATATTCCATTTACATTATCAAACGGAACATAAATAGTGAAGCTCCACACGATAAAGCAGTTATCAGCATAAATTCTATTCAAAAACATTACACAGAAACACAACAGTAAGCATTTTCAAGAGTAAAAACATGCAGCATTGATTAGAAATGTTGTAAATCTCACATTGCATCACAAGCACAGGTCTCCAAATGACAATCGCAAACCAGAGTTAGGAACTATTTGCAACTGAAGTAAAGACAACTATCAACACATTCCTGTTGTGGTACTACAGACTTCATAGATCACAGGCTATCACCATAACAACAACCTAAGGAACGAGATCAATAAACGATCCTGGAGAAGCAAAACATTCAGAACTCCAACAATCTCATTACTGAAATCAAAAGCTAATAAAACCACATTCTCCTTCACAATACCACCAACTGGACTTAAATACTGAAAAACACTATAGGAAAAAATAAACACTAAACCAAACACACGCATCAACAAACCCTAGGCAGGCCGACAGAATTTCTAGATCAGAAAACGAATACGCAAAAGGATCAACATCTCCACATCAGATATTAGCGCCCTAAACACACACAAATCTCACATCACGCCGATCTAACAGACGGAATCCACATTTCCAATACACATAAGCAGCAATCTCAGATGATAACATCATTTTACAGATAACAAAGCTTAATAAAGGAATAAAACGAACGGAGATAGTACAAAACGAACAGACCTTGCAAGCAATCGCAATTCTCCGCCTCCTTGCGAACCACATCGAGCACAGCATCAATCAGCTCCGCCCCCTCAGTGTAATGACCTTTCGCCCAGTTGTTTCCAGCACCGGACTGACCGAAGACGAAGTTATCAGGTCGGAAGATCTGACCGTAGGGACCGGATCTGATGGAATCCATGGTCCCAGGCTCCAGATCCATAAGGACGGCGCGTGGAACATACCTTCCGCCAGAGGCCTCGTTGAAGTAAACATTGATGCGCTCCAACTGAGTGTCGGATTCGGAGGTGTCTGGCTTGAACTTGCCGGTGGGATCTACACCGTGCTCGTCACAGATGACCTCCCAGAACTTGGATCCGATCTGGTTACCGCATTGTCCTCCTTGAATGTGAAGGATTTCTCTCATTTTTGAATTTTTGGTATTTGATTTAGGTTTTGGTTTTTGTCTGCAATCGCCTGCAGAAGAATGTGAAGGGGAAATGTGGGAGGTGGTTAATAATGTTTGGGTGAGAGAGAGAGATAAATGTGATGATGGTATTGGCAGGCGAGGAGGGAAGGGAGAGATTTTTAAAGAGTCCCGTGATTTTCTCTGCGGTAGTTATGCTGCGGTTCGTGGGATTATATAATCAATGAAATCACGTTTGTGGGAGAGGTGATCATGGGATTTTTTTGGAAAAGATTATTATTGCTGTTCGTCATTATTAACCTTATTATACAAAAATTACGGAGTATTATATAATTAATTAATTATTTACTCCAATCACTTTATTTTCTTAGGAATATAATTAACTAATTGTTCTTAAAATGACTGTGATTATAAATATTTTCCCTTTTAGCATAAAAAATAATAACATTTTGAAAAAGTGCAATCACATAATATTTTTACTGTATAATGTTGAGGTTAGTAACTATACATAATTGAATTACCATGTTTTATTTTATGGTATTCAAATTCATCGAATTATTTTTATAACAATTATCCTCCTTAATATATTAGATTCAAACTTAAAACAAACTACAAAAATATCTATCTTTCAATGTTGTGACTTGTGAGGGCTATAGAAATATACTCCTACTTAACTCCCAAAATTTCATTAGTGCACTATAAGTTTATTTTTAATTTAAAATTGATAACAATGATTAATCTCTGAAGAAATTATGGACCACTTTAATGTATGTAGTGTGGATTTGTTCACCTCAGTCTCAATGCACAACTTGAAGGCGGTCCAGAAGTTTTGTAACCATAGGCCATAGCCAAATTGTAATAAATTATTGATACATTTTAACTTATTTACATATGTATATCTACTGCCGGATGAAAATATTGGAACTTTGGAGTTATAATTGGAAAGAATTGGAGGGTTGTGATATGGATCTGAAGGAATAGACTGGAGACAGAGAAACAGCTGGAAGTGGGACCAGGACCGGCAGGCAAGGAAAGATATATTTAATAAATATATATATAGTTATAGTACTAGTAGTAAATAGTTTAATACTGAGACTGACGCATTTAAATCGGCCAGATGGAGATGATGGAGTTTTTTAACCGCCCTTAACGTGGGGTGTTGTTGTTCTTCATTTTCTATTTCTCCGATCCATATTTTTTTATCTTTTACCAAGTTAAAATTTTGTAATTGTGTAATCTTTTCAACCGCCCTAAACGAGGAATCTGAGGAGTAACATTTAAAATTGTACCCTTTAATGCATATTAGGCAAATCTCACAAATTCGCATAGTAAATGAAGTAATTATTTAAAATTGTTAAACAAACGTAATTATATTAGACTACGGTTGTAAGGCCTCAGAATTTCAAAGACTTGATTGGGAACGATACTCATACCAACAAGGTGCATCTTCATTTTTGGAAATCCATCCAAAAGAACTCAAAGGTTAAGCGTGTTTGCTTTTGAGCAATTTTAGAATTGGGGAGTTTCCAGATCAAACACGAGTAAGGATAAAATGCGGAGATTAGAACCTGAGGAACTACTTGATTTTCGTTGGTTCGGAAACCCTCGACAGGGGGTGGTTCGGTGGAATGCACTAGAACCGAAGGAGGCAACGTGGTAATCATTGGAGAAGTTGCAGCAACAGTTTCGAGGGCTCAACCTTGGAGAGAAGGTTGTTTTTTCGAGGGGAGTATTGATGGAATTCCTCCCGACCCAAGCGTGGCAATTAGTTCGTACGACCCACACAATCAGAAAGATGATAGCCACATCATTTCTAAGCAAGCCTGGAAACCTAATCGCAATTATCTTTAATATCTTGTTAATAAGTAACATTACAAAGTAATAAACTATAAATAATCACGCACTTGGCGAGAATTGAACCTATGACCTCTAGAGTCATGACACCTCAGTCTAACCAATTGAGCTAGACCTCATTGGTCAAAGAAAATTAATAACAAATAATCTATATGTACAAATTAATATCTTATCCGTAGGAGTTTAGAATGATATTTTATTAGGAGTTAAAAGGTGGTCCAGTGGAAGGGAGTTGGGTTGGTGAAGTAGATGTGCATGGTTCGATTCTCAACGAAGACATCAGGTGATATAGGACATTGTATATAAGTAGTGTAGGAGTTGTTGTAATATTGGCCGTTTCAAAAAATGAATGATCTTTTATTTTGAGCTTAGCATGTTAGGCCTTTAGCCCGTGAGATCCTTGAATGTTCGTGGTCTGTTATATAAATCAACCAACCCTAGCTGTCACTCTCACCGTAGATGAATACGAATGGTTTCTTTTTTACTCAATATTTATTGAAAGTCTCTTGATTTTGCGAGTTTATGTCTTTCTCTCTCCTAAATTTTATTTATTTGCGTCAATACCGTTGGATGTAATCCGTCTCACGGATCAGATATTCCCAGTTCGTCAGAGATCTCATCACATTCAAAGTTTTAGTAGTAAACCTCTATTCTCTTTTTGTGACACGGTAAATATTACAAGAACTCCTGATGATACACAAACTTCCTAAACCATCTTATTTCTCCACACATAAACCAACCTTATAACTTCCCCCGAGAATTGAACCCTGACCTCTCTTTCGCTATCCCACCTCCTTACCGTTGTATGTAGATGATGGAGGGAGTAGTATTTAGGATAATAGCCAATACATGCGTAGGCAGTGGCATCTCAACAAAACTTGTTTTATTCATCTTGAATCGATTTCACATGTTTGAGATTCAAAATTATTGTATTCTTTATGGCGTCCGGACAATTTTTTTGACTGAATTGGATCTCTCCTTCAAAATACAAAGGTCCATAATTAACAATGACTAACCTAATAAACAAATCGACGCCCCAAGTTGGATTGATTAATTTGTGGATGACGGGTAAATTGAAAATGTACGAGTTTAGGTTGGAACATCACTATAGCACCATCATCATTTATGTCTCGCCCAGCTCATTTATTCACGGAAAGGGAACCAAGAGTTGAGTTAAAATAACTGGGTACTTTTTGTACCCTTGCTCGCAAATGGAATAGTCATGCAGATACATCTTTTCCATCTTGTACAAAAATTAAAAGGTAGAGAGATACGGTATTCTACTTTTAGCAAGTGGCATCAACTCATTAACAGCTTTTTTATATCAAAATGCGGATATTGACGTGCCAATGGACCCAATCCAAACCAAACTGCTGTTTGGGTAAATTAATCATAAGAACTAATGATAATGTTGCCGCTAAAAAGCTATAGTTAGTTCGACCACACATGTCATGATTGGTATGTACAGCAACATTATACCTCCAAAAGTCTAACATGACTTAATATTTCAGAAATAATCGAGACAATTAAATTTTGTAGACAGGGGTGATCCCAAGCAGATGGAAACACTTTCTCATCACTACAGCCGTTGCTTCGCATAGCAGGAGCCGGCTATCCTCCTCTGGTGAGTCCTTGACCTGCAGATTTTGGCAAATAGCAAAAATGTGAAACATCTAGGCATCTCAAAGCACACCCTCACTGTCCTACTCCTACCCAAAACAAAAATGCTTTATGTTCTTCTTACCCGGCAGTTGGTGTAAAATCTAGTGAAATCTTCTGACAAGTTGTACAAATATTCACAGAGTCCATTGGGGAGAAGAGTGGCGCATGACTCCTCGACAACCTAGGAGGATAGCAGTACATGAGTAAACATATAAACTGTAACTAATATTAGCACAGCTAAAATTCATCGAAACAATTATATTACCTCTGCAAACTGGAGTAAATGAAGACCTAGTGCACGTTCATCAGGATGAGTTAAGTCCAGTTTAGCAGTCTGCTCAAATATGAACAAGAAGAAACAGAGGTTAATCATACATAACTCTTCCAGGCCCCATTAAATGCCAAATGCATCAGTTTTCAGAACTTCTAAACTAATAGTTGCAGCATGCTCAAGATGACATGGGGATGCATTACTAACATCAAGAAGCCCAGTTTATCAATTAGTTTAAGCTTGTGTTTCTAGGTAAATATGCAAACGCAACACATAGGAGATACAGTAAATGTCTTTTCCATTGAAGCTGAAGTTGACAGTGGCAGAGTGAAATAATATAAATTGTTACCAAAGACCAGTTCAAAATACAGTTTATTTTAGTAAAGTTCAACGCCTAAAATGGTCAGAACTCAGAACCATCATTTTAGATATGTTAGATTATCAACCTAGAAAATGTAATACGAATACAAACATACAGTTAGCTTTTCTCAGAATTATTTTACTGCATACCCCAAATATGAGCTGAACTTAATAAAAAAAATTAGTAGTAACTGGTAACCATAATTGATTTTTTTATGACACAACAGAGAATGATCTTATGATATATCTTCAGCAAAGCTCAAAGAAAGTTGAATGATCCAGATGAACAAATGTCCCAGTCTTACCTGTTTCAGTTTTTCTATATCTTTACCAGATTTCCTGATAATTGAGCATATCCGAGCATGTGCATACAACAAGTACACTGCAGTATTTCCCTGATCATAAGCAACACACACAGCTATTAAGGTTTGCAAAAGATATGTACAAAATTATGGCAAGACAAGCATGCGCTAAGCAGCTTGTGATAACAATAGTATTAAAGAAATTAGTTCCAGGAGAAGATGCAACAGAAACAAAAGCTACATACAAGAAAATCCTTAACAGTGGAAGTTGAACAATATACTCCTGTTGCTAAACCTGTTCATATTCTAATATCCAACTTTCCATATTACAATCTAACATCAGTAATCTTCTTCTATTGCATAATGACAATTTACTATTTCTGGAACGATATTAGTGTTGTCGTTGTTGTTTTGTTGTTGTTATTATTAAAGTCAAGTAGTCCCATTCAGCACCAAGTAAACAAACCTTGTCACTTAGCATCTGATCGAAACTAAAGGTGTAGTTGGTTGTTCTGTTATTCTTCAAGTCAGCATACCTGTTATATACACAGCAAAAAAGATAATTACTTTTTTCAGATCCCAGTAAACTGAAGCCTGAGAGAATGGCAAAAAAATGATCCTACTATTGTGGTCTACAAGATTTGTATTGTAACATTAACATATGATTATTTTAACTCTATAAACCAAAAGCAGAAAGTGAAAATACAGAAAGATGAAACTCACTTAACAGCTCCATATCCAACAGCTTCTGCAGTTTTGTCAAGCTCATCGTCCGTAAAATCTTTACCCTCACCTGCAACACATTTGAAGCATCACATGAGTTTCTAAACAGAAAAACTATGTAATTCTTGTTAATTGTATACAGCTTATGCCTAACCTCTTGTGACTAATTCTTGTTTACATCTACTTTTGGCTTCATCAAGCAAATCAACCAGCTTCACAGTTTCAGTACTCCTAGTGCGGAATCTTTTTCCATCATCTCCTAAAACAAGACCAAAACCTACATGGCTTGTTTTAGGAAACACATTGTTTTCAGCTGGAAGCCAACCAGCCATTTTGGCAGCCTGAAAGAACATATCAGACACATTGACATTTATAGAGGGATGTAAAAGTGTTAAAATAGATGATGAGGCACAAACTTACAGCAAAAAACATTTCAAAGTGCTCCCGTTGACCAACATCAGTTACATAAATAATCCAATCAGCCTTTTCTTCATTTAGTCTATACCTGTAAGTACAAAGACATGCAACTTTTGAAACCAACTAAATTCCACAGAACAGCTGGCAAAAAAAAAAAAAAAAAATTGCCGACCAAGTTCCAAAATCCAATAAATGATACATCGATTGCAAAGGCAAAGCCAATTTATAATTAGCTCATATCTAAAATGTCAAGTGGGATAATTTTCAAATCTACAAGGTAATTTTGAATCAATATGAAAAAAAAAACTACTTAACAAAGTGGGGCCAAAACAATTTGAATCAAACCCTAGCAATTTGCCCGAACCACAAACCATACACAGTTCTAAAACAGAAACAGAGATCCAACAAACAAAAAAAATATTACCGAAAATAATAAGTCCAAAACTCACCACAGAGCAGTAAGGTCAGTGGAAGCATAGTTGAAACCACCATCCCTTTTCACAACAATAAGGGGTATTTTTTTATCTTTAATAAAAATAACACGAGCCCCTTCACTTTCTTGAATTAACCCCTTTTCGTTCAACAACTTGATCACACTAGGAATATACGGATTGTAAAAGCTTTCTCCCTGGAGAAAACACCCAAAACAAAGATACACTTGCATTATTGTGAATGAAGAGCAAAAGAAGAAAATGATGGATGACAAAATACTGATTATGAACACAGCAACAGAATTACAAATGATAGTCTTCTATGAACTGCACAGCATAGAAGATTAAAAATGTGCTGAATATTTGCCATGATATAGTACATCAGAAACTAAGTTGTAAAATTGGTTTTAGAAATTGACATGCCACACCAAAGAACGAACCAGACAACATGTTTAATATACTTACGTATTGAAATACTGTGGATCAATACTCATAAAATCATACTATCATAGTATGCGCCAAGAAGCAAATACAATTGATCAAATGCAAAAAGATCATTCACAATTTGTCTTCACAAAAAAATTATTTATGTGCCCAACATGTGACAATCAAGACACTGTCCAGTACCTTTTCTTCCAAGCTAACTCCAAGCCGCTCGTAAACCTTTTCGTATCCTTTTCGACTGATTTCACAAATTTCAGCCCATGCCTTCCTGTACTTCTCTACTCCAGCCTGCAACATACATGTAATTTTTATCATCATACAGGGACATCACGAGAAATACTAATTGATCATATGATTTTGAGTTTATATGCAGTAATCTAGAAAATTCGGCAAACAGAAAAAATGATCTCTTCAATCCTTTTCTTTTCAACTTATTACCTGAAGGCTCACTACTGCTTGTTGGGCCCTTTCCTTGAAAGCAGGATCCTCATCAAACCTTTTCTTCGACGCCTTATAGAATGCCTGAAAAGAGATCTCAGAGTAAGGACAATCATCAACTACCATGCAACTTCTCAATTATTTAGATAAAAATCCAGTCCATATATCTATCCGTCCACAACTAACAATCATTAGGAACAGAAACATGATGAAAATTTTGGTATCCAACATAGACCTACATGAATTGCATTTGCATGACCATTTGCTTTAATATATGGAATTGAGAAGAAAACAAATTACATGATGCATAATAAAAACAGTACGCTACATGATCTTTTCGGATAAGCCTGTGTGTTTCTTTCTTCAATTTTCCTTTCTAATTGTTATTGGTTAAAATTGAACACACTTGTACTTTGAGATACACCATGCCTAATCTGCTTACTTTCAAAGTTCGAAGCATTTCCAAAGAAGATTTTTCAGGAGTTTTGGGAGGGGAGGAAAGTTGGGAGTAAAAAAAAAAAAGGAAGAATGGTCATCATTGAACAGAATTAACACAGGATACTTTGGCATAAGTTGATATCTATTATGTCTAGAATATCTGGTAAAATTTTTTTTTGAAAGTAATAACCAGTGTGTTTCTCAACACCCATGGCCAGTGTTGAAACTAATGAGAGCGTGCTTTACACAAAGGCTTAGGTCAAATCTGTTACCCACCAAGGGCACTTAATCAAGAAAAAATAACCAAGAAATTATGTTGGAATCACAAGATAAATAGAGAAAACACAAGCTCTACATCTAGCAAAGAGGACTAAGCCAGAGAACACGTTGATTCTAGACCAATTGATCTACCAGCACAGAAGACTAAGCCTAAGATCGCTCCGGAATCAACCATTGAAATATAGCTGAACCTGAATAGTCATCCACTCTTACATTAAAACGGGGGCACAACAGAATCATTTTCACAAATCTAATCAGAGAACCCTGATCTACAGACCGAGGACCTCAGTTCATTCAACCAAGCTTAAGTTTCTGTTTATCCTAGTCATTGACTGCAACACTTGGGTTAATCACCTGCATCAGTAGATGCATCGGCCTGGAATGCGTAAGGGATCTAGTGTTTTTATGCTCCCTATTTTCCTTGTGATTCCTCCATTAATTATTTGTTATTCCTCTTTGATCTCTTGTTCTTGGATAAATTGGTCTCAACTAATTCTTATTAATAGTTTAATACAGTTATTAATACTTGGGTTAATCAACTCTCTTACATTATGTGTTGCTTCTACACCACAGCTCAGGATATTAAGGCAGCACATATAATAAATAAAAAATATAAAAATCGAGATGGAATATATGTACTGTATTCACAATAGATATGGAGATGGGAGCAAGAACAAGCTAGATGTGATTTCAATTAATGCATACGTGCAGAACTATATTTCCATGAATTCATAAATGCATGGTATAGGGAATAGGAATCAATATGGTTAAGGATGTTGACTGTTAGCATGCATCATGCAAGTCCGCCTTGCCAATAATACTCCAACTAAATTATGAAAAACTCAGCTGGATCTTCAGGTAAGGATACATGCTAAATAGTTGTCAATTGTGAGATCGTTATGAAAATATAAATCCAAGAGAATATTATAACTAACCTCCAGGTCTCCAATGGCTTGATCACTTGAAACTTCCCCACTTGGAATTTGTTCATAGAGATACTCAATTAGCATACCAAACTGCAGAGCATTTAGAACAACCTTAGGACGATGATAGAAATTAGTAAAAAGATTAATAACAGCTATAATAAAATTATGCTTCCGAGGGGAGAACTTTGGGTCAAAGACCCATGGAAATGAACTTCATCTATCAATGACTGAAAAACTTATGGACAGACAGAATGCTGATGACCATCAGCTGATTCCACCAAAAGAAGAGAAAAGGAAAAAACAAATCCAGAATAACATTCTGAAGATCCAGATTCATACTCATCATGGAAAAGATGTGGATTGCCGAATGTAAATAGATAAAACAAGACATTACCTGTGTCCCCCAGTCTCCAACATGATTTCTCCGGAGGACCTCTACATTTGAAAATTCTAACATGCGGGCAATGGTATCGCCAATGATAGTTGATCTTAAATGACCAACATGCATCTCTTTTGCTATGTTGGGCGAGGAGAAATCAACTACTGCCCTTTTCACATTGAGCCTAGGGGCCCAAGTTTCAATACCATTAACTAGCATTTTTTGAATGCTCTGCATAAATATTGGTAAGAAATTCATCAAGGGATGAGTAATAAAAAAATAATAATCAAAAGAAAAATGAACCATTAAACAAAAGCAGTCTTAGAAGTAAATTACCTTGGCAATCCATTCCCGAGAGAGCTTCACATTGATAAAGCCAGGACCAGCAATTGAGGAAGAATCTATAATTTCTGAGGCAGGGAGATTGTCCATAATGGCCTATCAAGTAAACAGAATTAATGACCATGACATGCTATCAAAACTTAGACAAGTGCCTCCTTGCTTATTAGAGAGCACCATATTACTTTCCTCCTTAAACATTAACCAACCATATTGAAGTTATAAACGGAGCTTATATAGACGAGCACACATCAACATTACCTTTCCTATTAGTTGGGAATTTTGTATTTGACTTTGGACCATAAGCACATACATATAAAAATCAGCTTATATAGACGAACAAACATCATCATTACCTTTCCTACTTGTTGGGGACCTTTGAACGTTGTATTTTTGCCTTTGACTGTTGACCATAAGCCCATAGCATTGTTGCTGTAAGGAAAATAAATTGTATAACAGGTGAGCATAGGGGTAGCAACAAAAAACAGTTAATTCCCTCTAAAAGATTATTGTATTTGAGAAAATAAATTAAACCAGCCATTCAAAAATAAACTTTCTTTGCAACCACACACACCAAGAAAAAGGGCATTACACAGTAATATTTTGAAAAAGAGCATGCAATACCATTGATAATCACCAAACTTAGGATTTTGGCACGGAGCAATAGTCGGTGCTACATTTGACTCCTCAGGGACAGTTACTCTAATTGCTTCTTCAAATAATTTTGCTAGCATGTCTTTAACACTTCCAACTAATTCTTTATCCTGTACAATATCACACGAGACCAGAAATTAGGATATAATGGACACAATAAATGTGCACTGTAAATTGAACTTCAGGAGCACTTACATTTTCCATCGTTCGTGAAGATGACAGGTTTGCTAGTGTTTCCTTACCACTTCCAACTGATTCTTTATCCTGTTCAATATCACACAAAACCAGAAATTAGGATATAATGGTGACAGTTAGTGTGCAGCGGAAATTGCAACCAGGTGTACAAGTATCATGTGTTTTTGAAGCTCATGTAAAAGCGAACTTCAGCAGCACTTACATTTTCCATGGTTCGCAAAGATGACGAGTTCGCTCTGAGAAAAAGTCTTCGAGAAGTTCTAAGAATCCCTGTCTAGTTCCATCATGCCAGACACAAACAATAATGATATTATCACATGGACCAGCAAAGTATAGCAACAAAACAAAGGGTGAGTACTCAAGTCTAGTATAGCCCAATATAGCTAAAACATACAATTTTCACACATAACCTCGGTCCCGTATTGATACTCTTACTATCATTCTCACACAGCATGATCCGTCTAGATTAATGTATCCAGATAAACACACTGGAAACCTAAATTACAGTTGAGCAACCTAAATCTTAAGCTAATCAACTATCGACTGATGGAATAATAACTCGCTGGCGTAACAAAAGGCAATAAGCTGAAAATTAAATTACAATGCAGATAACTAATAAACACACTGGAAACCTAAATTACAGTTTAGCAACCTAAATATTAAGCTAATCAGCTATCGATTGATGCAATAATAACTCGCTCCCATAACAAACAAGCAATGAGCCGAAAAGAGGATAGACTTACGGTTAGGGGATAAAGAGGTTGCAGAGGACGAGTGGAGGAGAGAGATTCGAGTGAATTGGTGGTGCAGCGGAGATAAAACCGGCGGAAATAAATTTCCCAAATACGAGCAATTCATTACACTGCAGCTGTGTGTGTATTGTTTATATATGTACAGAAGATTGGTTGGCGTGGTGGAGGTGGTGTGTGTATTTCTTTTTAGTTCCTTTGTTCGAGTAGACCGGGGGACTCTAGGGTTTTAGAATTTTCGTAATTCCAATTTCCATCCGCGATGTTAATTAAAATTGCCAATATTTTTATGGACTTTTTTTTTAATAAATATGTTTAAATAAATTGGGGTTGCTAATATTGTTGTCATTTTGTGCACTTTCTATCCCAACCTCCCAAGAACAACTTATCTGAAGAAGTTGCGAGAGGGGCCACTTGAGTAACATTTTCCAGAGGCCCAACTAATCCAATGGGCCATTATTCACCACAGGAAACAGTTTATGGGCTCTGGACTCGAGAAAAATCAAACGGCGGACAGTGTTTACAAAACCCTAGTTAGACAACGTCGCCTCCTTTAAATCTCTCATGTTTTCTCCTTGAAACCAAATCAGCCTCTCTGGAATCAATTTC
This sequence comes from Plantago ovata, assembly GCA_028274465.1. Lineage (NCBI taxonomy): Eukaryota > Viridiplantae > Streptophyta > Magnoliopsida > Lamiales > Plantaginaceae > Plantago > Plantago ovata. The sequence continues at coordinate 114,929,081 of CM051456.1, read as the reverse complement.
ATGCGTGTTCTTCATTTCTGCACCCCTTCTGTTTGATCTGCTCCATTTCTATAATTTTTCACCTTTCTTAACGGATTGTTAGTTTGATTTTCAAATGTTTCTCTGCCAAATGATGAATTCGGATATACATCTCACGACGGTCGTCTGATTCCTTTGATGTACTATTATCCTCTATTTCTGATGGAATTATTTTCTCAGCTACTTTTTTTCTTTTCTGTTTTTAATCGATTCTGTTGGAATTAGCATGATGAGGATGAAATTGAATTTGTTTCCGATCAATTCATGAAGGATTATTCAACCTCCTACTCATTCTGAATGCATCCCTTTCCTTTTCCTCTTTAATGTTGTTTTTTTTTTCTTCTTTTTGTTATTTAATTGTTTACCTAAGGGGCACTATGAGGAGATACTTGAATGAGATGAACCAATCGGTTGATCTTTGATATGCTATCTAAAAACTATTAAGTCCTTTTCATTCTGAGTGCTTGTTAATTATTTCTTTTCATTAAATTTAATTTGTTCTAATCTGTAATGGGGCTGAAGTTTGACTCTCTGGCAAATTAAGATGTCTTTGGGATGAATGCAGCACCCTAAATTGATTATCACCCGAGTTGAAATCAGGCAGCTTTTTCTAACAAGCTCATCTGAACATCTTGGAGGATAACATTTACTATATGTGCTTTAAGAAAGTTTGTTATGACCCCAATCCAACTCACAAGCTTTGCAATGGGACAGACTAGTGTTCTAGAACCAGTACTGGAGTATTATTTAGGGAATTGAACTTGATTTTACAAAGGAATTGGCCTTAATTCCACCTAATTTGATCCAAGCACAATTTTGACTACTAGGGCTAATTTGCTCTGAACCAATGAATGAGGAAATTTAAATTAAATTGTCAAATAACAAGTGATATTAATTTGTACCCGTCTAAGCCACACTTGGGAGACCCTAAAGGAGAGGAGATTTGGCTTTGGGAAAAACATCTCGCCTGCCTCTGTTAACCTACCTGCTGCGAAGTACATGATTATGTTGATGATAAACAAACTTTCAACTACATGTTCAGAGTCTTCAGACATCTTCATCACCTTGATCTCTAACGCCACTGCATAAGTTGAGTCGGTATATATTTCTAGTTCATTGATGCCTAAACTGTATGGCCATCACAAGGCCAGTGCGGATTGCCCAGATTTTTGCCATATTATTAATTTGTAGTATGGCCAATGCAGGGAGTTTCTGCCCCACACCTGCCAATCCTGGATTACCTTGTACCGAGCCATCTGTGTTCAAAGCAACAGGGGAGTTGGTCTCCAACTACACTGAATAACAGACTTCCAACTTGTTGTAGTTAACAAGGCATGTTCTGACACAGACAAAGGTTCATTGTTAAACAAAACTTTAATCTTGGCTTCCCACAGGAAATTAATTACCTGTTCTTGTCTGAGTTCAGAGTTAGTAGTAGTACACCAGTAAGGGTGGAATGCTGCCAACACCAAAGTCTTAAAGTGTTAGAACTAGGGCAGTGTAAAATAATGTGATCCTGAGACTCCTGAGTAGCGCCACACAGTTGACAATGTTCATTTTATACCATATTTCTCTTATATAACCAACTTACAGTTGGAAGGCTATCATGCAACAATTGTCAAGATTCTGGGCTATAAGTGCATTATTATATGCACTCCTAACCAGTAGAAGGTGAAAGGAACGGGCTATGACCTCATGATCCAGATGAGAAGGTAAACATGCAGTTAACTTGGTGATTTTAAACTCCATAAGAAATAAAATCAGAAACTCTCTTAGAGATAAATCTATATCAGAACCATGCATCACATAATTTGAAAGTATTTTAGAATGACACCACTTGTCAGTCCAGAACCCAATATCTTGCCCATTTACCCTATCCCCCAACGGCCCAACCTATGATCTCCATAAATTTAGCTCTATGCCTCAACATAACTTACTAGAACCAACTGTGTTGGCTTTATGCTTGAGCCTGCCAGAAAAAAGTACTCATGTCTATAAACAATGGCCCAAAGAGATTGAGGATTATTCAGAAGCTTCCAATGGAGCTTCATTAAGCACCACCCTTAAGTTCCTAATCCCTAACCCTCCCCAATGTTTAGGCTTACACACTGTATCCCATCTCACCCTTGCTCTCTTCCTTTCTTCTCTTTGAGCATTCCAAAAAAACGATTTAGTAGTCCTATTAACTTTATCCAGACAAGACTGTGGTATTGATGTGATAGACATTGCATATATAAGTGGGGATGGAAGTTGCGACTGATTGAATTAGAACTGCTCTCCCAACATAGGATAAAAACTTATTGTACCACACAGGCACACATTGACCCTGCTAGTGACTCTATCAATAATATGATTAAAAAAAGGTCATATTTCTTTCTTCCCATTAGAAACGGTAGCCCCAAGTATTTATCCTTCCTCTTATTCCTTTGGACACCTAACTAACTGCTGTGCAACTTGTTGTTTCAAATGAACTAGTGCATTGGGCATTTGAACCTCTGAGGGAGTTGAAATTCATCAATGCTGCTTTTGAATTATTTTTGTATGTGTAAAGCAATATTTTCATTATGATTCCCAGAAGCCAGAAGGAAAATAAGTCCGAACCATTTAAGCGTTCAACCAGATCAAACTTCAAAGTGGCTCCAATCTAACTGGATGTGTATGGTTTAATCCAGTTAACACCTTCACGCTGTTGGAGTATATCTGTTCGAAATGCACTCAAATAAGCATAACTGTATTTCGCATCTAAATAAACTTCACAGGGCACGAAATAAGTCGTCTCTGCGACTAGTTAAAATTATGTTACATAGCCATTTTTAACAGATAACGTGTTCATACTGAAAACCTCAGTGTCTTCTCTTTTTAGTCCAGACTCCAGGTCTGCGGATGAAGACAGATAATGTCTTCATACTGAAAAACTCAGTGTCTTCTCTTTTTAGTCCAAACTCCAGGTCTGCCAAGAAATATGATTAGATCTTTAGAACACCAAGTGCTGGATAAAATACTAATATGTTGATGTAAGATGACGAGAAGTTACCTGTAGTCTGCCATCAGATGTCCCTGCAAAAAGCTTTAGCCCGTGTAAGTCGGAAGCCAGGGACATGATTCTTGAATTACCCCCACATCCAGTTTTGATATAAGCGATCTTTGTGGCTCTTTCTTTCAGCCATATTTCTATGATCCCGCATTTTGTGGCAGTGAATATGAAGTCATTGTTTATGGTTATTTGCTGAATGTCTAGACCAGTTGCTAGAGACCCGATCATTGCCTTGCTGGAGAGGTTGAATACCTGACATGCACATTACCGTTTGATTTTAAAATTTAATCGTCATCTGCAGATTCTTGGGCAGAGGGAGGAGGTTAGGTCACATACCTTTCCCGCTACACCATCAAATGATGACCCACCAGCAACGAGAATACCATTCTGAATCTCTAATGAGTAGATTGTTTGTTTTTGTAGCAATTTCTTGGCACCAGAGTAAAACGTTGATGTTGTTAGTGTTCTTAGATCCACCTCCTGTTGTCAAATAAAAATAATGGCAACTTTTAAGGCATGATTTCAAATGTATAAATCTGTTTCTACACTCCTTTAAACTTTCCATTAGTAGTCAGTAGATAACTAGATACCAGTAAACTTATCAGAAATATATCAACTCTCCATGATTCACGAAGAACAACAAGGAAGAAGATAACTTTAAAGAATTTGCTCCATGATTCACGAAGAACCAAGAAGGAATGAGATAACTTTAAAAAATTTACACAACTCCAGTAACTGCAAGATTGTCACCTGGATAGTGTCGCCGGAGCAGCCACAATACAGCCTATCACCTGTCAAAGCAAGACACTTCACTTGTTTGTTGAAGTTGACATGCTTTAATGACCCTGACCAATTATAAACCTGTGCACAATTTAAACTTTTATCATACAAGTTTTCTCCATGGCTAAGAAGAGTGGAACAATCTTAGGATTCCAACCTTAACACCGGTTCCCTGGGATGAGAAGTATGCTGCACTTGAATTAGCTGTTAAGACCATCACAGCCTCCTTCACATCATGTACTTGGGTACAATGAATTTCCTCTTGTTTGATAGACCAGACCTGCAATTCAGAATTGAAACATGTCACTCAGAAACACAGTGCTATTTAATAGACAGTTTCTGCAAAGTTTATTACATAACCATGGTGAGGGCAACTGTTTGACGAACATCACATTTATTTCAACTTTTTTGTTTCTGGTTTTCAGTAGACTACAATATGGAATTAGCGCTGGAGTCTTACACGAATGGTCTTGTCCAAAGATCCACTGTACAACTTATCGTGTGAAGGAGAAGCGTACAGGCATGTAACAGCCTTTGAATGTTCGCGAACTTCTTGAATTAGTCTGGGAGCTCTCTTTCCAGTTTCCCAAACCTGAATTCAGGGAAAATATATCAGCACTACAATAATAAAATTCAGTACTGGAAATGGTTATGATACACATTTTCTTTTTGTACGTACTTTCATAGTTCCATCAGCATGGCTGCTTATCAGTCGACTTCCAACATGAAGCATGTCAAGTATTTCACCATTCATAGACACATCTAATTCAGGACCTTCAACGCAAGACCACAATTCTGCCTACATAGACGTGGCAATGTTACTCAGATACAATTTTGTATGAGTTATGCTTATGATAAGCTCAACACATACACATTTCCTTACACTTACAGCATCAATAGATGGTAAGCTCATCAATGCCTTCATCATATCATGAACCACTGTGCAACTCTTTCTAAGCCTCCTCAAGCATTTCCATATACATTTGGCATATGACCCTACTTCATTTAGTCCACCTTAAAACAAGAATGATTGATGTTATTACAATTTCAGTATAATTTTCTTTTGATACTCTGAACAAACAATGATTATCACTCTAAAAAAAAACAAACAAACAAACAAACAAACAATGATTTACCTTGCTCACTGACAAACGCTCTCAAAGCAAGGGCAGCCAGTATCTTCTCTTCGAGGTTCTTCGACGATTGTAGAACATTGATGAACTTATCAAGCAACGATTTACAAGCAACAGCTCTTACGCCACAGTCAGGGAAGCCGTAAAGTGTATAAACAAGCCATGTGGATACAATAAGACAAGTCTTTGTAATCTCTATCGAGTTGCTTTGGAAACATTCCTCCAAAGCTTTAAATATCACACCCTTCTCATGGTTTGTAAGCACAAACGCTACTCTCTTCTCCCAAGCCCTCGCTGCTTTCTCTTCCTCTTTCTGTAAAAAGTGCACAGGAGTATAAAGAAATACACCAAAAGATGATAGAAAGGCAAGGACCAGTAAACATTTCCAGGACAAAGCTTCATACCACATCAATCATTTCAGTTCCGTTTGTTTTCATATATTCCATCGTCATGCCATTATATGGTTTATCGAACCCTGCTTTCTTTAGCAACCAAGATTCCATGTCTGGCTGCCTGTTTGAAGCTCTCAAGTGGCCTGAGAGTGATGACAGTGCACCAAGAGCCATGATCTGAGAAGATGGAAAGTCTTTCCTTTGGAGTGTTTCCAGCAACGCTTCCATGGCCTCTTCCCTGTAAATGCTCATCTTCCGCGGTGCAGCCTAAGAAATAAACGGTCCAACAAAATCCCATATTACCAGTTTGTCCAAATGCGGTAAATGAAGCTAAAATTTGTAACATGAAGAAAAACCAACCAATAGATCTAGCTGAAGAAGAAGGGATGCAGCAGCAGGTTTCTGCTCCATTGGGGACATTTGCAGATACACCAAAAGGGTGTGTATTGTACTAAACGTTCCTTCTTCTTTTATTATATGCAAAATCTGGTTGGACATTGTTCTTCTGTAATATACATAACGAAACAAGAATAACTGTTTGAATGATCAGTCGGGAGGAGGGTCAACAAAGAAACAAGTGACCAGGACATCAACTCGGGGCTAACAAAAAAAATAATAGTAATAAAAGGAAAAAATAATATCAATGGTGGAGATACCTGCTAAGTTGAACCAACTCGACAAGAAACTCTATGCAGATTCCTCTCACGCTATCATTTCCGCCATGAAATAATTCGAGAACAGGAGATAGCTCAATTCTCTCAGCTATCATATATCTACAGTTTATATCAATTCGAATGCAACATAAAAGGATTGACACAATGGATTGTCTTCCATCCACCCTATTTAGGCAACTCAAAAGGGCAGGAATTCCATTTTCTGATATAACCATTATTGCATTCTGTGATCTGTCATTCTCATCTCCGCCCACAACAATCTCCTCGAGCAATGCTATTGCAGCATCTTTAGGTGCTACAGGGTACTGAAAAGGAGTGTGGTTCTCGTTCTTGTCTGAAATTATATGAATAAGGCTGTATACTAATCCATGAGAAGAAAGATGAGAAAATGATGGCCTGACAAGGTACATAAGAACAGCAGCTTCAGCAAGGCCTTTTTTCAGCAAATCAGCCAGGCAATAGAAATCAGAATCTACACTAGTCAGGAGATCACCGACGCGATCATCTGAGCAGATCAGCTTGGACAGGATATATATTGTGGTCCTAAGCACATCCTTGTTCAAAGATGCAGACAATATTTCCACAAATCCATTCACTATTGTGGGTGATGATAAATATGAATAAATTCCAGAATCCACATTCGACTCCTCCCAAATCTTGACTATCATCAGAACAGCCGTTTCACATTCTTTCAAGTCCTCAGAATTGCAAAGGCAGAGGATATAAGGTTTCAAAGCATTGATCACTGTTTCAATTGTGGCTTGAGATATTACACTGGTTGGTGATGATGCCAGTGCAGTTTGCACGAACCTTTGAGGTCTATTATCAATTTGATTACGAGTGCTTCTTTGACTTGGAAGATTTGATGGCATTTCATGCAGGGGAGTATTGTTCGAATAACTTCGTGGCGTTTCGACAGTTGAAAATTCCTGAGCTACATCAGGGTGTTGTTCCTTCCATGATGTAATTAGCCTCTTCAGAACATAATTTGTTTTAGGTAATGAAGCTGCATCAAGAGGTTGTCGTGTGATAGGACACGTCGTATTTCCTCGATTCATCCATTCTTGAATGGCTTTCCTTTCGTATGTCTGTCCGGTTTCAAGTGTAACTGGATCATTGAAGATTTGACCAGTGATAGGACAGACAAAATCTTTTGGTGGTCTTGATTGAGGAGTTAATATGCCAGATAATGGAGAAGACACATAGCTCTGGCTTCCATCATCACCTTGACTGAGAGAACTGACATAAACATAATACATGTGTGAGATTTGAAGAGTTACTTATGGTTTACTGATTACCAAATACTATGTATGGTAGGAACTCTGTGAATTTTTGTCAACATGATCATTCACAATTGTATTTTGAAAACTAATGCAGGCTCCTTTAGAAAGCTGAGAACAGAAAACAATAAGCACTTAGGTTAGGATGTGCCGAAGCTCAAGCTTTGGCTGTCACTGCTAGTCATTCTGGAGCGAAAGAATTGTCTACGCTTTCCCCTCTCAAAAAATCGTAAGCACTTCCATTTTCAGCCTCCTAATACTTTTTCTTGTAAGTAATTCTTATTTATGTCCGTATGCTTAATTTCAGCAATTCATAACACGCAGAAACTTTGGCAAATTGCCAACTTAATGAAAGGACATAAAGGACAGCAGTTATACCTCTTTGGAAATACTTGTCTGACACTCTGCAGATTACTGACACTCCTCCTTGGTGTTCTCTGCTGTCCCTGAATGTCTTTGCCACAGTCAGTGTAAGCCCGGAAATCCATTTCAGAAAAAAATGTACATAACTATAAAAAGATTGAGATCTGAAACATACTATTTCACTATCTGAATCGGCTGAGCTAACGCTTGAGTTATCGTGCAATGAGCGAGGAGAATCAGGCAAAGAATTTGCAAATGGAGAATCAGCCGCACGAGTGGACAGAAGACGTAACATTGATGCCTGAGCTTTGCCAGAATTTGTGCGTGGTGCGGGAGACGGCGTCCTCGTTAAACAAGTTTTAGGAGAACCCAACGGAGAGCTATCTTGTGGAGATTGTCTATGACTCTGGAACAGTACAAGTTGCCTGTTGGATGTGGCCTCCTCATCCTTGAGTCTGTTGCTCCTATCAGATGCAATAGATCTGTTGCTCCTATCAGATGCAACTGATCTGTTGCTCCTATCAGATGCAACAGACCGTGTCTCATAATCCTTCTCAATCCTAAAGAGATTGGATACACTTTCATGTGCTGTGTTGCTATCATCAACAGAATTATCACTCTCCCCTTGGATGTCCTAATAATTAGAATACAGATGGAGATAAAGTGAATACTGAGTAATGGTGTATAATTATAGTAATATAGAAACTAAGCAGAAGTAGATAAAAGTGAAGAGGATTTTCTTGTTTGTTGCAAAGAGTGAAAGTAGGAAAAAGTATACGATCAAGACTTTTTAAAGGTTTGGTGTGTCAGCTTTTGCAGTAATAACCTGAAAATCAGTTTTCTTCACATTATCTTTAGAAACCCAAAGCTTGTTTAGTAATGAAAAAAAGTACATATGCACGGTTATTGTAAAGCTTAAGCATATCACATCATTAATTCAGAATGTCCGTACCAGTGCATCCCAGGCAGCAGAATCTTCTAGATTTTCTGAGGGAGAGGTTACCTGCAACCTGATTAGGGAAAGGTTAAAAACAGGTCAACAGATAATATAAGATTTAAAATCCATGATATGGTCAAGGACTAATGCTGTATGAAGTTCAAACTGCACATAATTGACCTGGAATGTGCATCTTCTTTTGGTTTCAGAACTGGAGAAAAACCAGCACTCTTGGGTAAGATTGGACCAAATTTTACGTAGTCAGGAATGGAACGGCTGCTGACTTCGTGTAAAGGAGTCATGGGTGGCTCTGCAATTGGCATCATAGGAATAGGCTTCCTGCTAGTGGATGAATCCAAATTCATGCAATCTCTGTAGTACTTTGCATAAAGCCTTGTATTTTCATCTAAAGAGTGACCATAGAGCTGCTCTAGTTTTTGCATTTTCTCTGCTTGCTCAGGCCTTACTGATAAAATCAAAGATTCATTGAAATATTGATCAAAATCCACAGTAAGTGACAGGTCAGAAGTGTCGGGGATCATATCCATCACTATCCTTCGCCTTTCCTCCGAATACCTGATAGAGCAGATGAAAACGTAAGGCTGTAAAACGGAAGATTTGAGTCTTGAGAACCTAAATTTACTGTAATAGATTGCAAACTCAGATATGATAATATACCAAGGGGTTGCTAGCAGGAGTTTGTTAAACAGCTTATGGCTTGTGTTGGTGACTTGGTGTAAGCCATTTTTTTGCAATGTCATGCAAAAGCAGGTTGTAAAGCCCATACAAATGAAAGTAAACACAATTACATGACAAAATGCTATACCAGTTAAAATTAGAATTTGTAACAGTACCATCCAACAATGGAGCCCATGTGGGGAAGGAACAACGATTTCCAAAGCTCAGGAGCAAAATCAATCCGCGAGAAAAAGGAGTCCACAATAAACATCTCCAGAATATGAAGAACTGCATTATGCATGTTATTTCTTAGCTTCCACAAGTACGAAAGATTCAAATGAGCCCAAGCAGAGAGGTAAAAATTAGGGACTCCAGCAGTTTTCTGGTTAGAGTTCAGCAATGCACATACTTGGAGCATCTTCTCTGCATAATCTAACCTCGCCATCTTAGTTTCCATGTTGGATGTATTAATGGCTTCTTCAAGGGCATCTATCCCCCAATCTAAATTTGCCAAAACTGCCTGATCTGAGTACCTCACTTCATTGTCTTTACCTGGACTTCCACTCTCAGCAGCTAATCTCTCAGCACACTGTTCCTTATGTTGGGCTCTTTCTTCTTTATTGATCAATCTATCTTGAATGAAACTTCCGATAGTGGTGATCAGGGACCTCGCTATATCTTTCTGATCCATCTCAAACCTATATTTTCCAGCCATTTCTCCAATTAATTCAGCTATTCCCTAAATCATTATGGACAGTCCACCTGTTACAGGACCAAGAGAGGTCAAATACAAGCTCAAACACCAACTAGTACACTTCACCTTATTGAACTACACGAAATGAACATGATTTTTTTTCCCATCATAAACATGTCATTTGTCATCACAAGCAAAGAACCAACCAAGAGCTACATTTGCTACACACTTCCATAAGAATTTCGCAAACAGCTAGATTATGAAGTTGATCAAATTTTTGCCTACTCTATCAATTATCATCCAATGAATCCAAATTATCAAATTAACACTACAAGGACTAATAAGCACAATTTTGAATGTTCTCTACCAAAACTAAGTCAATCCAAGCCCCTTATGACCTAACCCAAACAAGTCACAATAATTACCACAAAATAAATATCACAATTTGAGAAATCAAACTAGCAGAATTGAACATTATTCACAAAAATTGTATACCTCGCTGCTACAAATCATCCAAGCAGCTCGCTGTATCGCGTTCTGCAACTTCGTGAGGACCAAATGAACAACAACGCCAGTATTTGTACAGTACGAAGCAGAAACCCCAGCGAACAACCGAATGACAGCTCGTTGAACTGGTATAGCCAGCTTCCAATCGCATTTTGTACTGATCAATTTCAAATTCACAAGCAAACAAACACAAGCAATCGATTAGAATAATCAAACTTTTCATGACAACGACTGATAGCGAGCATATACGATAACCTAAAATCAGCGTTTCTGGAAGAGGACAAGTGATGTTAACAAAATTTGGTACAGATGCCGGCATATTTGCCGGCCATTGATTTGATTCAGTATTAGATTATAGCTTGGGGTTTAAAAGAAAAAAAAACTAATTGGAGATTTTGAAAGTTGAAGACAATGTGACAAGGATGGATTTTGTAATTAAATTTGGTCAATTCGTTCGTTGGAAATGTCGCATCAAAACGATTAAAGAAAAAAAGAAAAAGGAAAAATCTGTACTAATTCTGGCGGGAATAGCCTAAATGGAATGGAACTATTGATCCGGTTGGATTCCAACCGGTGTAGTCTCTTGTCCGGTTGGATGAGAGATATTGGGTAGGCCCATTTAACAATATCATGGTCTGGTCCATTTCACTACTGGAGAGCTGGCCTGCTAAGTATCTCAAAAAAAAAAAGCTGGCCTGCTATCAGGGGCTAAAATATGGCCTGAATAATTCAAAAAAGGAAAAATATAAAAAAAGAATGCAAAATATATCTATAATCCTTGGTTTGAAGAAACACAAGGTGGGACAAGCATTTATGGTTTATGAGAACAAATCGCGAGGAGAACGGTGCGTAATTTAAGAGTGGATAATGGCCTATAATTTTGGAGAGTTTAAATGTGAGATTGGTACCATCATTATTGAGAGCGTTAGGTATTTGAATTTGGGCATCTTGATAAGTTTTAGTGCTTTTGTTGATATATTTGTTTATGGTATACCTAAGATTATTTTTCATACTTTTGTATTGCTGACTCTTTACTTTTAATAAAAATTTTGGCTGTTTAAAAAAAAAAAAAAAGGTATTGTACGTCTTTATTTTCAAAAATTTATCCATAAACATTAAAAAGCATGGAGTTAGGTTTTGTTCATTTGCCTAAGGAAAATTGAACTAAAAAGCATGGAGTTAGGTTTTGTTCATTTGTCCAAGGAAAATTGAACTGAAATGAAATTTGTAGTATACTCCGTAAAAAATAATTAAACAAATTTGAAACAAACTGAATTGAATATTTTTTTTTTTTTAAATGTAAAGAACATAACTTTAAGCATGTTTATTTTGGAACGAATTTTGAAAGGATAACCCATTGGTAAGTCTCCAGATGCACGCACGAGTGACATCAAAATTATCTGGGAATGACACATGTTGGTCTTTCGAACCAATATATCACCTGAATAATATAGAAGTAATTGCATCGGCCTAAAGAGTCATAGAAGTAACTTGGAGAATTAAATTTATCAAACTATATATCTCTATAGTTTGACACTTCAAGGAAAAATTACTAGCTTAAATCTTGATTACAATCTATCGAGTAAGCATGCAAGATTAATCTAGTTAAACACAAATTGGAAGGTGATGAGTACCAACTATCCTATACTAGGTAAAGTAAAGAACAATTTTTTCCTAACCACATGTTATAAAACTGGCGAAAACTACACAGAACTATCTTGAGATCTCTAAGTTTAAACTTGCAGTTCTCTGTGTATCGTGAAGGTCGACTCCCTTGAGTATACTCTTCATCTTACGGCGGTGAAGTATTACATTTATGTATAATTCCTTGTAGGAATCACCTTCACACCACCTTCGATCCTTCAGAGATTTTTATTCCTTCAAACCTCTCATCGTCCTTCCTATTAGAACTCTATTGCTTGGCCATCCCTCTTGTGATTATAACTACGTTTTTTTTTAATTTCTACACAAAATAAATATATAATATTGTGGAACTAATTACATTTGTAAGTTTGTCAGGAGATTCAAAACAAATAAAAGAATTAAACCTTATCCCTTTACTAATTTTTTAATTTTCTTTCCTTTTTCTTTTTTTTTTCTTTTTTTTTTTCCTTTTGTTTATCAATTCTTCTTCTTCTCCGATACCGAAGCTTGCTCCGGCGGCTGTCGAGTCACAGGAGATGGAGCTTGCTCCGATCGACGGAGCAACCGGAGCTTCGGTACGGAGCTACGGAGAAAAAGAACTTTTTTTAATTTTGTTTAATGTTTTTTTTTTTTAAAAGGTAAGGTCTGTTTCAATCAGCCAAAATTCAATAATGGAACAGTGCTTAGAGCGCCAAAAAGTCAAATATTTGTACTAAAATGTAATTATTTATCTAGTAGGTATATTTTTATTATTAGAGACACTTGTATAGTATTAAAAAGTTACGGACCCTTTAGATATTATTATACCGTATAATTATCAACAGATTCTACATCATGTAAATCAATTCGATTCGAATAGATTAGACCCGGTGTCTTGTTCACCACTAGACTATACTATACTAGTATACTCCTCATACTACTATATAGTATGACTCTGTAGATAGCAATGTGAATGCGAGAGATGCTTGGCGACTGAAATGGCCCTCCTAATTGAAACTCTAAACCAATTTACCCAATAAGTACCCAACACGATTGCGATGTAAACTTACTTACCCTTCATACAATTTAAAGATAGTTTGACCTTTTAGGTGCCTACAATGTCCAATTTCCCACATCCCGTGCCAATTACATTACGACATTACGGACGTGAAGTTAAAATTCTTTGTTCTTCTGACCCTTTCAACTCAACCAGGACCAACCTCACTGGGTCCCAAAAAATCCATTTTTTATTTTACAATAAATTTATGTGTTTGCTTCCGGTTATTACTTATCACTTGCCAGTTGCGGAGTTGCCACTTGCCACATGTTATTCTGGGCTATACTAATCTGTATGGAGTATATTTTTTATTGAGCTTGGATGCTATTTGGTTAAGCTGTTTGGGCTATACTAATTTGTGACTTGAGAAATGGAGAACAATATATTAATGATAATAAGATTAATAACTGAGCCCATTGTATGATGTTTCTGCTACTTAATGAATCTTTGAATGATGTTTTAGAATACTTTTTTAAACATAAGTCTAGTGTACTTTATAAAAGGAAAAAAAAAAAAAAAAGTCTAATGTATATGGAGAAGTCAAATTTTGGTGTTGCCTTCTGTTGAAATGTTTTACTATAAAAATCATGGTAAATTGTGGCGGAATGAGACTATGAACTCCTATATTGCTTGAAATATTGCTATAATATATGAATACAAGACAAAAGAGATTGAGACTCCTCTTAACAAGAAGGCAAATATTAAATGTCGGAACATAAATTTACTAAATGTTGAAAATTTATTGCAAATTATATAAAGTATCTATAAATTTATAATTTTACAAATTAATCCAATACTTTTAAAATCATCGCAATTCCACCTTAAATAAATCAAGCCCCTAAATCAATAACCTAATCAACATATTTCAATTCAATTTGAAGAACACACCAAGAGATATCACCAAACTCATTTCACACCTTGATTTGTAAATTTGTAATAAGTTCATAGATAAGTTCATATTGCTTATTTTATATAGTATAAATAATTAAATTTTGTTCACATCGATCAATTCATTTTAGTTTTGTTCAGTTTCGTTCAAGTCGGAGAGAATAAAGCCACGTATTTTATTTTATTTTTTTTAAATTATCAATGTGATCAATACAATAGACTGAATCAAATTAAGTAGATTGATATCCAGAAGCCACCTAGCAGTTGTAGTAGTTTAAACTTTAAACATTACATTATACATTTTCTTGGATATATATGTTGTGCAAGTAAAGTTTGTGGATTTGTTCAAAGTGCAACTAATATCCCATTGCTTGGTGTATATGCAAACCGATCTCATAAAATTTAATTTTTCTTTTCTTTCCCCAGATCTTTGTAAAGAATGAAAAAGATTGTCTTGTTATTAACTTTTTCCTTGTAGCTTTAATTTGCTAGCTGATTCATCTTTGAATTGATATGTTGAGTTATCTTGTCATTTACTTGATGGTAGTAACAACAAATTGACCAATTCATCATTCAATTCATATAGATAACTTTGATCCTTGTCAAACTAATTTTGATCAAAGTATCCGCCTGGAGTCCCTGGACAATGTTTTCTTCATCGAATAATATTCAAAAAAAATTATGAAATAGTATTTTATTCCTACTTAGAGCGATAATATTCATTTGATAACACATGATACACATCACAAGCATGTTATATGAATCACTCTGTAGCTTCTATGAGCCACTCCATTTTTGTTTTTTGTTTTTCTTTTTGAAATATAAATAATAAAGATTTTTGACAAATTGATTAATGGTAAGGGAGACGTGTCCTAATTCCAATTTGACCTTAGAATAACCTACTTTTTTGAATATCTCATCACAATGGCATGAATCATGATGAGAGGAAGGCGTTGAAGAAAGGTTGCCTTTGCTTTGCTAAAAATCAAGCAAGTTATACGAATGTAGCGTAGGTCACTAGGTACATAGTTTGATTTCAATGGTCATATACGGCTATGCTCCTATTACATAGTCGATACGTACGAGTTGCAACAAATCCAGCCCCATAAAAAAAATTAAATATTATGAATAATGTGCCTCTCTATTATAGATCCCCTCTCCATTATAGGTGGAGGCCATAAAAGATTAAAAGGGGTTTGTAAAGGGGGAGGGGAGTGTATTGTTGAGAAAATTTGAAGCGATCCAGATTTTAGATTGAATATTTTGAATAATCACACCTCGTAAGAGCTAACACCGAATATGTCCATGAACTATTTAAACGGTAGACAGGCTTAAAGATAAGTTATGCTATTTGCCTTATACGTACTACTTCATTAAATATGTTAAAGAAGAAGAAAGAAAAAGAAGAAAGAGATGTCGAAAAAAAAGAAAGCTCGGTTGAAGAAAGGAATGTCGAAAAAAGTGAAAGTGACGAAATACAGCATTGCACATAATAGTCCTCCATGGCTCCATGAGAGATAAGTAGCCTGGTCAAACCCCAAATGATTAATTATTATGATAAGAAGATAAATTGGATTACTTGAACAGAATGATGGTGATAATAAATAATAAAGCCAGATGTGAAACTATTATTGTATAAAGAATCTAGAGGATTATACCTATTTAAACTACGCATTTGAAACATTCAACGAATTTTTACCGATGTTTAATAGAATCAAATATTTCACTAAGTTATAAGGATAACCGAGTGGTAAGGGTGCTGGAAGCCTAGAATACCAAGGAGATGGAAAAAGTCTTATGTGAATCTGATCTATGAGTGAATTCATAGACCATGTCGCTCACAATTAGCCACATTACACTTTCTAAATGTGGTTGATTTTAGACCACATGGTCTACAACTTATTCATAGATTGGTCTATGGAATAATTCCCCAAGGAGAGGTTGGGGGTTCGAACCCCTACGAAGACATAATGTAGTTTAGGATATTTGAAGTATAAGGTGGTTAAGGAGTATTGTAGAAATAAAGTAGGGATAGGAGTTGAGTAAATAGATTGACCGTTTTAAGAAAAAAGGGCGATTTACATGCAGACCCTCTCTTATGCTCGGTATTTACGAATCTGTTCCTATTATGAAAAGAATCACATATCTTTCCCTCATATGCAAAATAAATTACAAATAGCCCCGCGATCTTGACTTTTCGCGAATTGAACCGTTGAAATGACATTTTTGTCCCTGAAACATTATCAGATTTTGAATTTTACCAAACAATCTCAATTTTAAGTTATTGCAAAACAAACTCACATATCTTATATAAACTCACATATCTTATATAAATTATAAATCGTAATCTTGTAAAGCATTATTGTTTTATTAAATAATATATTGAAATAAATGGTGAATATATAATTTTCACATAATGACTTCAAACATAATAAAAAAAATAACTAATTGAGTAATTAAACTTAATATAAATGGTGTGCTATAAATTTATATAGTATTTGTAGTTATGCAATTAATAGTTTTGAATTGAACTATATTAGACATACAAAAAGTATTCTTCCGATGAGTTAAGAACCATCAGATACATCTCTAAACTTTAGAAACATTCAACTTCAAAATCTGCAATGCATCTTTTTCGCAAGTTAATTGGTATTTTTCATCAGTTGAATATATTGTCAAGTGATTCATATAAACATTCTAGTTTCATAATATGATGTTTTTAGTTATTTTTATCGTATGATTTAAGAATAATTTAAGGTCAAAATGATTATCGAAAAAGTCAACAAAATCAAGTGTTACATTTATTATTGGACGGAGGAAGTATGTCTTTTTTTTATAAGAACATATCATGGTTATATTTTAAAATTAAGTATAATACGTCATACAACTTTATGTTAAAAAATAAAAATTTAAGAAGAGAATAAATAAAAAAGAAAAAAATTACGTCAATAAGATTCGAACCCAACACCTTCAACTAAAATAATGATACAAATAATAGAGAAAAATCACGCCAACAAGATTCGAACCAAACACCTTCAATTAAAAAAATAATAAAAATAATGGAGAAAAATCACGCCAACAAGATTCGAACCCTACATCTTTTAATTAACTAATGACACATGTACGCACCAGATTAAAATTGGATAAGCAAGATCAACGGATTAAAATTGATTGGTAGGTCAATCAATTGATTGAATCAACAGGCTTATTATATTACTTTAATAAATTACCCCCAAATATTATTTTTTTACTTTTTCTTTCTTCTTCTTTATTTAATCTACTGGATTCCGGTGATGGTGATCGAAATCCGGCAGATCTACGATCGTAGCAGTAAAAGAGCTCCGATCGGAGCTTTCACACGGAGCTCTGCAGGATTCCGGTCACCCATCACCGGAATCCGGTGAAGAAGAAGTAAAAGAAAGAAAAGAAAAGGAAAAAAGGAAGAAGGGTTAATTTGCAAAATTGATTAACGCCATGTTTGGCAAGTGAATAAGCTACAGTATCAAATAATTTGGTCAACTCTAACGACTTATTTTGGGGCCAGATGTAATTATTTGCATAACGAGGGAATATTCGTAAAGTGGTTTCATACTGAGGGTGCTGGAAGTAATTTCCCACAAAAAAATAATCAAGTATTTCATGGGACTTGTTCATGTCAAATTCGATGAAGAAAATGCAAAACAAACTGGCAGACAAGACAAAAGCATGTAGAACCTAGGGTACTTTTGGGGTAACTGTTACTCTTTGCCAAGGTTATTATAAAAAGATCATTACATCTCATTTAACATTTAAACTTACATGAAGAGGTGTAGAATTAATCAACCATACTAAATTCGAATGGTATTCTTAAATAAATTGAAATCGATCACAATTACAGAGAGTATTGAAAAATTAATATAAATGATACCACATCTCTCTCCAACTATTCGAGATTTTAGGAGAGTTGTAATTTTATTATGGTATCAAAGCCAGAGTTCACGCTAACCTGAGTTCGAGTATCCGCGTGACAAACTCGACTATGTTGTTGGGAGAGTTGAAATTTCGATTTGTCCAATGATGCATATATGATTTCACGTGTAAAGCCTATGGCCTACTCATGAGGGCGTGTTAGATTAAAAGATCATATCCATGTACAAGGTGGTTGATGGGACATTATTCTTTTAGAGAGTGGCTTTGTGTAGGAGATTTCAATGAAGTAACTTCAAATAATGATAAAAAGGGTGGAGTGCAGGTCCCACATTGGAGAATGAGAGATTTTAGAGAAGCTTTATCTGTTTGTAATCTAATAGAAATGGATTTTGAAGGGTACCCTTTCACATGGTCAAACAACCATCCAGAACCAACTCATATTGAGATAAGGCTGGATCGATCCACCGCCACCCAATCTTGGCTCGACCTTTATTCAGAATCTACCGTAACCCACCTTCCTACTAATATTCGGACCGCTGTCCGATATTAATTAAACTCCAAGGGACGGGCATCCGGCGGTATCGGCACCGACGGAAGCGCTTCAAGTTTGAGGCGATGTGGCTGCGGAGTGATGATTGTGGGAGAATTGTGAATCAAACCTGGGAGGAGAGTCGGGGGCTGTCTCAGAATCTTGATGATTGCAAGATTGTGCTTCTTAACTGGGAAAAGGAGAAATTTGGAAAAGTAAAAGAGAGAATGAGGGAGCTTCGATATGAATTAGATAGCCTTCGTAGGGTGCCGTTTACTGCAACACTCAAGCAAAGGAGAAAGGAAGCTAGGCTAGAGTTGGAAGAACTTTTGGATAGAGAGGAGGCTATGTGGAAACAAAGGGCCAAGGTTCAGTGGCTTGCTGAAGGGGACACAAATACTAATTCTTTCACAACCAAGCTACGAAGAGGGCAAAGATTAATGAGATCATGGGGTTAAAAGATGACGAAGGGATGCTACAGGTGGAGGATTCGAGTATGGGACAGATTATCACAGATTATTACAGTTTGATTTTTAGAAGCAGAAAACCTTCTACTGCAGAGATCGAAGATGTTGTGAGAACTATGAGTAACCGTGTGGATCATGCCATCAATCAGGAGCTCACTCAACCTTTTACAACAGCCGAGGTAAAAACCTCACTTTTTGACATGTACCCCCTTAAATCCCCAAGTCCTGATGGTATGCCTGCTCTTTTTTACCAACATTTTGGAATATAGTCGGTTCAAATGTTATTGCTTGTACACTTGATTTCTTGAATAACCATAACATTAATTGACCCTCAACTTAACTACACCCATGTTGTCCTCATACCTAAGTGCAAAAACCCAGAGTTAATCACTCAGTACAGACCCATAAGTTTAAGTAATGTTCTTTTTAAAATAGCCTCTAAAGCCATTACCAACCGCCTTAAGCCACATATGAACACAATCATTTCAGAAACTCAATCAGCTTTTGTCCCAAATAGATTGATCACAGATAACGTACTAGTTGCTTATCAAATAAATCATTTTATTAAGCAAAAGACTAAGGGCAAAGATAATTATATGGCTTTAAAGTTAGATATGAGTAAGACATATGATAGAGTGGAGTGGCTGTTTCTAGAGAAAGTACTTGAAAAATTGGGTTTTGCGAGATCTTTTATTGATTTAATTATGTTGAGTGTTAAAACAGTTTCGTACTCCATCCTTCTTAATGGAGTTCCTCTACTCCCATTCCGGCCGGAGAGGGGGATTCGGTAGGGGGATCCTCTCTCACCTTATTTATTTCTTTTTTGTATTGAGGCTTTTAGTTCACTGATTCGAGATGCTGAGGATAGGGAGGTGTTGCGAGGGATTGCTGTAACCCCCAATGCACCGAGGATCTCTCACTTATTATTTGTTGATGATACCTTACTGTTCTGTAATTCCACTGCAAATTCTGCTAGGGAGATTCATGATATTTTGGATAGATATGCGTTGGCTTCTGGACAGGTTATTAATGTGGACAAGTCTACGGCTGTGTTTAGCCGAAATACTGGAAGGGAGAGGGTGGAGGAGGTGAGGGTTATTTGCCGGTGAGGGTGGTGGATAAACATGAAAAATACTTGGGGTTGCCGACAGAAATGGGTAGGTCTAAAAGAGAGGTTTTTAGTTGGTTGCGGGATAGAGTGTGGAGTCGAGTGAAGGGATATGGGGCTAAATCTCTTTCAAGGGCGGGTAAAGAAGTGCTTATAAAGTCCGTGGTCCAAGCCATTCCGACTTATGTGATGGGATGTTTTAAATTGCCATAGTACCTTTTGAATGAGTTGAATTCCATTGTTTCGAGGTTTTGGTGGGGGAATGGGCATGATAGGAAGATACACTGGGTCAATTGGGATTTACTGTGTAATAGTAAGAGAGACGGGGGTATCTGATTTAGGGATTTACACTGCTTTAATCTAGCTATGCTAGGGAAGCAAATTTGGCGAATTATTGAATTTCCTAATTCCCTTCTTAGTCGAGTGTTCAAAGCTAAGTACTTTCCAAATAGTGATGTTCTTGAATCAACCCCTAAATCCAATGCCTCTTACACTTGGAAGAGTATTAGTATGGCTTTACCGCTTGTCAAAGCTGGGGTTTGGTGGAGGATAGGGAACGGCGAGACTGTGAGTGTGTGGGAAAATAGTTGGTTGCCTAGAGATTATAACCTTACACCTGTAACTCCCGATCTGTTAAGTTTGGGAAACCTTAGAGTAGTGGATTTGATTAATCAAGATGTTTTTTCGTGGAATGAGGAGGCTATAAGGGAGATTTTTTGGGATGAGGATGCGAATTGTATTTTACAGATTCCCTTAGTTTCTCCTATGGCTCATGATCTGCGAATTTGGCACTACACTAGCTTTGGTTCTTACTCTGTTAGAAGTGTGTATTATTTAGCTCGGGATATGAAATTGCGTGATAGAGAATTAAGGCAGGGGGGCACAGTGGGTTGACTACACAGAACTGGAATTGGGTTTGGAGTATAGACCTACCTAATAAAGTTAATATCTTCGTTTGGAGGTTACTTCATAATGCACTCCCTGTTTTGGATAATCTGCAGCGACGTGGTCTTGTATTTGAGTCTATCTGTGCACTTTGTAGCTGTAATCAAGAGTCTCTGTTACATGTTTTCCGAGATTGCCATTTTGCTCGAGTTTTGTGGGCTGTTTCAAATCTTCCTAATATGATTATATATACAAATGCTCAGGATGTTGGCGTATGGATTAGTGCAGTCAAGCGACGTCTCTCAGTTCAAGAGCTCAATGTGTTTCTGTGTTCATGCTGGGCTATATGGGGGAGTCGGAATAGAAAAATCCATGACGGCGAAGAATATGATGCATTGGAGTCTTCACAATTCGTGCGGAGCTATATTGACATGTTTGTTGCTGCCCAGACTGCTTATGCACGACCCACACAGTCTGGTAGCCCTCAGATATGGTCTCCACCACCTGCTAACGTCGTAAAGGTAAACTTTGATGTTGCTGTTCGCGTGTCGCATAATGGAAGCAATCTGGGATATTTGATCAGAGACTCTAGAGGTGCCATACTAGCTTGGGGATCACAATTTCAGCCGTATACAATCGTGCCAGAGATAGCAGAAGCACAGGCTGCGTTGGCTGCTGTTCGCCGCATTTTACAGCTTGGTTTCCAGCATGTCCAGCTTGAAGGAGATTGTGTTTCCGTCATTAAGCAACTTCAACATCAGGGGACGTGTTTTTCCAGAATTGGTGGGATTATTAATGAAGTCAAAGCAATCACGTCGCATATCATTATTTCTTTTTTTTTCATGTTAATCGTTTCTGTAATAAAGCAGCACACTTAGTGGCTCATGACTCTGTTAGTGATTGCGTAGGAACTTCGGATTTCCCCTTTGTCAATCCAGACGCTCTGGATTTTTGATTTATTAATATAGATCATCTTTTCCTCAAAAAGAAAAAAAAATAAAAAATGGACAAATTACCTTAAAATATCTTGTTGAGGTTGTAAGGTTATCCAACCTACAACCAACATTCGAGAGAAGTTGAACTAATTATTTATTTTTATAATAAACTACTATCAATTTTTTTTATGATAATTAATTTTCAAATGTAATGATAAAATGTTTAATAAAATTAAATAATGAAAATTCAAGAAGTAAAGTGACACAATATTAACTTTATTATTAATTAAGTATATAGGAAAGTTCTTACAATAATAAAAATAATTGATGTTGTTTCCCAAACTTTGGATATAAATTATACTTTATCCTTTTTTATTTTTCACATTCCTTTTTTATTTTGTCTTTTAGATTATGTGCATTTACTTTTGAATTCCCTTTTCATTTGTTTTTCTTTTTTTTTTTTTTTTTTTTTAAATTATGTTGTTATAGTTTATAAGTTTATTTTTTTTTTGATAATTTTTATTTCACACATTTATTGTGAATTATACCACTGAACCAAAAGATGAACATATTATATAAGAAAAATCAAACGTCAAATTTATATACACTACTCATTTACCAGCTTATAACTCCAAATACGCATATACCAACATTATAACTTCAATTAGGTCTAAACCACCTGAATCCGTCGGGGGCCGAACCTCCGTACCCTCACGTGCTACTCCAAAAACCCTTACCACCAAACCACTTTATGACTTGTAAGAAAGTGAACAATACGAGCTTGTGACAACCACTTACTGGACATACCAAATATTACGAAACACAAGAAAAATGGACACTATGTAAATTCATTTTGATTTTCAAGAGTACCAAAAACACTAGCATGCACTCTTTTTTTTGCAATTTCAGTTTCAATATTTTCGCCATTTTTAATTCTGTCCGGGCGAGTGATTGTCGTCCAGTCTATTGTTCATCAATTTTAAAAATGTCAAAATATAACATTATAAATATTATCGATTAATTAAATTGGACATCAAATAAAATGAATCTCACCCGTACCTTATAATTTTACTTTTCTACTTTAACCTTCAATACCCAGCTCCCGGCTAAAGGTGGGTATATTAGTCAACCGAAACCCCTCCGGTGACTGACGGTGACAGAAACCGGCGTGACTGACTTTATATTTGTTAATAATAAAGTTCAATTAAAATTAAAAATAAAATAATATTCATCCCTACCTGTTCTCTCCGTTCATATTTGATTTTTTCACCCATCCCTTCTCTCTCTTCTCTGTAATACTCACAATACATACAAGTAGCAGTACTATATCTATACAACTAGTCAATAGTTGAGTACTGCTTAACCCCGTGTTTCGCCTACTGCTCCTTCTTTATTTCTCCCTCGAGAATTTTCACCTAATTCCAATGGATTCTTCTTAGTTTAATCCAATCAAATCCGATTCACGCGCTTTCACACCATACACTCGTTCACATTTCATTCTTAAAGGTATTTGTATCTTTCTGTTACCTAAGAGTAGTTATCTGTACAAGTTCTGTTTTATTATTTCAGCTTTTTCAATTTATTGTTTCTGTACAGAATGGGAGGAGTTTGTTCAGGAGGAACGATTAAGAACCGATCACTAGATGATGTTGAGGTCACAAAGAGCTCAGGCTTTTCCGGCAAGTTGAAATCGGTTGGTAGTTTTGGGAAGCAGAAGAATTCTGATGATAACAGCAACAACAATAATGATAATGATAATCATAATCATGCTTATCCTGATGAGATTGATGTTTTCGCGGAGGCGCCGAGGCATTTGTTTGATTCCGGTGAGCTGAATTACTCCATTTCCAGGCAGTTGAATCAGTCAACAACACCTGCTAGAATGCATGCTAACAAGGTATATATCTATTTGTTACATAACTGCAGGGGAATTTTTTTATGCTGTTTTTTCTCTGTCTTTTGTATATATTTTTTTTCCTTGAAATGCTAAGTGTATGTGCTATTTAGGGTGGGACTATATGTATATATCTGAGTTTAAATAAGGACTTGTTAGATGAGAGGTGAAAATGTTTAAGAACAGGATGCAGTTGAAGTTTTTGGTGAGCTTATTCCGGTGCTATGAGCGATGGAGCAGCTGATAATTGTAGTTCTGACTCTGAGTGGCAAGGGGGGCGAGTTTGAATGGGGCTAGTGAATCTCAAATCAGGATTAGTGGTGAATAAGAGATACTAAATGGGAAACTGGGCGAACGATGGTGCCTAATGAGTAATTTGAAGCACAGGAACAATAGTGTTTCGCTGAATATGGTTGACGGAGTTATACGTTTTAGTTTTAGAGAAATGGTCGATATGTGATGCAGTTTTCTGCTTGTTGTGCGGGACCAGATGACAATCTTGGGGTTGTAAAAATAACAGCAACTTCTGGAAATCTGATCAGCTGACTGTTGCATTAGATGTTATCCAAGTGCTATCTTCTGCTCAATTATTTCACTGAATGTGCAGCATAAGTGCATAACTCATGCGCCAACAATTAGTCACTGGGAATGAGTGTGGTTCTTCTACGGTATCTGGCTTTCACAAAATGAACATAAATATTAAGGGCACAGCTAGCTTGGCCAGCATTGTTGGTGTGTTTTATCATCCGAAGACTAATAGTTGAAACTTGCTACTTTCAAAACTCGTGGGACTTATATTACATATACAGTATGTATTAGTTTTGTGCAAGTCCGTGCCTAATACTTGGGGTGGGGTCATATGGTTTCTCCTAATCATTAGGAACTGGTTTTTCCTAAGAATTCCATATTAGTGTTTGTTATTGTTTGAAAGTGAAGATTGAGGGATCTGTATTACTTTTACTTAAGCTATACCGAAGGAAAAACTATAGGTGATTCATTTGAAGTAACTTAGATTCTGAATAAATAATAATGCTAGATATTTTGTATGTTAGGTGCCTCATGTGACTTCATTTCTTGGAAAAGCGGGCGTAGTAGGCCTGGAGAAAGCAGTGGAAGTTCTAGATACTCTAGGAAGCAGCATGACAAACTTGAACTCTGGTGGATTTACAACTGGAGTTACGTCTAGAGGAAGTAGAATATCTATATTAGCGTTTGAGGTTGCCAATACCATCGCGAAAGGGGCAACCTTGTTGCAGTCTCTTTCAGAAGAAAATGTCCAGTTTGTGAAAAAGGATATATTGCATTCAGAAGGCGTTCGACAGTTGGTTTCCACTGATATGAATGAGCTTCTCAGTATAGCAGCTGCTGACAAAAGGTAATTTCCTCCCACTTAATTTTCTCTCCCTCTATTTCATTATCAAGTGTCCCTCTCTGGAATAAATTTTGACCAAATATTCGCTACTATGCAGGGAGGAATTTGATGTCTTCGCTCGTGAGGTAGTAAGATTTGGAAATTTGTGTAGAGATCCTCAGTGGCACAACTTAGACAGGTTCTTTTCAAAGTAAGTGCACATATATCTTCTATATGTTGGCAAATATCAATGACGCCTGGAATTAAATATGTATTTACTCCAATACCTCTTTATTAGGTTGGATTCAGACCCTGATATTCATAAACAACTAAGAGAAGAAGCAGAAATGACTATGCAAGAACTTACTAGTCTGGCTCAACACACTTCTGTAAGTTTAGCTCACTGTAGGCCTCTGTTGCTTTTCCATGTTCTCCATTCTAACTGTATAGATGGCTACAGTTTCATGGCTTCGTAAAATTGCATTCACTATTATATAGTAATTTTGTTCTGTGGCATTTCTTATGAGGGATATTAAATACTCATGCAATCTGGTATTCTTGACTCACTAATATTTTGAGTAATTACTTCGATGTTTTAACCCTAGTATTTTGGGGTATTATGCTTTTAGTATTTGGTTAGGAGGTATTTCTCTGAGTCCTTCTTGGAATTGAAGTTTATCATCTGCACGCCTCACTTACAAAATTTACATTCTTTTACTGGTTTCTGAAACATAACTTAAGCCCCCTCTAGATTAAACAGAAGTGCTGTCTTGTGAATTTGAAAGTGAGAATCGAGATCAGTGTAACATTTAGAGTGAAGAGGGTGTTAATGGAAGAGCCCAATTCTACTCGTAATTATCCCATAGACGGATGACTAGTGGTTTTACTTGATGAATAACACAAGTTGAGAAAGGTGAGGTTTGATAGGTTGAGAAAGGTGAGGTTTGATAGTGAAAAATCATGCAGAAATGTCATGATACATTATCAGTAAATAAATCCTGTTTAACCTCTTCCCTCACCTGAGAGGTATCCCTGTATACATAGATAGGTTATCTTGTCTTTCCTTCCTAGTGTTTGCAGCAAAATTTATAACAAGGATGACTTTGCAGTACATTGTTTGCTTCTCTAATTTTTTTTTTGTAAATCGGATAAAATTAACTAGTTACTGCTCCGAGAAAAGGAAATTGTTACTAGGTTGTTTGAAAGAAGCAGCTTACTTGAAAAAAACCTAAATTTTGATATGTTTTGAGCATTTAGAGTAGAGATTTTACTATTCTTTCTTTCTTTATCTATTTATTAATGATGAGAGTTTGGATGCTGTTGTGTCTGCAGGAATTGTATCACGAGTTACACGCTCTGGACAGGTTTGATCAAGATTATCAAAGGAAGCTAGAGGAACTAGATGCTTTGCATCTCCCTAGAAAAGGTTAATGATGCTACTTTGAATGGAAGAAATTACTTGTAAATTGAATGTTTTGATACTTTTCTAGCTCTTATAAGTTGCAGTCGGATGATATTATTATCTCTGGAAATCATATTTTGTTATTTATAATATATTTGTGAGTAATGATGGTGTCACTTGTCAATTGAAAATAATTTGACTTCTTACAAACAATTTACTATGAAGGTTTCTCATTTTTTCTTTCTTATTTACAGGTGAGGGTCTTTGCATGTTGCACAGTGAGCTAAAACATCAAAAGAGACTTGTCAGGAGCTTGAAAAAGAAATCCCTTTGGGCCAAGACTTTAGAGCAGGTAATTTCGGTAATTGTATTGTGCAAATTTCAGCCTCTCTTATTAAGGAACAGCCTTGATATTGCTATAAATACTTCATAATCCTACTCCATTCTGTGCACTGATCAAGCAAATAGCTACTCTAAAATTTGCACTTGTACTATTCTTCCTTTTCACATGGCTATAAATAATCCATGCACTTTTATAATTCACCAATGTGTAGGTTGTAGAGAAGCTCGTTGATATTGTCACTTTCATTCATCAAGAAATTACGGAAGCATTTGGAGACAACGGTATGAATGCATGCTTTGTACAAGCTCTTCTTCTACTCTAGTATTCTCTTTCTCTGTGAAAATTGTGCTGGTATTTGGTTAGAGAACACGATTTCCTTTGTTCGATATGAGGAGAATTCCCTACTTTTTATCATGATATCGCCAATCATGTTTTTGGCATTTGTATCTGAGTTTGGATGCCTGCAATCTTTCTCGTGTGATTGTTAGCACCAAATCTAGTGGCACAATTAGATGGTTGAGGTACTATGTCAACAACTCCTTCCTCACTGCCCACTGGTCATATTTTGTGATGTGGCGTGTCATCTTTGTTAGAAGTATGAGTGTATGACCAATGTGTCTTTGGGTGGTTGAAGATGCATGGTAATTCTATTGCTTGTGTTTTCGAATTTGAAGACTCTAATTCTTCCCATAACTTGCTTTCTCTTCTGTTCTCTCATTCTCGTATTTCATTTTTGTGCACTTATCACCATTCATTCAGAAGAAATGATGCTCTTTGAAACGTCATAATACTCTCACTCCTAAATAGTACTAGTATCTTATAATACTCTCACTCCTAAATAGTACTAGTATCTTATATTGACAGCTTGATCTCTGTAATCTGTTTTTCTGTCAGCAATCCATTTCCCTAACCAAATTTGTGTAACAGGGTTGCCAGCCAGCAAGGTTTCTGCTAATAAACCAGAGAGATTGGGAGTCGCTGGTCTTGCTTTACATTATGCTAATATAATTACTCAAATTGATAACATTGTGAGTTTTATTAGCTACCTACTTCAGTAAAGCAATGTTTCATATGGCTTAATTATGAATACTTGATACTTATCCAAACTGAATTATCTTCTTTCAAGGCATCTCGTCCTACCTCTCTTCCTCCAAATACAAGAGATACATTATATAATGGTCTTCCGCCAAATGTCAAGACTGCTCTTCGTACCCGCTTACACACGGCTGAAACCAACGAAGTGGTATGTTTTTTTATCTGGTACTCATATCCTTGAAGGATTCTTGTGGTTATGTCTGAAAAATCTGTTATTTATTCTTCTCTAAGAATGTAGCTGCTTCAACTGTGCCTTTTGCAGATGACAGTTCCTCAAATCAAAGGTGAGATGGAGAAAACTCTTGAATGGCTTGTACCGGTTGCATCAGATACTACAAGGTATTGTGCTTCTACAGCTTTGCTTCATTTCTACCACATCTATTCTCAACTTTATCAACTAACTGATTCATATTAAAATGTTTAAAACCATCTCCAGGGCACATCAAGGTTTTGGCTGGGTTGGAGAGTGGGCCAATACAGGGTGAGTCAATTGCATCTGCTTTATCCCCTTCCCCCCCTCAAAATTTGGATAATAGCATGCACGCCTTGATGTCATGTGCAACTTGCAACTTGTCTTCCAAGAAATTTGTTGCATGTTACACATGATACAGGCCTTTTCATGCATTTCCTCTCCTGAAAAAAAGAAAAAAAAAATTCTGGTGAATCTCCACCTGTTGTTGATGACTTAAGTTTGATTTGTTTGTTCATTATGGCAGTAATGAATTTGGCAAGAAAACTACCACACCGAGCAGCCCTGTCCGGTTGCAAACCCTCTATCATGCCGACAAACGCAAAGTGGAATCTTGCATACTTGAGCTAATAACCTGGCTTCATCGCCTCATCAATCTAGTGAGATATAGAGATAGCGGACCCAGACCACTTCCTGCTAGATCTCCAACCAGTAAAGGATCAAATTCAAATGTATCGACCAATAACACCAAAACTAACAAAGTCGAGCTGTCTGCTGAGGAGAGAAATCTCTTGGACGAAGTAATGAAAAGGCGGAAGTTGGTGTTTGGACTGAGCAAAAGCCAAGAATTCGTGATAGTGAAGAAAGAGAAGAATAGAGCGCGGGATTCTAGTAGGAGCATGGGGAGCTCCCCAGTACGGGAAAGGAAGCGTTCAAATGCTGGAGCTGATGTTTTGGATGTGTTAGATGGGTTGAATTCAAGCTTTGCAACTCCTAGAGGAGATATGAGATCACAGTCATTCTTTTATTGATTATTAAGCTTTGCATATATGAATACATGTTCCTGCTGTATATATAGCCTTGAAATCAATACAGTATATGTAAAAATAGTGTGATATTATTACAAGGAAAAGTTTTGTACTACAGTTACTGAGTTATGAGGAATGAAACTCAGCTGGACACTAAAAAGAGTAAACAGAGTTTCTCATGTCCCTTTCGTTTTTTACTCAGACACTGGCACAGAATACCCATACGATTATGGCAATGGTAGTGGTGATATCTGAACCTGATTCGGTGCTTGCGGTGAATACTTTCCGAAAGCATTGGTAAATTGTAAAGGTCGAACATTAGGTAAAATTTGCAATTAAAAAATGGTGCTAGTAGTAGAAATGAGGTGTTGTTAATTGACCATATTTCTACTAGCACCATTTTTAACAACTTGTTATTTGACCATGAAGTCAACATTGGCAACCTAGAATCAAAAGAAGAGTTCTTGGTCCTTAATAATATTTTGCCTTTCATCTTCCAATTCCTCAT